>CM069859.1:5708167-6158966 GCA_036172795.1 Pelodytes ibericus
ACTGTATCACCTAAACACTGCTTATACTGTGACTGTATCACCTACACACTGCTTATACTGTGACTGTATCACCTACACACTGCTTATACTGTGCCTGTATCACCTAAACACTGCTCATACTGTGACTGTATCACCTAAACACTGCTCATACTGTGCCTGTATCACACAAACACTGCTTATACTGTGACTGTATCACCTAAACACTGCTTATACTGTGACTGTATCACACAAACACTGCTCATACTGTGACTGTATCACCCAACCACTTCTCATACTGTGACTGTATCACACAAACACTGCTTATACTGTGACTGTATCACCTAAACACTGCTTATTCTGTGACTGTATCACACAAACACTGCTTATACTGTGACTGTATTACCAACACACTGCATATACTGTGACTGTATCACATAAACACTGCTTATACTGTGACTGTATCACCTACACACTGCTTATACTGTGCCTGTATCACCTAAACACTGCTCATATTGTGACTGTATCACCTAAACACTGCTTACACTGTGACTGTATCACCCAAACACTGCTTATACTGTGACTGTATCACCTAAACACTGCTTATACTGTGACTGTATCATCCAAATACTGTTTATACTGTGACTGTATCACCCAAACACCCCTTATACTGTGACTGTATCACCCAAACACTGCTTATACTGTGACTGTATCACCCAAACACTGCTTATACTGTGACTGTATCACCTAAACACTGCTTATACTGTGACTGTATCACCTAAACACTGCTTATACTGTGACTGTATCACCCAAACACTGCTTATACTGTGACTGTATCACATAAACACTGCTTATACTGTGACTGTATCACCTAAACACTGCTTATACTGTGACTGTATCACCCAAACACTGCTTATACTGTGACTGTATCACATAAACACTGCTTATACTGTGACTGTATCACCTAAACACTGCTTATACTGTGACTGTATCACCCAAACACTGCTTATACGCCGGAAGGAAAAAAAAAATGCGACCGGATGTGATTTAAAGGGAAACAATGCAAGGGACATGGAGCAGCAGCCAGGCGGTAAGTGATGGGGAAGCGGGGGAGGAGGCAGGAATAACGAGCACTGGAATGGCACAATATTACTTGTATCTCAATGGCACAATATTACTGGGCTCTGAATGGCACAATATTACTGGGCTCTGGCTGGCACTATATTACTGGTATCTGACTGGCACAATATTACTGGGCTCTGGCTGGCACTATATTACTGGGCTCTGACTGGCACAATATTCCTGGTATCTGACTGGCACAATATTCCTGGTATCTGACTGGCACATTATTACTGGGCTCTGACTGGCACAATATTCCTGGTATCTGACTGGCACAATATTACTGGGCTCTGACTGGCACAATATTCCTGGTATCTGACTGGCACACTATTACTGGTATCTGAATGGCACAATATTCCTGGTATCTGACTGGCACAATATTACTAGTATTTGAATGGCACTATATTACTGGTATCTGAATCGCACAATATTACTGGCATATGAATGGCACAATATTACTGGCATATCAATGGCACAGTGGTATTGCCCTCTGGCACAATCATACTGGCATATTAATGGACAAATTGGCTGTGGCTTATTAATGACAAAATTATACTGGCATATAATTGGGCAAATTGGCTGTTATAGAGAGCGAGAGAGATGTCCGTATGTATTGTTTTAGAATTGGACAATTGTCACCTCGTGGGGCTCCTGTGTGTCGCATTATTAATGGCTGTCCCATGTGTGGCATATTTATTGGGCCCCATGTGTGGCATAATTAAAGAACTCTTTTTTGTGGCATAATTATGGGGCACTTGTGTGTGTGGCATAATTAATTAGGCAGAGGTGAGGCATAAATAGTGGGGCTCTGTGTGGCATAGTTATGTGGCTCCTGTGTGTCTCATAGTTATGGGGCTCCTGTGTGTGGCATAGTTATGGGCTCCTGTGTGTGTCATAGTTATGGGGCTCCTGTGTGTGATATAGTTATGTGGATCCTGTGTGTGGCATAGTTATGGGCTCCTGTGTGTGGCATAGTTATGGGGCTCCTGTATGTGTCATAGTTATGGGGCTCCTGTGTGTGGCATAGTTATGGGGCTCCGGTGTGTGGCATAGTTATGGGCTCCTGTGTGTGGCATAGTTATGGTGCTCCTGTGTGTGGCATAGTTATGGGGCTCTTGTGTGTGGCATAGTTATGGGCTCCTGTGTGTGGCATAGTTATGGGCTCCTGTGTGTGGCATAGTTATGGGCTCCTGTGTGTGGCATAGTTATGGGGCTCCTGTATGTGGCATAGTTATGGGCTCCTGTATGTGGCATAGTTATGGGGCTCCTGTGTGTGGCATAGTTATGGGGATCCTGTATGTGTCATAGTTATGGGCTCCTGTGTGTGGCATAGTTATGGGGATCCTGTATGTGGCATAGTTATGGGCTCCTGTGTGTGGCATAGTTATGGGCTCCTGTGTGTGGCATAGTTATAGGGCTCCTGTGTGTGTCATAGTTATGGGCTCCTGTGTGTGCCATAGTTATGGGCTCCTGTGTGTGGCATAGTTATGGGGCTCCTGTGTGTGGCATAGTTATGGGCTCCTGTGTGTGGCATAGTTATGGGCTCCTGTATGTGTCATAGTTATGGGGCTCCTGTGTGTGGCATAGTTATGGGCTCCTGTATGTGGCATAGTTATGGGCTCCTGTGTGTGGCATAGTTATGGGCTCCTGTATGTGGCATAGTTATGGGCTCCTGTGTGTGGCATAGTTATGAGGCTCCTGTGTGTGGCATAGTTATGTGGCTCCTGTGTGTGTCATAGTTATGGGCTCCTGTATGTGGCATAGTTATGAGGCTCCTGTGTGTGGCATAGTTATGGGGTTCCTGTGTGTGTCATAGTTATGGGCTCCTGTATGTGGCATAGTTATGGGCTCCTGTGTGTGGCATAGTTATGGGGTTCCTGTGTGTGGCATAGTTATGGGGCTCCTGTATGTGGCATAGTTATGGGCTCCTGTGTGTGGCATAGTTATGGGGCTCCTGTGTGTGGCATAGTTATGGGCTCCTGTATGTGGCATAGTTATGAGGCTCCTGTGTGTGGCATAGTTATGGACTCCTGTATGTGGCATAGTTATGAGGCTCCTGTGTGTGGCATAGTTATGGGCTCCTGTATGTGGCATAGTTATGAGGCTCCTGTGTGTGGCATAGTTATGGGGTTCCTGTGTGTGGCATAGTTATGGGCTCCTGTATGTGGCATAGTTATGAGGCTCCTGTGTGTGGCATAGTTATGGGCTCCTGTGTGTGGCATAGTTATGGGCTCCTGTATGTGTCATAGTTAATATGCCATCTAACTGGCATTACTAAGGAATCTGTTTGGCATGGTATGGGAGGAAATCATGGGGGGTGACACCAACCCCTGAGTACATGAACAGTCATTTTATGTATTTTGCAGTCCTGTCTCTTATCCGGAGAGCCGATGTTTGTTGTCGTGGATTTGGTGGATCCCTTCACTCTGTGATCCCTGGAGAGTGATTAGCAAGCATTTGTTGAAGTTGTGGACTGAGACGGTTTAACTTTCCAGCAGTCTGAAGAGCTCCTTGACCACCGAGCCACAGGAGGTCTGACCATGCTGAACTCCTGCTGGGATCAGAGAGCTTGGCGGTGAGTCGGACGTTTGGAAGAGGTTCATGTTTATTCTGTGCTAGTGTCTGTAATGTTATCATGCATGTCCTGACTTCAGATTATCTGTGACCTTACCTGGGCCCTATCATCTAAGCATTGCGTATACTGTCTATATAGAGAACACATATGACATTTATAGTGTGTTAGCAGGATTACAGGAACATGGCTAAACTAGGAGATAAATGTGTCTGTCTCCTGCTTATGACATCACCTTGTGGCACGGTATGCAAATTACACATTTCCCATTGAAAAGCAGGTCATTTGCATATTGTGCCACAGGTGATGTCATAAGCAGCAGACGACACAGACATATTTTAAAACACAGTTTCTTAATTTATGCATTTGCTGCAAATCAGTTAACTCAGTGTATAGATATTGTTTTATTTTCTGAATTCACAGTAAAAAAAAAAAAAAAGATTAGGGGTTAACGACCCTTTCCACTACCTGAAACTTGCCACGTGCCCTCCCCCTTGAACCTCCTTTAACCATCAGGGCCACAATCAGGAATTGTGGGACCCCTTACAGACCAAATGGTCTTGGTCCTTCCTCCAGCATCCACATTGCAAACCCAGGACATGCCCCATCACCCACATTGCACACCCAGGACATGCCCCATCACCCACATTGCACACCCAGGACATGCCCCATCACACACATTGCACACCCAGGACATGCCCCATCACACACATTGCACACCCAGGACATGCCCCATCACACACATTGCACACCCAGGACATGCCCCATCACCCACATTGCACACCCAGGACATGCCCCATCACCCACATTGCACACACAGGACATGCCCCATCACCCACATTGCACACCCAGGACATGCCCCATCACACACATTGCACACCCAGGACATGCCCCATCACACACATTGCACACCCAGGACATGCCCCATCACACACATTGCACACCCAGGACATGCCCCATCACCCACATTGCACACCCAGGACATGCCCCATCACCCACATTGCACACCCAGGACATGCCCCATCACACACATTGCACACACAGGACATGCCCCATCACACACATTGCACACCCAGGACATGTCCCATCACACACATTGCACACCCAGGACATGCCCCATCACACACATTGCACACCCAGGACATGTCCCAGCACCGACATTGCACACACAGGACATGCCCCATCACACACATTGCACACCCAGGACATGTCCTATCACACACATTGCACACCCAGGACATGCCCCATCACACACATTGCACACCCAGGACATGCCCCATCACACACATTGCACACCCAGGACATGCCCCATCACACACATTGCACACCCAGGACATGCCCCATCACACACATTGCACACCCAGGACATGCCCCATCACCCACATTGCACACCCAGGACATGCCCCATCACACACATTGCACACCCAGGACATGCCCCATCACACACATTGCACACCCAGGACATGCCCCATCACCCACATTGCACACCCAGGACATGCCCCATCACCCACATTGCACACACAGGACATGCCCCATCACCCACATTGCACACCCAGGACATGCCCCATCACACACATTGCACACCCAGGACATGCCCCATCACACACATTGCCCACCCAGGACATGCCCCATCACCCACATTGCACACCCAGGACATGCCCCATCACACACATTGCACACCCAGGACATGCCCCATCACACACATTGCACACACAGGACATGTCCCATCACACACATTGCACACCCAGGACATGCCCCATCACACACATTGCACACCCAGGACATGTCCCAGCACCGACATTGCACACACAGGACATGCCCCATCACACACATTGCACACACAGGACATGCCCCATCACACACATTGCACCCCCAGGACATGCCCCATCACCCACATTGCACACCCAGGACATGCCCCATCACCCACATTGCACACCCAGGACATGCCCCATCACACACATTGCACACCCAGGACATGCCCCATCACACACATTGCACCGCCAGGACATGCCCCATCACACACATTGCACACCCAGGACATGCCCCATCACCCACATTGCACACCCAGGACATGCCCCATCACACACATTGCACACCCAGGACATGCCCCATCACACACATTGCACCCCCAGGACATGCCCCATCACCCACATTGCACACCCAGGACATGCCCCATCACCCACATTGCACTCACAGGACATGCCCCATCACCCACATTGCACACCCAGGACATGCCCCATCACACACATTGCACACCCAGGACATGCCCCATCACACACATTGCACACCTAGGACATGCCCCATCACACACATTGCACACCCAGGACATGCCCCATCACCCACATTGCACACCCAGGACATGCCCCATCACACACATTGCACACCCAGGACATGCCCCATCACACACATTGCACACCCAGGACATGCCCCCATCACACACATTGCACACCCAGGATATGCCCCATCACCCACATTGCACACCCAGGATATGCCCCATCACCCACATTGCACACCCAGGACATGCCCCATCACCCACATTGCACACACAGGACATGCCCCATCACCCACATTGCACACCCAGGACATGCCCCATCACCCACATTACACGCACACAACACATGCCCCAGCACCCACATTGCACACCCAGGACATGCCCCATCACCCACCTTGCACACACAGGACATGCTCCATCACCCACATTGCACACACAGGACATGCCCCAGCACCCACATTGCACACACAGGACATGCCCCATCACCCACATTGCACACCCAGGACATGCCCCATCACCCACATTGCACACCCAGGACATGCCCCATTACCCACATTGCACACCCAGGACATGCCCCATCACCCACATTGCACACCCAGGACATGCCCCATCACCCACATTGCACACACAGGACATGCCCCATCACCCACATTGCACACCCAGGACATGCCCCATCACCCACATTGCACACCCAGGATATGCCCCATCACCCACATTGCACACCCAGGACATGCCCCATCAACCACATTGCACACACAGGACATGCCCAATCACCCACATTGCACACACAGGACATGCCCCAGCACCCACATTGCACACACAGGACATGCCCCATCACCCACATTGCACACCCAGGACATGCCCCATCACCCACATTGCACACCCAGGACATGCCCCATCACCCACATTGCACACCCAGGACATGCCCCATCACCCACATTGCACACCCAGGACATGCCCCATCACCTACATTGCACACACAGGACATGCTCCATCAACCACATTGCACACACAGGACATGCCCCATCACCCACATTGCACACCCAGGATATGCCCCATCACCCACATTGCACACCCAGGACATGCCCCATCAACCACATTGCACACACAGGACATGCCCAATCACCCACATTGCACACACAGGACATGCCCCAGCACCCACATTGCACACACAGGACATGCCCCATCACCCACATTGCACACCCAGGACATGCCCCATCACCCACATTGCACACCCAGGACATGCCCCATCACCCACATTGCACACCCAGGACATGCCCCATCACCCACATTGCACACCCAGGACATGCCCCATCACCTACATTGCACACACAGGACATGCTCCATCAACCACATTGCACACACAGGACATGCCCCATCACCCACATTGCACACCCAGGACATGCCCCATCACCCACATTGCACACCCAGGACATGCCCCATCACCCACATTGCACACCCAGGACATGCCCCATCACCCACATTGCACACCCAGGACATGCCCCATCACCCACATTGCACACCCAGGACATGCCCCATCACCCACATTGCACACCCAGGACATGCCCCATCACCCACATTGCACACCCAGGACATGCCCCATCACCCACATTACACACCCAGGACATGCCCCATCACCCACATTGCACACCCAGGACATGCCCCATCACCCACATTGCACACCCAGGACATGCCCCATCACCCACATTGCACACCCAGGACATGCCCCATCACCCACATTGCACACCCAGGACATGCCCCATCACCCACATTACACACCCAGGACATGCCCCAGGGACAACCTACCCTGCTTCCTCTCGTGCTCCTCTCTGACGTCGAAGGGGCAGCATGGGAAGATGTCTGTGCGTCTGGACATAACAAGAGAAGACCGGCAAGACTTTATTTATTTTGTTTGCTTTCAAGGGTCACCCCCTGATGGTGGCCCTGTTCACCATATTGCCCGCTCTGCACCTAGGAGCCTACTGTTAAAATATAAATAGGTTTACTCAATAAAGATGGAATTAAGACAGGAATTTCAAGCTTAACCACTTAAATACCGACTGTTTGGGATATTTTTGTTCATTGTGGACAATGGCTGTTAACATTTGTGTGGTATTTAGTTTAAATGTCATTATCTTCTTTCTCATTTAAAATACCCACACATATTACACACTGTTTTTATCATCATAAATAGCTAAATATGATGAAAACATGCAAAAAACAAGAACTTTATAACCTTGACTTAAAAAAAATCTTTTATACAATTACAAACAGTAAGAAATGCCATTATTCCCATGTTTTTCTGTTTTGCAAGTTATAGGGCAATAACCGATAGTAGTGTTTTTTTTTTCACTTCCTAACCATTTTCTCATACAGTGATCTGTCAGTGATTGACCCTAACTGTAACTCTAACCCTAATGGTAACCCTAGGTTTACGGGCAGTAGATCTAGGGTCAGCATTTCCCCCTTTTCCTCAATGTAATGTTACTGACTGACTGTCTCCATAAAGTAAGAAAGAGTTCAGACATTGGGGATCTCTATAGAAAGGTCATTTCTGGAGCAAAGTTCAAAAAGTGATGCAACATTCCATTGGTTTCCATGGTGACTGCTGAACATTCCATTTGTTTCCATGGTGCCCTCTGAACATTCCACTGGTTTCCATGGTGACTGCTGAACATTCCATTGGTTTCCATGGTGCCTGATGAACATTCCACTGGTTTCCATGGTGACTGCTGAACATTCCACTGGTTTCCATGGTGACTGCTGAACATTCCACTGGTTTCCATGGTGACTGCTGAACATTCCACTGCTTTCCATGGTGACTGCTGAACATTCCATTGGTTTCATTGGTGACTGCTGAACATTCCACTGCTTTCCATGGTGACTGCGGAACATTCCACAGGTTTCATTGGTGACTGCTGAACATTCCATTGGTTACCATTGTGATTGTTGAACATTCCATTGGTTTCCATGGTGACTGCTGAACATTCCACTGGTTTCCATGGTGACTGCTGAACATTCCACTGGTTTCCATTGTGACTGTTGAACATTCCACTGGTTTCCATGGTGACTGCTGAGCATTCCATTGGTTTCCATGGTGACTGCTGAACATTCCATTGGTTACCATTGTGATTGTTGAACATTCCATTGGTTTCCATGGTGACTGCTGAACATTCCACGGGTTTCCATGGTGACTGCTGAACATCCCATTGGTTTCCATGGTGATTACGGAACATTCCATGGGTTTCCATGGTGACTGTTCCACTTTTAGAACTCTGCCCCAGAACACACAATTATACGTACCTCACGATATGGTCCTATGATAAATTTGTAATGAGACAGGGACTGTGCGACAGCTGCAGGTAAAATAGGATCAATAGAACCCGTTAGGTCTCTAGCCGACTCCTCGCTGATCCCAAGATGTATTTTCCTATAATGTAACGGACAAGTGATTTATCTGAATCCCATCAATCTCAGTTTCTTTTTTTATTCAGTCAGATTTTCACTGAATTCTATAATACAAACGCGTCAGGCTCTCTGAGTTTTATTCATGAAGGAGAGAATTGCAGGGAATAGAGAAGGGAATGGCAAACAAACTGTAAATAGCAGCGTTTAAAGTATAGCTCATTGGAAGAGATTCCAACTCGGCTACTTTGGCCTGAAGTTTACAATTCCCTGTTTCATAGCCTCTCCCTGGATAGAGAACGGGTGGCTAGAAGTCTAGGACTGACGTAAGAGAAGCCGGCAGCAGTGAATATAATATAAGCTTCTTCCCCCAGCCGCCCTGCCTTCCATGGGAGAATGATAACCTTTATATAATCAGGACTGGCAGAGCCATCCATCACTTGCTTTACACTGTTAGTAATCCGGTTGGTGTGGGGATATTCTCTCCATGGAAATGATGAATGTATTGGCAGAGGATCCGGATATAGAAATACACAGAAACCACTAGGGAAGGAGGGGGTAAAATCCACAGGAAATCCTTCTACCTCTGCTGAAATAAGCAGTGCTCTGTGCCCTTTATAATAATGATACCCATTCCTAGATAGGTAGCCATGCACACGGGGGGGATAGGGACACAGCGGGATGACCTGTTCATTGACATGGGATATGGAACCTGCACAGCTGGAATATTAAATAGTAGGAGCTATTCACTAAAAGTGGGATGCAGGTGAGACGAACAGTTCACCTCACTGGACGGTCTGTAGAAAGGTCATAGTTACCTAGTTATATAGTTATATAATTACCTAGTTATATAGCTATATAATTACCTAGCTATATAGTTATATAATTACCTAGCTTGTCGGATTATTAATAACCATAAAAATATGAATATGAGTTATTAATTATGAATCATAAAAAATATGAAAATTAATGATTCATATACATGGGTCCGACTAAAAATACCCATATCAAGAATTCGTTATGTATGTGAGAGTTTGGATGACGTTTTTACAAAAGTAAATGCAATGCAACAATTATTAATAAAATAATAATGAATTTATTGAATATAGAATAAAGATCAAACGGTAAACAAAATAGCATAACAACAAAATACAATATCAATAGATGTTAATCTTAATTCACATGTAGGACTTATAACATAAGTAAGTAGGACAAAACATGAATTATGCAGTTCTGTACCTATATCAACATGCATGTAGAATAATTTACTATGCAGTACGTTTCTGACCATAAGATGGCCATGCATTTTATTTAGATACAACCTACATTGATTATGATTAGTATTTAAAATGGTTAATGATAGTACGCCATAATTACCTACAAATTACCAACATATACTCTGCTTAGGTAAGGTAATATTACTAAATCATTTAACTACTCAAGGTGGCTATTTCTTAATCTGCTCGGTAAATGATAATGTATGTATTCTAGCTCAGACTTTATGAATGAGAATCTTAGATAATCTCTGGAGATTAGATATGACATATTTGGGTAAATAGCTAGACTATAAGAACGTATGGTTCTTGGTAATATCTCTAGGATATTCCTCTGGCTTCCTTCTGCAGAAAGGATGACAGATAAACATCAGGCTAAAACATATAGATCCCAGAAATTGGGGGATTTAAGTTTAATTTACCCAAATATATATGCTAATGACATCCATAAAAACTGAGATTATGCTAGAAACAAATTACCCCATTTATACATTACCGGCAGAGGTTGGTTTGCAGTTGAGACTCCTTCCATTGAAGAATTGAGTGATGGGAGTTACTCCTGGGACTTAGCTCAATACTATGGGTATGGAGATTTCTATTGTTATAGTGAACATGTGCTATTAAAAGCCTCATATTCCTGAGTTCTCCCCAAAAGGAGAGAGACTCAGCCCGTTTCTAAAACATTCCCATCTCTCACCCCACTAGTGGCAGCTCTCTCAAAAGTCAGTCTCCCCCGGGGCTTTTACAGGTATCTCCGGTCTCTTTTCTTTCTACCCCTCCAGTACCAACTTATCAACCAAACCTTATCTCAGACTCACACCCTGTTTCTGTAACTTCTAGCCAATTGAATGGATGGGTGTATTTAATTTAAATGAGATGATGTCATGGTTTATAGCTACGCCTGGATTGTGAGTATAATATAAGACAATATATGTTTAAATGTCTAAAAGTGTTAATACAATTTGAAATTAGAGTAAATATGTATCATATTCTTATCATTGCACATTAAATAAAAATGTATAATAAAATATATACCACACTAATAAAACAATAAAAACAATATTCTAATTAATATGTAGGATTAATTATACTTTACATTTGTATTAGTGAAGGTGTGATATAATATATTTTATTGGGTGATTTGAATCCACTAGGTGTATTTATAATAACCCTTATTAGAATCCTAATGAAATCAAAAATCCCAATAATCTCAGTGTGTCTGTGTTTGTAAGTTTCTGCCAGTTTGGGTGGGCTAGCAAGTTGCAGAGAAGCCCCCCTTCCCCTCTAATATGTATATAGACACAGCTGTGTCTTTAGAAATACAATGAGAGTCATAAACGACTAACAATGCCCACCTTATCTGTTCCAGTGATACTAGATAACAGAGTTAGGAATGTGGAGGACTTTCTTTTAGCTTCAGGGACACAGAATAAGATTTGAACACACAGAAGGATTTCCAAAAACTGACACAAAATGGAGGCTGCTGGCATCCATCTTGTTATCCTTTTCTTCTGCTTTATGTACCAGTCCCAAGATTACTTTTCAATACCTCTGACAAGCTATATAGTTATATAATTACCTAGTTATATAATTACCTAGTTATATAATTACCTAGTTACCTAGTTATATAATAACCTAGTTACCTAGTTATATAATTACCTAGTTACCTAGTTATATAATTACCTAGTTACCTAGTTATCTAGTTACCTAGTTACCTAGTTACATAGTTATATAGTTATATAGTTATATAGTTACATAGTTATATAGTTACATCATAGTTATATAGTTATATAGTTACATCATAGTTATATAGTTACATCATAGTTATATAGTTACATCATAGTTTTATAGTTATATATATACATAGTTATATAGTTATATAGTTACATCATAGTTATATAGTTACAAAGTTATATAGTTATATAGTTACATCATAGTTATATAGTTATATAGTTACATCATAGTTATATAGTTACATAGTTATATAGTTATATAGTTACATCATAGTTATATAGTTATATAGTTACATCATAGTTATATATTTACATAGGAATATAGTTACATAGTTACATAGTTATATAGTTACATCATAGTTATATAGTTATATAGTTACATAGTTATATAGTTATATAGTTACATCATAGTTATATAGTTATATAGTTACATCATAGTTATATAGTTACATAGTTTTATAGTTATATAGTTACATAGTTACATTGTTATATAGTTACATAGTTATATCATAGTTATATAGTTATATATTTACATAGTTATATAGTTACATCATAGTTATATAGTTACATAGTTATATAGTTACATCATAGTTATATAGTTATATAGTTGCATCATAGTTATATAGTTACATCATAGTTATATAGTTACATCATAGTTTTATAGTTATATATTTACATAGTTATATAGTTACATCATAGTTATATAGTTATATAGTTACATCATAGTTATATAGTTACATCATAGTTATATAGTTATATAGTTACATAGTTATATAGTTATATAGTTACATAGTTATATAGTTATATAGTTACATAGTTATATAGTTATATAGTTACATAGTCACATAGTTATATAGTTGCATAGTCACATAGTTATATAGTTACATAGTTATATAGTTACATAGTTATTTAGTTACATAGCAGTTTAGGTTGAAGAAAGACTTGCGTACATCTAGTTCAACCCTTCTCCAATCCCATGTTATACGCTATGTAACATACCTATTTCAGAGGTGAAGGAAGCTTTTCGTTTTCTTGCCAATGATTGTTGTGTCCACACTGTTCTTTTCTGAAGTTATGCCTGTACATAAAAATTAAGAATGATAAACGGATGCGTATTAGGGACTTTAACTTGTGGCTTGGAGAATGGTGTCGGGAGCAAGGATTTGGCTTTGTTTCTCATGGAAGTTCTCTATGGGATAGAAAGGAACTGTACAAAAAAGATGATTTGCATCTTTCTCAAAAGGGAACGAATGTTCTCAGTGAGCAGTTCAGAGGTTTTGCTAGGAGGTTTTTAAACTAAAAGAGGGGGGCAAAATGGCGATAAAACATCAATCCAGTTGCCCCCCAAAACAGGGGGTGTTTTTTGTAGTCATTGTGCTGAAAAATGATAAGCTTAGGGTCATGTCTACAAATTCTCGCGGTTTAGGGAATAAGATCCATGAACTTGTGGCAATATTGGCAGCTGAGAATGGTTAGCCACATTGGTTTTAATTTGCTTCTTTTATATTTGTTACCAAAGGGTATCAATTTATATGTATATTTTTGTAGTGTTAGTTTGAATGTTCCACTTACTTTCCCAAAAATAATCCATCCCAGTCAACTAGACCAAGGGATTTATTAAACCTACTAAAGTTACCTTTTTATAATTCAGTGTTTTGGTGGGACCTATACCAATTTGCCTTTTTGAATTAATCTCACTATTCCCTAAATGCTCCCTGGATGTTAGAGATAATCTCCTCCATGATAGTTATTACCAGATCCAGGCTTCCTCTCTGGTTGGTGTCTGTTCTAGCTGAGACAAAAAATTGTCATTCAACAAATTCAGAAAGTTACTGTTTTAGCAGGATTAGTAGTTACATTTTTCCAATCTACTTCTGGGTAATTAAACTCCCCCATAATGATATTACACCCTATTTTAGAATTCTTTTCGATTTACATTAGTAGCTGTGATTCTTCTAGTTCTCCAATATTTGGTGGCTTATAACAAATACCCAGTAATCATTTCTGGGCAGTTCTACCCCCACTGACTCACTCTAGCCACAATGATTCCACATGTTCAGTACTGTAATTATATACATCTGAGGCAGTAATGCTGGTTTGATATACAGACAGACCCCTCCAGTTTGATATACAGATAGACCCCTCCAGTTTGATATACAGACAGACCCCTCCAGTTTGATATACAGACAGACGCCTCTAGTTTGATATACAGACAGACGCCTCCAGTTTGATATACAGACAGACCCCTCCAGTATGATATACAGACAGAGCCCTCCAGTTTGATATACAGACAGACCCCTCCAGTATGATATACAGACAGACCCCTCCAGTATGATATACAGACAGACCCCTCCAGTATGATATACAGACAGACCCCTCCAGTTTGATATACAGACAGACCCCTCCAGTTTGATATACAGACAGACCCCTCCAGTTTGATATACAGACAGACCCCTCCAGTTTGATATGCAGACAGACCCCTCCAGTATGATATACAGACAGACCCCTCCAGTATGATATCCAGACAGACCCCTCCAGTTTGATATACAGACAGAGCCCTCCAGTCCAATATACAGACAGACCCCTCAAGTTTGATATACAGACAGACCCCTCCAGTTTGATATACAGATAGACCCCTCCAGTTTGATATACAGACAGACCCCTCCAGCTTGATATACAGATAGACCCCTCCAGTTTGATATACAGACAGACGCCTCCAGTTTGATATACAGACAGACCCCTACAGTTTGATATACAGACAGACCCCTCCAGTTTGATATACAGACAGAACCCTCCAGTTTGATATACAGAAGGACCCCTCCAGTTTGATATACAGAAGGACCCCTCCAGTTTGATATACAGACAGACCCCTCCAGTTTGATCTCCTGTTCAGTCATATTTCAATCTCAGCCTTAAATCTACAATTCCCTTCTCAATTCCCTGCATTTCCCTCTTAAATGAATAAAGCCCTTAGTGAATATCTCCCATTGCCTGTTGGACGTGCTGGACAGACACTGATTGCCTCTTGCCAGAGACGGTACGGAGATTCTGCCTGCTGGATCGCGAGCATCCTCATCTCCATCACCTCTATAAGCGAGCATACATCTCCATCACCTCTATAAGCGAGCATACATCTCCATCACCTCTATAAGCGAGCATACATCTCCATCACCTCTATAAGCGTGCATACATCTCCATCACCTCTATAAGCGAGCATACATCTCCATCACCTCTATAAGAGAGCACACATCACCATCACCTCTATAAGCGTGCATACATCTCCATCACCTCTATAAGCGAGCATACATCTCCATCACCTCTATAAGCGTGCATACATCTCCATCACCTCTATAAGCGAGCATACATCTCCATCACCTCTATAAGAGAGCATACATCACCATCACCTATATAAGCGAGCATACATCTCCATCACCTCTATAAGCGAGCATACATCTCCATCATCTCTCTAAGCGAGCATACATCTCCATCACCTCTCTAAGCGAGCATACATCTCCATCACCTCTATAAGCGAGCATACATCTCCATCACCTCTATAAGTGTGCATACATCTCCATCACCTCTATAAGCGAGCATACATCTCCATCACCTCTATAAGCGAGCATACATCTCCATCACCTCTATAAGCGAGCATACATCTCCATCACCTCTATAAGCGAGCATACATCTCCATCACCTCTATAAGTGAGCATACGTCTCCATCACCTCTATAAGCGAGCATACATCTCCATCACCTCTCTAAGCGAGCATACATCTCCATCACCTCTATAAGCGAGCATACATCTCCATCACCTCTATAAGCGAGCATACATCTCCATCACCTCTATAAGCGAGCATACGTCTCCATCACCTCTATAAGTGTGCATACATCTCCATCACCTCTATAAGCGAGCATACATCTCCATCACCTCTATAAGCGTGCATACATCTCCATCACCTCTATAAGTGTGCATACATCTCCATCACCTCTATAAGCAAGCATACATCTCCATCACCTCTATAAGTGTGCATACATGTCCATCACCTCTATAAGCGAGCATACATCTCCATCACCTCTATAAGCGTGCATACATCTCCATCACCTCTATAAGCAAGCATACATCTCCATCACCTCTATAAGCGTGCATACATCTCCATAACCTCTATAAGCGAGCATACATCTCCATCACCTCTATAAGTGTGCATACATGTCCATCACCTCTATAAGCGAGCATACATCTCCATCACCTCTATAAGCGTGCATACATCTCCATCACCTCTATAAGCGTGCATACATCTCCATCACCTCTATAAGCAAGCATACATCTCCATCACCTCTATAAGCGTGCATACATCTCCATCACCTCTATAAGCGAGCATACATCTCCATCACCTCTATAAGAGAGCATACATCTCCATCATAGCTATAAGCAAGCATACATCTCCATCACCTCTATAAGCGAGCATACATCTCCATCACCAGCTGTAATGCTTCCCTGGGAAACAGTTAGCCCGGTCTGATCGGCAACTTTACTTGATCCCCTTTGTTGATCTCCATTTGCATACCCCGATCAGCGCGTTCCAGCCTCCTGACCGGCTCTGCCTCATCTCTGAGGCAGAGCCAAGATTAAAATGATATGGATGTACAAAGAAACACACCAGGTTTACTTTGGAGAAGGAAAACCCTGTTTTTAACCCTTACAAGGGTTTAAGCAAACTTTAGTTGTACTTTAATAAGTATCTAATACTTTTAATGATATGCGCTAAAGATTAAACATAATAAGACACTGCTCTCAGATGGCATCGTCTTCCCTGACTCCCTAGATCTTTCACATTCTCTTTCCAGAGAACAGGAGGTGTGAAGTTTACTGTTGACACTGGTGATATTACTTTCTGACAAGCCTCACAGTAAATGGAACTGTTAGAAGACGATTCTGTGCTTTTCAAACTGTGCATGTTGGCATTTTAAATCGCAGATCTATTAGAGAAATAGGAGAGGCCAGGAGACAAGCCATCAGCTCATCAGGAGTGAGATACGGCATCGGTACCCCTGCTGGGTACATCTTACAAAGGCAAAGGCTGGAATGACATCAAAATCATGTCAAATAATGAGATTTCACCACAATTGGTAAATAAATAAATCACTAAACCTATTAAAATGGATAAATTAGATTCTGAGGAAATCACTTTTAATAAATTCATTTTAAAGTTCAAGAAAAAAATATCTCTTCTCAATCTATCAGCAAATTGTAAAAACACACGTTGAGGTTAACGAATGGGTAATGAATGGCTAATGAATGACTAATGAATGGCTAATGAATGGGTAATGAATGACTAATGAATGGCTAATGAATGGCTAATGAATGACTAATGAATGGCTAATGAATGACTAATGAATGGCTAATGAATGGGTAATGAATGACTAATGAATGGCTAATGAATGGCTAATGAATGACTAATGAATAACTAAGAAATGACTAATGAATGGCTAATGAATGGCTAATGAATGGCTAATGAATGACTAATGAATGGCTAATGAATAGGTAATGAATGGCTAATGAATGGATAATGAATGACTAATGAATGGGTAATGAATGGCTAATGAATGGGTAATGAATGGCTAATGAATGACTAATGAATGGCTAATGAATGGGTAATGAATGACTAATGAATGGGTAATGAATGACTAATGAATGGGTAATGAATGGCTAATGAATGACTAATGAATGGCTAATGAATGGGTAATGAATGACTAATGAATGGGTAATGAATGACTAATGAATGGCTAATGAATGGCTAATGAATGACTAATGAATAACTAAGAAATGACTAATGAATGGCTAATGAATGACTAATGAATGGGTAATGAATGGCTAATGAATGACTAATGAATGGATAATGAATGGCTAATGAATGACTAATGAATGGCTAATGAATGGATAATGAATGGCTAATGAATGACTAATAAATGGCTAATGAATAGGTAATGAATGGCTAATTAATGGATAATGAATGACTAATGAATGGGTAATGAATGGCTAATTAATGACTAATGAATGGCTAATGAATGGGTAATGAATGACTAATGAATGGGTAATGAATGGCTAATGAATGACTTATGAATGACTAAGAAATGACTAATGAATGGCTAATGAATGACTAATGAATGACTTATGAATGACTAAGAAATGACTAATGAATGGCTAATGAATGACTAATGAATGGCTAATGAATGACTAATGAATGGATAATGAATGGCAAATGAATGGGTAATGAATGGCTAATGAATGGCTAATGAATGACTAATGAAGGGCTAATGAAGGGCTATTGAAGGGCTAATGAATAACTAATGAATGGCTAATGAATGGTTAATGAATGGCTAATGAATGGATAATGAATGGATAATGAATGGCTAATGAATGACTAATGAATGGCTAATGAATGGCTAATGAATGACTATTGAATGGCTAATGAATGGATAACGAATGACTAATTAATGGCTAATGAATGGCTAATGAATGGCTAATGAATGACTAATTAATTTGTAATGAATGGCTAACGAAGGGCTAATGAATGGCTAATGAAGGGCTAAAACCTTCACCATATTAATAAGCAGCACATCCTACATTAGATTACAGAGCCCACTGATCAGTGGGATATTCCAGCCTGAAGAAAAACAACCAATACACCTTATTGTCCTGATTAGATTCAGCAGCCTTACATTACATGCCATTTAAATTAAATAAAAAGAAACCGAAAAAAAAAAAAAAAAATATATATATATACACAGCGCTAATGAGCACAGTGCACCCCACCCCCAATATCTCCGAAAAATACAGACCCCAACTATATAGAAAATAAGTTTGTATAATGATAAGACTGCTACTCTTTATAATGCAGGGGGCATCGAGAAATATCAAAATATATGCAAATACAGACAGCACTATACATTATACACCTACAACTATTTACACCAATCATCTATAACATTATGACCACTGACAGGTGGCAAGCTGGCGGAAGCAGTGTGATGCTTTGGACTGACAGGTGACAAGCCGGCGGAGGCAGTGTGATGCTTTGGACTGACAGGTGGCAAGCCGGCGGGGGCAGTGTGATGCTTTAGACTGACAGGTGGCAAGCTGGCGGAGGCAGTGTGATGCTTTGGACTGACAGGTGGCAAGCCGGCGGAGGCAGTGTGATGCTTTGGACTGACAGGTAGCAATCAGGCGGGGCAGTGTGATGCTTTGGACTGACAGGTGGCAATCAGGCAAGGCAGTGTGATGCTTTGGATTGACAGGTGGCAAGCAGACGAGGCAGTGTGATGCTTTGGACTGACTGGTGGCAAGCCAGCGGAGGCAGTGTGATGCTTTGGACTGACAGGTGGCAAGCAGGAGGAGGCGGTGTGATGCTTTGGACTGACAGGTGGCAAGCCGGCGGAGGCAGTGTGATGCTTTGGACTGACAGGTGGCAAACTGGCAGAGGCAGTGTGATGCTTTGGACTGACAGGTGGCAAGCCGGCGGGGGCAGTGTGATGCTTTGGACTGACAGGTGGCAAGCCGGCGGAGGCAGTGTGATGCTTTGGACTGACAGGTAGCAATCAGGTGGGGCAGTGTGATGCTTTGGACTGACAGGTGGCAATCAGGCGAGGCAGTGTGATGCTTTGGATTGACAGGTGGCAAGCAGACGAGGCAGTGTGATGCTTTGGACTGACAGGTTCACTAGTGTTGAGCGAACCCGAACCGCACTGTTTGGGTTCGTACCGAACATTACGGTATTCGGACCCCGGACCCGAACACGGACATATCACTGTATGTTCGTGTTGGAGTTCGGGGTTCGGCTATAAACCGAAAGTCTATAAACCGAAAGACATTTGGTTTATAGAATACATGTAATGCTATTGCTATTCTATAAACCGAAATAGAGTCCCCATTCATACGAATAGGTCAATTGACCTATTCGTATGAATGGGGACTCTATTTCGGTTTATAGAATAGCAATAGCATTACATGTATTACATCTGACAGTCAAATAGATCCGTCAAATACTGTGCTTACAGCGCACTTTGAAAAATTCTGGCTAGCTCCTCCTCCTCCTCCTCCAGCGCCGCTTCCACCTACACCGCCACGGTCACCGCCTCCCCAACCTATGGGTCACTTAGTATAAACTGAAAGAGAATACCCTGCACTCCAACCCTCTCTCAAATGGATAATTCTGTTGATCCTCCTGGCAGCCATGCTTTAGATTTAGATTTATGTTCTTCCAAAGCTAAAATCAAAGATTCCATCTAGTGCTATTTTCTGGCTCAGCTGTATTTGTAATTTGTATGCATTTTATGTTATTTGAAGTTATTTCCCTATCCATATTTGCTTGCAGGGCACTTGTCCTACTCTTACCCCCATTTTACTTCCTTTTGCAGCCCTCTAGCCCTTTCCAGGACTTTTTTAGAGGCATTTTAGTGGCCAAAGGTTCGGGTCACTATTGACTTCAATGGGGTTCGGGGTCAAGTTCGGGGTCAAGTTTGACCCCGAACCTGAATATATTTAGTGCCTCAGACTGTTGTCCAGACAAATATAAGGATATAGTCTGTGTCTTACTTAAATTCAACTTATAATTCGATAGAGACCCAAACAGAGCAACCATATCCATCAAAGCTGGAATAGATGTTTCTGGATGGGATAGTGTCAAAAGAACATTGTCTGCACATAATGTAATTGAGTGTTCATGATCCCCTATAGTTATTCCTTGGATTTTGTCCGACTTTCTAATATATTGGGGAAAGGGTTCCATTGTTAGGGCATACAGTAGAGGAGACAGGGGACACCCTTGACGGATGCCATTACAGATTGTAAAGTAATCCGATTCCAGGGAAGGACCCATCATTTTAGCTCTAGGGGATGAATACAAGGCCATGATTAAGTCAAAAAATAGTCCATCAATACCAGGTGCTCGCAGGGTCTGTGCCATGTATGTCCAATCCACTCTCTCAAATGCCTTCTTGGCGTCTAAGGCCACTATAACCGAGGGCATTTATTTACTGTGGAGATTGTTTAAGATGTTAAAGACCCTTCGGGTGTTATCTTCCCCTGTCCCTCCTTGATCAGGATGTATCACATCTGGAATCACTTTAATCAATCTCTGAGCCAAAATTTTAGAATATATCTATTAATGTCTACATTAATTAAAAGAGATTGGTCTATAGTTGGTGACAAATGTGGGGTCCTTCCCTGGTTTCGGAATCAGTGTAATACAAGCCTCTAACATCTCAGGTGGGAATGATTCGCCTCTCCCGATGGAGTTAAATAGATAGAAGGGGGCCGAGAAACCATCCGGTCCCGGGGCCTTCCCCTTTTTCAATTCCATAATGGTGTTAGTAATCTCATTGATTGAAAAAGGTTGATTAATATTTTTTAGTTTAACCAGGTGTAGCTTTGGAAGGTGAAGCCTATCAAGAAAATAAGCTAAACCAGTATCTGTCAACATCTGGCAATAAATTATTTAAAGGCCATAAGAATATGAATAAGTAAGTACTTGGAGATTGATTGAGCTGTGATATTATGTAAAGAGTTGGAAATTACTCTCAGAATTGGATTCATCTTTATTTATTTTTAATTTAGAGCAGTCCCAGGGGACATGGAGTTTTGATATGGATTAATCCTAACTCTATGGATACGTTTGAGATAAGATTCTTGAATACTAATGCAGTGTATAGCTTTCTTCATAGTATTAAAAGAACTCTGCCAATCTTCATAAGTAAACTCCAAACCGACATTTCAGACTTCATCGTAACATTATTACTGCCAAGTTGAAAAGCTTCAGAGATTCTAGATATCACGTCTGCCTATCCTCAGTCTGGATCAAAGCTCTTCTATCAAAAGTCTTCATCGCATGAAATGTCTAATGCTAAGGAATGAAAGCTTCTCAGCTGGCTCCAATTTATATTGGGCTTGTAATTGAATAAATGTTTTTAATCCAGTACTGCAATAAATATATTTCACGTATAAAACTCCTGACTCGTTCCACTTTTTTTTAAACTCAGATTATAATATTTCAAAAAAGCAATAGGGGCAATTTAAAAAAAATAATCCTTAAGGATTGAGTAACATTACTCATTTATTTGGAATATCCAGTCAATAAAAAAGCATCAGGAACACCTTTTAAATGCAACCAAAGCTTTAATTCCCCAATGCGACAAACCCTGAAAAAAGCCCAAGAATAAGCCCCCAAAAAATACTTTAGTAAGGGGAGAAACACAGTGAAGGCAGCTGAGCACCCAACCACAATAGCAGCTCCATAGTAATTGGGCGACACGAATCAGCTGGTATAAAACCCCTACGAAAACCCCTCCCAGCTCGTCATACACAGAATGTCTTAGTAAATTCTTGAAAACCCAGGAACTTAAAAAGAAAATCCAAGGTTGACATTCTCCTATTAATGGATGAAACAGACTTCCCATCAGCGAAATGAGTTCCTACAAACCATAAAACCAATGTGTTGCCAAAACCGATTCCCCAATCTGTGCCAACAACACAGCCCACTCCTTCCAGAACTTATTATAAGCCGCCCAAGTACCTGGCACCAAAGACCGTTGAATTAAATTGAAGACCTGGCGCATACCCTGGTTTATACCAAGTTCCCACCGGGAGGGGAGTCCCCTCCTGATCCGCTCCCAGAGCCAGCCAGCGAAACCGATCCCCCTGAAAATGGGAAAGAGGATCAGCAACATCATAAGAATCGCCGGGGACATGAATGGCATGAAAAACAAACATTAAACTATAATGCACCAGATGTCTCAATAAAATGATCACAGGCAAGGAAGAGGCAGACAAAGAGTTTTATCAGATAAATAAAGGTTTAATTTATCTAATGTCCCTTTAGATTCTGTCAGAATTTGTAATGCTCTTTAAATGACCTAAAATGCTCATAAAATAGTCTATTCTTGAAAAAATCCGTCCAGATGTCCTATATATCCAAATCCAATACTATATCCTGTGTAACTCTAACGCCATTAGTTTCACAAACTATGATCAAATAATGACCAGAAACGTCTTTTTGGCCTGAAAATGTTGAGATTATTACGACATGTCTTTTCATTCTGTAAAGTAATCCTGCTCTAAAAACCATAGGATATTTTGATAATCTCCCAAGTTTATACTTGTTATCTTTCCAGTGAGTTTGTTGGAAGAAACAGACGTCAGTCCTATTCCTATTGAGTGTATCATACCGAAAGCCTCATTTCTGAGGAGTGTTCAACATTTGGACATTGATTGACACAAATGAGTCAGTCTGTATCATCCGCATACCATCGCTGATTTCTTACAACGCAAACCATATACACAAAAAAAAACCACAATACCATTTTACCCTGTGCCTCTTGACCATGATTAGAGTTGAGCGGACACCTGGATGTTCGGGTTCGGCCGAACTTCGGAAAAAAGTCCGGGTTTGGGCTCGAACTTGACCCCGAACTTGACCCCAAACACGAGCCCCTTTGAAGTCAATAGGGACACAAACTTTTGTCCACTAAAATGCCTCTAAAAAAGTCCTGGAAAGGGCTAGAGAGCTGCAAAATGAAGTAAAAATGTGGGTAAGAGTAGGACAAGTGCCCTGCAAGCAAATATGGATAGGGAAATAACTTCAAATAACATAAAATCCATACAAATTAAAAATACAGCTGAGCCATAAAATAGCACTAGATGGAATCTTTGATTTTAGCTTTGGAAGAACATAAATCTAAATCTAAAGCATGGCTGCCAGGAGGATCAACAGAATTATCCATGTGAGAGAGGGTTGGAGTGCAGGGTATTCTCTTTCAGTTTATACTAAGTGACCCATAGGTTGAGGAGGCGGTGACCGTGGCGGTGTAGGTGGAAGCGGCGCTGGAGGAGGAGGAGGAGCACAGTATTTGACGGTTCTATTTGACTCTCAGATATGAAGTGCACCGCAAGACACAAATGTACTATTTACCACTCAAAACTATTCGAATTTTTAAAGTGCGCTGTAAGCACAGTATTTGACGGTTCTATTTGACTCTCAGATGTAATACATGTAATGCTATTGCTATTCTATAAACCGAAATAGAGTCCCCATTCATACAAATAGGTGAATTAAGCTATTCGCATGAATGGGGACTCTATTTCGGTTTATAGAAAGCCAATAACATTACATACAATGTAATCGCCGAACCCCGAACTCCAACACGAACATATAGTGAAATGTCCGTGTTCGGGTCCGGGGTCCCAAAACCGTAAAGTTCCGTACGAACCCGAACAGTCCGGTTCGGGTTCGCTCAACACTATCCATGAGTCATTGGCCTGTCCCTGGTATCCAATCAGGAATGGTGGTTACATATTATGGTACATAGTGTAAACTCTGCCAGTTTTACTCCATCTATAATGTACATTAGTGACAATTCATGAAGATTCCTGTAATACTATCTATTATTATAATAATGTGTTATAAGTCGATCTGCCAGAACAATCTTTTCTTTGCCCATTTTTCCTGCTCTTTAACTATCTGTAAATCTGAGAGACGAAATGTGATTTCATTTTCAATACAAAAATATAGTTAAATCTCAGAATTTCTATATATATTTGATCAGAAAGCCCTCTGTACCTTCAGTAACTCTGCAATGTCTAAACCATAAAGGGAAACAAATCTTCAGCTTATCACTGATATATTTCAGGATCTAAACCCTTATTTATCCATTCTTCCATCATTTCAGATTAGGTCTCATGCTATTAGGAATGTTACTTCAATATGTTGCACTATTTCCAGCTCCAAGGTTGACAGATCGAAGCTCCACTGCAACACATATTCTGAATCTTATTTTTTTTAAATCAAAAACACAGAGTTTACAAAACAGTCTATATATTCTCCATAAACAAAACCCCCGGAAATACGATGGGATCATCTATACCTAATCATCCCAGAGAACTCAGTATCGTCACATATCCAACCAGTCCTTATTTGTAAGCTGTGCACCCCTTATTAATTTAAATTCAGGGAGAATTAAATGTGTTATACTATATACTAATCTATGTATCAGTGTCCCTTGTTATAGAGGTGATCCTTTGTGTTTTATATATATACATAAATCTAATTGTTAGCATTGTTTAAGGTATTAATATATATATATAATCTACTAATACCTTAAACAATACTAGCAATTATCTTTAGGTATACTCTTCTAATAAATCACTCCCCCCCCTTTATATTCTGTAATAAGTTTTAAACTAATTCTATGTGAAATATTACATGAAAAACAAAACTCTGTGCAATCTCTTAAATGCCTAAACTCAACAGGTTTTATATATATAAATGTGTGTTTTTGTGTAGATCATTTTGCATCTTATTCCAAATAATTATAGATTCATTTAAAGCGAAGATTTTCTAGTGACCCCAAAATCGTTTAAATATTTGTTAGCAGAATAGAAGATCTGCCATAAATCTGATGGATTATGTCTGTCAACTTTATTTTCCCTTCTTTTTTCTTTTCTATTTTGTCCCCTTTTCCCCCCTGAAGTGATGGACATGAGAACGGTCATCGGCTGATTGTAGAGTCTCTCATTTTACAAAGTTTAGAAGCGTCTTCCAAAGGGTGATTGACAATAAGAGTTTTGTTGTAAGAACCAATCAGTTCACCGATACGTTATCTTTCTCGTTCGTTGTTCAAGTACATTTGATTTTTATTTATTTAGAAAATGTTTTCAAGTATGACGGAGAAGGGGGGAGCCACGCTACAAGACCCGGCAGGAAGGAATCGGAGCTCTCAGAAGAAGCTATACGAGGTCAGTGCGATATTTACCTCGAGGCACCCTAGGCGGATGCCTAGGGTGGCAAATTATTTTTGGGGGGCCGCACTGAAAATCAGATCACGACGATCAAGCTGCCCGTGCGTTTTTTTCGGGGGGGGGGGGGGGGCGGAGTGACGACAGGTCACGGGGGTGATGGGGTTAATAGAGGCATGTAATGAGGGTGATGAGGTTAATGGAGGCATTTAATGAGGGTGATAGGGCATGTGATGGGGGCAATGGAGGTATGTGATGGGGCAATGGAGGTATGTAATAGGGGTGATGGGGGCATGTAATGGGGTGATGGGGTTAATGGAGGCATATAATGGGGGTGATGGGGTTAATGGAGGTATGTAATGGGGGTGATGGAGGCATATAATGGAGGTGATTTGGTTAATGGAGGCATATAATGAAGGTGATTTGGTTAATGGGGATATATATGGGGGTGATGGGGTTAATGGAGGCATATAAGGGAGTGATGGGGTTAATGGAGGCATATAATGGGGGTTATGGGGTTAATGGAGACATATAATGGGGATGATGGGGTTAATGGAGACATGTAATGGGGGTGATGGGGTTAATGGAGACATATAATGGGGGTGATGGGGTTAATGGAGGCATATAATGGGGGTGATGGGGTTAATGGAGGCATATAATGGAGGTGATTTGGTTAATGGAGGCATATAAGGGGGTGATGGGGTTAATGGAGGCATATAATGGGGGTGATGGGGTCAATGGAGGCATATAAGGGGGTGATGGGGTTAATGGAGGCATATAATGGGGGTGATGGGGTTAATGGAGGCATACAGTGGGGGTGATGGGGTTAATGGAGGCATATAATGGGGGTGATGGGGTTAATGGAGGCATATAGTGGGGGTGATGGGGTTAATGGAGGCATATAAGGGGGTGAGGGGTTAATGGAGGCATATAATGGGGTGATGTGGGTGATGGGGCATGTCGTAGGTGTACAGCTGGGTGGGGAGGTGCCCGCATTTTGTCTGCCTAGGGCAGCACAAACCAAGATACACCACTGTACGAGGTCGCGTTAGAGCAAACGATCGGAGAGATGTAAGCAGATGCTTCCGTGTTTGTTTGTAAAACCACTTGCATTCTCACACGATGTTATCGCTTCTCCTCTGCTTTCTGTCGCCTGGACACTTTACTCTGCATTATATCGTTGCCTTGTGAACCTCTCATACATTGTGTTTATTCCTGATACCTTGAGCCTGGATTTTTAGGCTTTATTGAAGGGGGGATCCTTAAAACCAACGACGGTTGTATAATAACAGTCTGTACTATGCTGTGTACTGTTTTCTCTCTGAATCACTTGAACATTGTGTCCAATGGATTAGTGAAAATGTCAGTTTTTCATTCTGTGCTCCCTCACTGTAACATTCACTGTAACATTCACTGTAACATTCACTGTAACATTCACTGTAACATTCACTCTAACATTTTAACTCTTGAATTTATGTGGTGTTGTATCTGAGGGATATATTGCTAGAGAGGTTACTGCACATCAGTATTTTTTTATGAGCACCATATTCACAATTCACTTTATTTGTAATACAATGAAGGAGTTTAAGCATGCGTGGGATAGGTATAAGGCTATCCTAGATATAAGATAAGGCCAGGGACTAATGAAAGTATTACATTACTGAGAGGGTAGTGGATGCATGGAATAGTCTTCCAGTAGAAGTGGTACAGGTTAATACAGTGAAGGAGTTTAAGCATGCATGGGATAGGTAAAAGGCTATCCTAGATATAAGATAAGGTCAGGGACTAATGAAAGTATTACATTACTGAGAGGGTAGTGGATGTATGGAATAGTCTTCCGGTAGAAGTGGTAGAGGTTAATACAGTGAAGGAGTTTAAGCATGCATGGGATAGATATAAGGCTATCCTAGATATAAGATAAGGCCAGGGACTAATGAAAGTATTACATTACTGAGAGGGTAGTGGATGCATGGAATAGTCTTCCAGTAGAAGTGGTAGATGTTAATACAGTGAAGGAGTTTAAGCATCCATGGGATAGGTATAAGGCTATCCTAGATATAAGATAAGGCCAGGGACTAATGAAAGTATTACATTACTGAGAGGGTAGTGGATGTATGGAATAGTCTTCCAGTAGAAGTGGTAGAGGTTAATACAGTGAAGGAGTTTAAGCATGCATGGGATAGGTATAAGGCTATCCTAGATATAAGATAAGGCCAGGGACTAATGAAAGTATTACATTACTGAGAGGGTAGTGGGTGCATGGAATAGTCTTTCAGTAGAAGTGGTAGAGGTTAATACAGTGGAGGAGTTTAAGCATGCATGGGATAGGTATAAGGCTATCCTAGATATAAGATAAGGTCAGGGACTAATGAAAGTATTACATTACTGAGAGGGTAGTGGGTGCATGGAATAGTCTTTCAGTAGAAGTGGTAGAGGTTAATACAGTGAAGGAGTTTAAGCATGCATGAGATAGGTATAAGGCTATCCTAGATATAAGATAAGGCCAGGGACTAATGAAAGTATTACTTTACTGAGAGGGTAGTGGATGCATGGAATAGTCTTTCAGTAGAAGTGGTAGAGGTTAATACAGTGAAGGAGTTTAAGCATGCATGAGATAGGTATAAGGCTATCCTAGATATAAGATAAGGCCAGTGACTAATGAAAGTATTACTTTACTGAGAGGCTAGTGGATGTATGGAATAGTCTTCCAGTAGAAGTGGTAGAGGATAATACAGTGAAGGAGTTTAAGCATGCATGGGATAGGTATAAGGCTATCCTAGATATAAGATAAGGCCAGGGACTAATGAAAGTATTACATTACTGAGAGGGTAGTGGATGCATGGAATAGTCTTCCAATAGAAGTGGTAGAGGTTAATACAGTGAAGGAGTCTAAGCATGCATGGGATAGGGATAAGGCTATCCTAGATATAAGATAAGGTCAGGGACTAATGAAAGTATTACTTTACTGAGAGGGTAGTGGATGTATGGAATAGTCTTCCAGTAGAAGTGGTAGAGGTTAATACAGTGAAGGAGTTTAAGCATGCATGGGATAGGTATAAGGCTATCCTAGATATAAGATAAGGCCAGGGACTAAAGAAAGTATTACTTTACTGAGAGGGTAGTGGATGCATTGAATAGTCTTCTGGTAGAAGTGGTAGAGGTTAATACAGTGAAGGAGTTTAAGCATGCGTGGGATAGGTATAAGGCTATCCTAGATATAAGATAAGACCAGGGACTAATGAAAGTATTACTTTACTGAATGGGTAATTGATGCATGGAATAGTCTTCCAGCAGATGTGGTAGAGGTTAATCTATGTTAGATCGGATTAGGAGAGAGACAATTCTCATGACCACCATCAATACACTGTACACATAACATTCACATGTTCCCTTCATACTTCATCCTCCATGTTTTGGGATGACAATAGATAATGTTAAAGCCATGAGCTGTAATCAAAGGAAGTGAGATATATATCCTAAAACTATGTGTGACAGATCCAGGCTATCTGGGGATATGTGATACGAATGGGAAATGTTCGACCATTATGAAGTTATGTGTTTTTATGTGTTTTTTTTGTGTTGAAATTAAAATGGCAATTGGCCTCTGTCCTGGAGATAATTGAATTACTTCCCAATTATCTCCAGGGCAGGGGGGAGGAAATCATAATGCCTGCTGGGAATAATCTGTGTCTGTGGGTCCTAAATTGGCTTATGTCTGTCTATTGTTACAGTCTCCCATTGGGTCCCCTAGGGGAGTGTCCACCAAGTGGGAGACCTGGATAAATACGGGCGTGTAGCCCACAGTAAAAGCAGTTCATGTTTTACCCTCAACACAGAGCGTGGTCTCGTTATTGGGGGGGGGGGGGGGGGGAAAGATCTACTAAACGGCGTTTACATGTAGCACAACCAATAAAGATATTAACCCCTTCGCGACCTTATGACGAGTTAACTCATCATGCAGTCTAGCCGGCGGTGCGCTCCGTGCGCACCGCCAGCCAGTCTGCAACGGGTCCAGGACTAAGCCTCGCACCCGAGGCAAAGATCCTGGACCCGATCGGTGGATTTCCGGGCATGTGATCACAGTGATCGAGTGATCACCGCGATAACATGCAAATTAGATGCAAAGTCACACACTGCCTCTAATTCACTCTCTGTGCTTCACTTTCTTATAATGACAGAGAGAGACCTGTAAGTAAAAATAAATAAATAAACTTTGTATGGGGGGGAATTAACCCTTTCATTGCTGATCACAGTTTGTAACTGTGATCAGTTTCCTTCCACTTTATGGCCCTCATTTAGTTTTTTTTTTTTTACAAATTTTTTTATTTTTGCAATTTATAAAAGAATTTTAATCAATACATGTAATTGTAATATATTTATTTAATAAAATTTAACCCCTGCATGCCTTTTGCATGGTTTTTATGGATCTGACATCGCACTCTTCAGAGTTTTTTTTTATGTCTTTTTTGTTATGGGGGGTTTGGGAACCAATATTTTTCTTTTTTATTAGTTAGTTAATTAGGTGGGATAAGTGGGTTAGTGTTGCACTAGTTGTGTAGCTTATTATTGGGAAAATAATGGGGAAAAACGTTTTTTTTCCCCAAATTTCCTCTTTTATATGTATTTTTTAATACTAGAATGTAAATCATTTTTATGTATAGGGTATCAAAAGAAAGCTCTAACTGTCCTTTAAAAAACAACATATAACTTGTATGTTTGCGTTAAATGAGAGAGAGGAAAATTATGTTTCAAAAAACGCATATTAAAAATTGAAAAACGCTCTGGTCTTTGGCCCAGGAAAATCCCTGGTCCTTAAAGGGTTAATAAGCATCATTTAACAATGAAAGAATATATTATACTATATGTAAATATAACAAACCTACATGCCAGGTAATGTGTAAGGTTATATGTAGCTCAATCCGAAGTATATCATTGTTTTCTCTGTACTGGATGCAGTGACCAAGTCTTCTATCTCACTAAAAAGAAAATGTTATTGATTAATCAGAGGTAACATCAGGTTTCCTTCATGATAGAGAGAATTGCTGTGTTGTAGAAGTTTTGAGTAGGTGGTGTTAGGGTGAGACTGTGTGTGTCGTTAACTTGGACCCAAGAGCTTTCATTACTCTACGAGTGTCAGGTACAGCTTCACAGAGAGGCCCAAATTAGAGGGCAATTTATTACCGGGGTCTTTTTTCTAAGCCGAGATTTTATCTTCATTTAAATTATTCCTGGATTAGACATGGAGACCTTTCAGCATTGGGTTATTACTGTAAAGTGATGTTCCACTCAGTTTTATTATTATTATTATTATTATTATTATTATTATTATTATTATAACGCCAGCAGAGTGCGGGGGCTTTGGGATGGTCTTCTCTACCTCTCCACCGCAAGCTTTTACCGTCTGCAGACAGCGATTACCAACGCACTTTCCCTCTCCTGAGTCCTCTGACATTTAAAAATGAGCGAAATGGAACATTTAAAATGACAATAATGATCCACCAGTCACATGGAAAAGCTCTTTATTTAATAACTGGACACGTGAAGATTAAAGATGGTGTCCAGAGGGCAGTTCCACTTGGCTTCTTTTACGTATTTTTTTCATGTTTCTAATACATGCGAAAAAAAAAAAGTTACAATCTCGTGTATTCTCACACTGAAATCTATTTAACCGGACCACTAAGCTATGTGGCGCCCAGGAAAGGAGGGGCGCGACGGTTGCGGTAACTCATTTACGCTTTATTTGCAGTTTTTAAGAGACAGGAAGTGTTGAGAAAAAAAAAACAGAATAGAAAATAAAGATTTGGTACTTTTTCTTTATCGATACAGCAGTTTGATGTGTCTCTAGTAATAACTTACAGTAACTGAATGATCTGAGGCGCTATGTTTCTCCTTTCCTCCAGTCATTCCCAACACCCACCCTTGCGTCACTATCAGAGGCGTTATAAAAGGTGGTTGAAGCCGCTCCACCCTGAATGCCACTCATTAAGGGTTGCCATGCTGGCACTGGGCTGTCCAGGATGGCTGTAGACACATTTCTCATCTTCTGAGCTCTCGTGGTGGAGCAGCTGAGCAGACGTTCACACGGAGGAACTGCCCGTGCACGATATCACTAAAATCAGTGATTTCGGAAAAAAATCGCAAAAAATGCACACTAGCGGGCATCATGCATACAAGTCTGAAGCAACTACACTTCCCATGATGCCTCTCTCCTCCAACGGTATGCTATCTGTTTAGAACCCACGTACTGCAATTAGATGAGGGGGGTTAGGGTTAGAGTCAAGGTACGGGTAAAAAGCAGCTTCTTCCCTCCTGCCCACTGCGTCCTGTTCCCCAGGAGTCTTCACATCTGGCAGACAAGCACAAGCACCTGTGAAGCAGCAGCCTCCAGACTAAAGGTCCCGTGCCTGGGATTCCCAGCCCTTCACATCAGACAGCATCAGCCTGCATCCTCCTGTGGACATTCACTTGTGTGGTTCAGTGTACGGCACTTGGATCTCCGCTTCCTGAGCCCACGGCGCAAGTTGTGGGAGCATGTTCGGCAATGGTGCCATCCAGTGGTGTATCTTGATTTTGTGCTGCCCTAGGCAGACAAAATCCGGGCACCCCCCTACCCAAGCTGCACACCCTCGTTACACACCTATGACATGCCCCATCACCTCCATTACATGACCCCACATCACACATAACATTCAGACTCACATCAAGCTCATACTCCCATCACACACACACTCCCATCACACTCAGTCACACACTCCTACTCCCATCACACACACTCTCCCATCACACACACTCTGACTCCCATCACACTCAGTCACACACACTGTCTCCCATCACACACACTCTGACTCCCATCACACTGTCACGCACTGACACTGACTGATGGAGTGTCACCTCCCTATGGACAAGGTTATTGAGCTACGCTCGCTGGTGTCACAGTTTTTTACTTTCCATTTCAAGTTCAGTTGCGCCAGTTGCAGTCGCTGTTGGACAAACTGAGGTTCTGATGTGACAACCTGGGAATGGTCCAGGCCATCAATAACATCTCCGCACCCCCCCCCCCCCCAGTTACCAACAGTGGGATCGGTTCTGACTGCTGGCCCCAGGACACGGACAACAGCTGGATATGGACGCTAGCAGACGGAGCGCATTGGCACTCCTACACTGGTCCATGGTGCCCGCATATTCTAAGATCAGGTTCTAATGGCGTCCATTTCTCTATAAGGCGGGTGACCTGGATACGCATGAGGGTGTGCTCTCTGCAGTTCATTGGGCACATTTTCTCTGAAAAAAACACAGTCCCTTCCCTGAACTGGACTATGTCGGCGGTAACGGCTTACTTCAAGTTCTCTGGCAAACCTGATGTGTTGAACTAATTCCTGGTACATCAAGCTTTGCAAGGCTATGGCCGGGGCTTCAAGCTAATCGATAAACGTCCACCTGTGTAACTTCTCCATCCTGTTGCGTATCTTGGAGGTCCTACCATCAGTAATGTACGGCATCAGGGGACTCAGTTCACGTCTTCATCAAAAACAGACCAAGCTGGGAAAGGTCTGAAGGTCTCCCTGCTGGCACCTTCCGGGTTCTCCCACTTGTCCTGTCCACTGCCTACAATGTTTTATTCATGCCCGCCCCGATGGCGGCTCTCCCTTGTTAACACACGGCTCTGCGCCATCCCGGATCCAGTTTAGAATCACTTGCTATGGATCCTTCTGCTTTTTTTCCTTCAGAATAGGGGCGGCCACAGAAGCAGCTAGGTGGGGATTGGACGATTCAGTGGTCAAGCTAATTGGTAGATGGGAGTCTTCCAGGTTCAAATCCTATATCCGATCCCACCTTGTCTAGCGGCTGTGCCTTGCGTCTGCCCTCAAAGGGTTAACGTATCCTTTCTCTTCACTATGTTGTGTCTATCTATGTGTCTATATGTACTGTCACCCTTCAGAGTGTTTTATGTTCTATATATATATATAGAAAAAGGGTGGTTACTTCGTATTTGGTTATCCAGGTAACACCAACCCTAGTGACAGCTCTGCTTTCAGTCGAACGTGAATATGTAGATCAGCTTTGATGAATTCAGTGATCAATTTGCAGAAATGAAGGATGGAGGATGTGAAACCTTTCACACTACCTCTGCCGAATACACTGAGTGCTGACTTTATATCTGTGTCTTTCATTATAGAAAGCAGTATTATCTGTTCCGTAAAATGGGATTTAATTAAATGGATTCAATGGATTTAAAAGTTAATAAATTATTTTCAAATTGGTCTGATAAATTATCTCTAAATCATGAAAAATGTGTGTAAAGTGAGGGTGGGGGGATGAGGGGGGCACTGCCAAATATAGGATCCGTCCTGGGTGCCAAATGCTCTACAGCCCCTGTCACCTCTGGATTGTGCCCAGACGCCATGCAATTACCCTTTTTCTTTCCTCTCTCTTGTCAGCAGCTTTGACGTGGAATATTCTGACTAACAGAGAAATATCAGACACAAAGCTTCCCAGACATGGCAGGGAACCCACTCCATTTATTCTGCAATAAATTCACATTCACCTGACAATTCAGGTTATTCATGTGGAAGACATGGCTATGGATGTGGAACATGCACTGCTCAGCTGGGGAGCTCATTTGCAAAGCTCCCTCCCCTGGGAGCTCTGTTCATTACCCATGGCTGACAACCTAGGAACCTAGATTGTGCTGCCCAATAACATTCAATTGGCCTGTGTGTTCGGCATACAAAGAAATATCAAATTAATTTGTTCTTCACTATTGCTTTATACACATCGCATGCAGTCTTCAGTTCCTTTACAGTGCCAGTATTTACTGCTTCCACTGGAAGGTTCTTCAAGGTATCTACTACTCCTTTACAGTGCCAGTCTTTACTGCTTCCACTGGAAGGTTATTCTAGGTATCTACTACTCCTTACAGTGTCAGTCGTTACTGCTTCCGCTGGAAGGTTATTCCAGGTATCTACTACTCCTTTACAGTGCCAGTCTTTACTTCTTCCGCTGGAAGGTTATTCCAGGTATCTAATACTCCATTTCACAGTGCCAGTCTTTACTGCTTCCGCTGGAAGGTTATTCCAGGTATCTACTACTCCTTTACAGTGTCAGCCTTTACTGCTTCTGCTGGAAGGCTATTCCAGGTATCTACTACTCCTTACAGTGTCAGTTTTTACTGCTTCCGCTGGAAGGATATTCCAGGTGTCTACTACTCTTTACAGTGTCAGTCCTTACTGCTTCCACTGGAAGGTTATTCCAGGTATCTACTACTCCTTACAGTGTCAGCCATTACTGCTTCCGCTGGAAGGATATTCCAGATATCTACTACTCTTTACATTATCAGCCTTTACTGCTTCACAGAAGCTTGATTTGTAAGGCTGCTCAGACCGATCGCCTTTCACAAACGGATCTATTATGTAATATTTTTCTTTAGACATCGGATCGGAGATATATTACTATACAGGACATACACATAATGCCAGGATTCCCAGACATCACATGACTTGTAGACCATGTTACAGTCTCGGCTGTGAGTGATGCTCCTTTCAATATTGAATGAATCATAAAATATTAAAAAGATTGGCAAGCGACAAAATGACATCTTTTTACCCCATTTCAAAAGTACAAGACACCCACGGCTATTGCATGTATGTTACATTCCTTCTCTCTAGGAAATCCCCCCACCTCTGCTGGAAGTCTGCTCCATGCATCCACCACCATCTCAGAGATGAATACTTTATCATACTGAACTCCTGTCCTGATATTCCCCACCCTTAACATGTTCTGCTGCATGTCGTTCCCCTTGAACCTTTGAAGGTCTTAAAACAGAGAGAAAAAAAAAGAATTTTAAAACTATTTTTTCTCTGATGACATTATCCTGACCTTGAGAAACCCAACATGGTGGGTTAAAAGCCGGTCACATTTTATAACCTGAATATAGAAAAGTGCAGACACTAACATATCAGTAGAAGAAGGCTATGTGATGGGGAAATTGGATTTTATTGATTACTTAGAATTTCATTGAAATCATAGAAGATGGTAAAAATGAATTATCTGCCCCTGATAAAAGACTTGTCATATTAGTGTGATGAATGGAAGATTCTCTATATATCATGGCTGGGCTGAGTTAATGTGACCAATTATTATTATTATATATTATGACCAAGATTAAACCTCCCCCTTACGTCGATCCCCGGGGGGGGGGGGGGGGGGGGGGTTAGACGTAATATACTGAGGGAATTACAAACCATATATAATAAATTAATTTGGCATGGAGAACATCCGAGGGTGGCCCCCCATATCCCATCTCTAGGTCAGGAACAAGACACAACACATAGAAAGACTACATGAGGTCACAGCGTTGGCTTTAATTAGAGTAAGAGGATACAATGTATGAGTTTGAACAACATCGTATAGATGTCTGGATGTTCTTCCGATATTAATCATCTTGTTGAAGATTTGATCTATACGTGTTAAAAAATTACAATAAATACTTGATCCCAAATGAAACCGTTCTCCATATACCACCGGATATTATGGGAATTTCTACGTCTGATATTAACCTCAAAAACTGTTTGGAAAAGGATATTATATAACCGCGAACTGGTTCATCTCCAGCGATGGGGTATATACCATTATCAGGCCCATCAGATACTCATACCGTCCTTTCTCAATAACTTCTTACACATCGGAGAATTTCAAACTTCTATAGAGAAAAAGACACTTTCTAAAAACACATCTAGATAATACTGACATTTAAAGGAATATGTTCGGTAAAATATCGTTCCATAGCGTCAGGGTCCGCGTCAGCATCCGCGTCAGCATCCGCGTCAGCGTCAGCGTCGCTATTGGAAGATGGAATCAGAATAACTAAATCTTCTGTCCATTGTCTGAATCTAGAGGAGATTTATTTCAGACTCCTGTACAGATATATTACCCCTAGAAGATTAAATATGAGAGAATATCTATGTGACTGAGCGAAGCCCACCTCTCCCCTACACCGTTAGAAAGGGAGGGCACATATTATATTGGTGAGGTCATGGCCACCACTGGCCCCCCTAGTGATGTCACAGTCCACAGCTTGTATTTGGATGGACTATTACTGTATTCTTGTAAATAGCTAACATGCAAAATGTAGAAGAGAAAAACCACACGAGAAACAGATTAAAAAGGGTAAAAAAAAACTCAGTGCTGTGATGAGATTAAAGGGCAACTGTAGAAAAAAATAATTTTATGTTTATTTGAACAATTGTATCAGGTGTAAATGATTTATACAGAATATACATAAAGTTCATTAATAAGCCTTCTTTACTCCATATAACTCTCTCAGGGGGCAGACATGTTGGTTAGAATCTTTACTCCATATCGTTCTCTCAGGGGGCAGACATGTTGGTTAGAATCTTTACTCCATATAGCTCTCTCAGGAGGCAGACATGTTGGTTAGAATCTTTACTCCATATAGTTCTCTCAGGGGGCAGACATGTTAGTTAGAATCTTTACTCCATATAGTTCCACCAGGAGGCAGACATGTTGTTTAGAATCTTTGGTCAGATCTTTGTTCATCTGAACCAAGGTGAGTGAAGATCTGACCAAAGATTCTAACCAACATGTCCGCCCCCTGAGAGAACTATATGGGGTAAAGTTTCAAACCAACATGTCTGCCCCCTGAGAGAACTATATGGAGTAAATATTCTAACCAACATGTCTGCCCCCTGAGAGAACTATATGGAGTAAAGATTCTAACCAACATGTCTGCCCCCTGAGAGAGCTACATGGAGTAAAGATTCTAACCAACATGTCTGCCCCCTGAGAGAACTATATGGAGTAAAGATTCTAACCAACATGTCTGCCCCCTGAGAGAATGATATGGAGTAAAGATTCTAACCAACATGTCCGCCCCCTGAGAGAACTATATGGGGTAAAGATTCTAACCAACATGTCTGCCCCCAGAGAGAACAGTATGGAGTAAAGATTCTAACCAACATGTCTGCCTCGTGAGAGAGCGATATGGAGTAAAGATTCTAACCAACATGTCTGCCCCCTGAGAGACCTATATGGAGTAACGATTCTAACCAACATGTCTGCCCCCTGAGAGAACTATATGGAGTAAAGATTCTAACTAACATGTCTGCCTCCTGGGAGAGCTATATGGAGTAAAGATTCTAACTAACATGTCTGCCTCCTGGGAGAGCTATATGGAGTAAAGATTCTAACCAACATGTCTGCCCCCTGAGAGAACGATATGGAGTAAAGATTCTAACCAACATGTCTGCCCCCTGAGAGAACTATATGGAGTAAAGATTCTAACCAACATGTCTGCCCCCTGAGAGAACGATATGGAGTAAAGATTCTAACCAACATGTCTGCCCCCCTGAGAGAACTATATGGAATAAAGATTCTAACCAACATGTCTGCCCCCTGAGAGAACTATATGGAGTAAAGATTCTAACCAACATGTCTGCCCCCTGAGAGAACTATATGGAGTAAAGATGGCTCAATACGGTACTTTATTTGTATTCTTTCATTAAATAGTTTCTAGATCATGCCTACACTTGTTGCCATCTTTTAATTAAACACAACTTCGTGTTTTGCTACAGTTGTCCTTTAAGCACATGGCCTATTTGTATCCTGGTGAAAGGCTTGAAAAGATTTTTTGGAGCCGTGGGTTATCAGACCGCTCCCCAGCTTTGCACATGGGTTTCTGTGGTGCTATTTTTGGTGGACGTCCATCTTCCTCTGTGGACGATTCTGTGGACACTGCGCCATTGACATGTTTTCTGTATATTTTTCTAGAGTCAAGAAATAAAGAAAGACTTTTTACTCGATGAGCCTTCTCTATAAAGATGATGTGAATGTATATATATTTATATTAACACTTTTGGTTTTACACTCTTACACTTTCACACTGATATGTGATTTGTCACCAGGTAAAACCAGCAAAGACTGTGAGGACAGCTGTGTTATATAATGCTGACAGTTATACCTTTATATGTTTCATATCACTTCTTTTGTAGTTTATTAGTTTCTTTTTTCTTCCCTCCAGAGACAGCTCTTATCTTAACGCACAGGCCTGTATTCGTCTCTTCATATGGACAATTAAACCAACGTCTGTAAAACTTCATTGTCGATTAATGGAATGGGTTTGAAAATTCATTTAATTCTGGAATTGAAATAAAAACACTAAATCACATCACAACCCAACATCTGCATTTTCCTTCCACATAATCCCGGGATATATATTAATCTGACTGCATCTAACCCCCGAAACCCCATTACATAATAAAGAAAGTAGTCAGGAGGTCATTGTCCAGTCATGGTGCTGCATTAATACTTATTAAAGATATTAAAGATGAATGGGTTACACAGATGACAATGCTCCTGTATTTAATGATGCAGCTGATACAGTTTTCTACTTTCTTTACCCGGTGTTTGTTTTGATTCAGTGCTCAACCTGTGCCAATCTCTGTGCCCAGTCGTCATGCATGCCAGTTGGGTGTCCAAGAGGGGCGTCTGCTTATTGGGAAAACTGGCTGGGGCATGTTACTGGGAATACTGGCTGGGGCATGTTACTGGGAATACTGGCTGGGCATGTTACTGGGCATACTGGCTGGGGCATTTTACTGGGCATACTGCCCTGGGGCATGTTACTGGGAATACTGGCTGCGGCATGTTACTGGGCATACTGCCCTGGGGCATGTTACTGGGAATACTGGCTGGGGCATGTTACTGGGAATACTGGCTGGGGCATGTTACTGGGAATACTGGCTGGGGCATGTTACTGGGAATACTGGCTGGGCATGTTACTGGGCATACTGGCTGGGGCATGTTACTGGGCATACTGCCCTGGGGCATGTTACTGGGAATACTGGCTGGGGCATGTTACTGGGCATATTGTCTGGGGCATGTTACTGGGAATACTGGCTGGGCATGTTACTGGGCATCCTGGCTGGGGCATGTTACTGGGCATCCTGGCTGGGGCATGTTACTGGGCATACTGCCTGCGGCATGTTACTGGGCATACTGGCTGGCACATGTTCCTGGGCATACTGGCTGGCACATGTTCCTGGGCATACTGGCTGGCACATGTTACTGGGCATATTGGCTGGGACATGTTACTCGGCATATTGGCTGGGGCATGTTACTGAGCACACTGGCTGAGGCATGTTACTGGGCATACTGGCTGGTGCATGTTACTGGGCATACTGCCTGGGGCATGTTACTGGGCATACTAGCTGGTCATGTTACTGGGCATACTGGCTGGGGCATGTACCTGGGCATACTAGCTGGGGCATGTTACTGGGCATACTGGCGGGGCATGTACCTGGGCATAATAGCTGGGGCATGTTACTTGGCATAATGGCTGGGGCATGTTACTGGGCATACTGGCAGGGCATGTACCTGGGCATACTGGCTGGGGCATGTTACTGGGCATACTGGCAGGGGCATGTTAATCAGCAAAGAGTGGCATTCTAATGGGCATACTGGCTGTGGCATATTAGTGGGCAATGTGATTGTGCCATATTAATGAAAAAACTAACAATAGCATATTAATTAGCAAACTACCAGTGGCACATTAATGGACAAACTGTGGCGTATTTTAATGGCAAGCTGATTGTGGCGTGTTAATTGGTAAAAGACTGTGGGTCATTTTAATTGGCAAAGTAATTCTGTGGGGCAAAATAATATGTACTATGGGGCAAATTGACACTGTGACATGTTCTGCAGGGCCTGTTCTGTGGAGCAAATTAACATGGCAATGCCAAATCATATGTGTGCACTATGAGTGCAAGCCAAGTGCTGTGGGTTAAATATAGGTGCATGGCAAGTGCTGTCGGTACAATATAGGTGCATGGCAAGTGCTGTGGGTGCAAAATAGGTGCATGGCAAGTGCTGTGGGTTCAAAATAGGTGCATGGCAAGTGTTGTGGGTGCAATATAGGTGTCGTGACTGCAGAGTAATACAGCATCCCAGCTGGGATCCTTCATATCACAGTGATATTATGTTCGTTATAAATGATTACAGAGTGTTAGAAAAATAATGTGTCAGGCAAAGTAACTATTCTCCGCGCTTCTGTCTCTCCGCGCTCTGCAAAAAGCACAATTCCACTTTAATGGACCAGTCCCAGTTGGCTTATATATTTTTTTCCTTTAAAGGGCCAGTCCCACTCGCTGTAGGTGTCTACATGTGTTTAATATATGTGACATGTGATTGATATATGTGACATGTGATTAATATATGTGACATGTGATTAATAAATGTGACATGTGTTTAATGTATGTGACATGTGATTAATATATGTGACATGTGATTAATATATGTGTACATGTGTTTAATGTATGTGACATGTGTTTAATATATGTGACATGTGTTTAATAAATGTGACATGTGTTTAATAAATGTGACATGTGTTTAATATATGTGACACGTGTTTAATATATGTGTACATGTGTTTAATATATGTGACACGTGTTTAATAAATGTGACATGTGTTTAATATATGTGACACATGTTTAATATATGTGGCATGTGATTAATATATGTGACATGTGACATGTGTTTAATATATGTGACATGTGTTTAATATATGTGACATGTAACATGTGTTTAATGTATGTGACATGTGTTTAATATATGTGACACATGTTTAATATATGTGGCATGTGATTAATATATGTGACACATGTTTAATATATGTGGCATGTGATTAATATATGTGACATGTGACATGTGTTTAATATATGTGACATGTGTTTAATATATGTGACATGTAACATGTGTTTAATATATGTGACATGTGACATTTGTTTAATGTATGTGACATGTGTTTAATATATGTTTACATGTGTATAATATATGTGACATGCATATAACCAGTGACAATTCTCCTGTAGTTTTGCAGAGTTGTGGAAAATAGCAGAGTTGTGGAGGCCGGCGTGCCCTTGCCAGGAGGTGTGTTCAGGTCTCAACCTCCCCTTGACCTGGCTTTGATTTCCAATGGACATGTCCACTGAGCTTACACGGCCACGATTTGACAAGATCCATCGTGAAAAAGAATCTAGTGTGAAAAAGGATCCAGTGTGAAAAAGGATCCAGTGTGAAAAAGGATCCAGTGTGAAAAAGGATCCAGTGGGGAAAGGGACACAGTGGGGAAAGGGACACAGTTCGCAGGCTCGCTAACAGACAGGATGACGCAGGTGACTGCCCACGGCTCCATTTTGAGCAATATGTACGGTGGGAGTGAACTTGTGTTTCTAGCTGCTTCGTTTAACGCATTTATATGTTTTAAAATGCGGGTGAGATTAAGATAAGGGGGGCCGCAGTAATGAGACCTTTGCCCAGGGCCCACCAGTGTCTTCAAACAGCCCAGAATAAACTGGCATCAGCAATCGCCAAGCGAATCAGCCCTTACTTTCTAAAACGTAACTTCTAGAAATGCAAATGTGCAAATTCAGCTTCGCAATCTGGATCCCACGTCCATTGAAGCCGTCTACGCCAGCAGCCGGGAAGGAAGAAGAAAGCCGGACTGTGAATACAAATGAAGTTCAAAAAGCAGAGATATCAAGAGAAAAGGCCTCTCTGCCTGTGACGGAGATTGTGGAAAACACCAAGGGGAAAGGAATACATTTCATCAGCCACTTTGCATCTGTTTAAAGCCACATGAAATGAACTCGAGGGAAAGAAATGTCTATGAATGGTAGTGATGATGCGGATCTTATCAGCAAAGCTGCAGGGACTTGGCAAACAAAACATCTGAGAATACAATGATTTTACTACTTCTCTGCTCTCCCCCCCTCCACAGCGTCTCTTCCACAGCGGGACCCCCACTCCCTTCACTCGGGAAGGGAAATCCACAGAAAAACAGCATTAAAAAAAACATTTGTTTTTCCGACATTTTGGTGAGATTCGCTGCGGAGCCGGAACATTCAAATTTGAAGAAAATAAGCGCAGGATTTTAGAGATGAGATTTTGTGATCGTTTTAATTAATTCAGTAGGGTAGAGGGGGTGGGAATAAAAAGTCACTGAGCTTTATCCATGACAGAGAGAACTGAGGATTCTTAAACTTGACTTTCCCTTCTCAATTCCCTGCAATTCTCTCTGTCATGGATAAAGCTCAGTGACTTTTTATTCCCACCCCCTCTACCCTACTTAATTAATTAAAAAGATCACAAAATCTCATCTCTAAAATCCTGCGCTTATTTTCTGTACATTTTAATTGGCTTCCCAGCAAATCTGACCATATTGTCTGACAAACTAAGACTCCAAAAACTATTTCACACATGAAACTTCCCTCACCCAATGGTATTGTGTAAGCAAGGACGGCCTTCAGGTAGGGTCACCTTCAGATAGTTACAGCCAGTATCCCAGGGGCATCTGGAGAGTAACGGGGCAGTTAGGCAGCATCGGAGTATGCCTGTGTGCACTGAGCAGCTCAAAGCCTTCTTCTGGCTGCCTCCACCAGACAAACAAAGCAAGTCTTCTGGGTGCTATTGCAAGTCATTGGGGTGCTTTGAAAAGTGTGTGGGTGCAACAGCAAGTAACGGGCAACAGGTAAGTCCTCTGGGTGAAATGAGAAGACTGGAAGTGCACTGGCAAATCCTCTGGGTGCAATCCAAGTCTTTAATGGCCCATGGAGCAACTTCATCAGTCTTCCCATTATCCTCAGAGATTAAAACAGATAAACAGGCAAGACAGATATAGATACAGATAAGGTACAGAGATTGATAGACAGATATACTGACAGATAAGGTACAGAGATTGATAGACAGATATAGATACAGATAAGGTACAGAGATTGATAGACAGATATACTGACAGATAAGGTACAGAGATTGATAGACAGATATACTGACAGATAAGGTACAGAGATTGATAGACAGACATACTGACAGATAAGGTACAGAGATTGATAGACAGATATACTGACAGATAAGGTACAGAGACTGATAGACAGATATACTGACAGAAAAGATACAGAGATTGATAGACAGATATACTGACAGATAAGGTACAGAGATTGATAGACAGATATACTGACAGATAAGGTACAGAGACTGATAGACAGATATACTGACAGATAAGATACAGAGACTGATAGACAGATATACTGACAGATAATGTACAGAGACTGATAGACAGATATACTGACAGATAAGGTGCAGAGATTGATAGACAGATATACTGACAGATAAGGTACAGAGATTGATAGACAGATATACTGACAGATAAGGTACAGAGACTGATAGACAGATATACTGACAGATAATGTACAGAGACTGATAGACAGATATACTGACAGATAAGGTGCAGAGATTGATAGACAGATATACTGACAGATAAGATGCAGAGACTGATAGACAGATATACTGACAGATAAGGTACAGAGACTGATAGACAGATATACTGACAGATAAGGTACAGAGACTGATAGACAGATATACTGACAGATAAGGTACAGAGACTGATAGACAGATATACTGACAGATAAGGTACAGAGACTGATAGACAGATATACTGACAGATAAGGTACAGAGACTGATAGACAGATATACTGACAGATAAGGTACAGTGATTGATAGACAGATATACTGACAGATAAGATACAGAGACTGATAGACAGATATACTGACAGATAAGATACAGAGATTGATAGACAGATATACTGACAGATAAGGCACAGAGACTGATAGACAGATATACTGACAGATAAGGTACAGAGACTGATAGACAGATATACTGACAATAAGGTACAGAGACTGATAGACAGATATACTGACAGATAAGGTACAGAGATTGATAGACAGATAAATGATCTGTTCTAAAGTCACTAGATGATACCAGTGTTAGTTAAGTAACAATGACAATTTATTACAGGAACAGCACACATATATGCAGACAAAATTACATCAACAGGGCATCAGCATACAATACTAGGTGGGGCCACTGTAGTTCCCCGCTAGGTCCAGTCATTAAACTGGTACAGGCATACAATGGACATAATCACTTAACAGTAAAACTAATAAACAGAGAATGTATGAGTCACACAGAACTTGTACAGCATTAAACATGACATGAAATATAACAAATACAAGTTTATTTTGATCACTTTTATTTTATTTTTTTACTTTTTTTTATTATAAACGTACAAATTATACATACATATTCAAATCCCACCAGACGTGTTACATGAGTAGACATAAGTTTACAGTAATAATGATTATGATACAGGATCTGTCTAACATTAAAGAGTTGTCTATCTACCTTTAGATTACATAACACACGCCATGACGCACCAATACAAATATACATACAACTACATTACACTGCCTATGCTGTCTGCCACACGAAGTTCCACGCCAATAGACATCCACGGATTAGTACAAACGTGTTTACATAAGAGTTCATCTTGAGGGGGAGGGGAGTATACCCATCAGTAATCAAGTCTCAATTTTTATAATTTTTTTATTTTTATTTTTTATTGTTATCATTTCTTTATTTAATTATTTCTTTATTATTTATTTGAGTGTAGGTTCAAGAAAATTTTCAGTTTCACTCATTTTGTTGAACGTATGCTCAGGGTGGAATTCCTCTCTGGTAGCCTAACCATATGTCCCATACATTTTTATATTCCTGCATATTGCTATTGGTGGATGGTGGTCTCTCCATTGACCCCTGGTAATTTATCTGGACTGTGATTTCATTTATTGTTGGAGGGGTTTCGCTCTTCCAGTGTCTGGCTATGCACAGTTGTACTGCCATGAGTATGTGGATAGCTAGAGTCAGATGCGGTTTAGAGATTTCTGGAAAATCTAAATGGAATAGAAACCTTGGAGCTGTTAAAAAGGTGATATTAATTCCCAAATCCTCAAAGATTTTCAGTACCTGTCTTTTTAGTGGACCCAATAAACTACATTCCCACCATATGTGTATTAGAGTTCCCACGTCTTGTTTGCATCTCCAACAATGGTTGGTTGTCAAGGGCTGGAATTTGGCTAATTTTACTAGGACCATGTACCATCTATGAAGAGTTTTTACGTATGTCTCTTGTATATTAACACAATGAATTTGTTTTCTCACAGTGTTAAAGGCTTTCCGCCATTGTGTTATTGAAAATTGTGTCCCCAGATCATACCCCCACTTGATGATTGTGGGCATTTTTTCTTCAGTCTTTGATTTCTCTAGGATGCTCCTAACTTTAGCTGTTATTTTAGTTTGTGGGTCCACTAAGAGACGATCTAACTGCCTTCTTTACTGATTGTACATTTTGCGAAAAAGGATTTTAAGCGGAGAAACGTATATATATCAGTATTTTTTAATCCATATTTAGATTGTTATATGTCGAAGGATCCTAACTGGTCGCCCTCGAATAGATGTCCGATATGGGTTATGCCCACTTCTATCCAATTTTGTAATTGTATTTTGATCACTTTTAGAACTGCAGTCCAGTCACCGTAATACTCAGCTGTGACACACTGTAATCACTGCAAAGTTCAAACCCACTGTACCCATCTCCCCAAATCTAAAACCCCTTTTTAATGCCAGGGTCCATAATCTATAGGGAGGATGTAAGCCATTAGTTCTCTCCAAGAACCCCAGTGACGGAGGGTTCTGCCCCAACTTGTCATTAATATATCTAACTTATCCCGTTTATAGCCAGCTCCTGCTTTCACCTTGGATTTACTTTCATTTTAACCATTTTCTTTAGAAATCACAGTGTAGTAAATAAATCACCTTTTATATTCTAGTAATTGCTATGAGAGTAGAAGATGTAATTACATTTCTACTATTAACTATGAATACTGCAGGTAATTATAACATGTCCGTGTCTTACCAGCTAGATGTGCTGAGATATCTAAATGCAAAAATAATCCTGATAATAACAATGTATTTGTACTGAGATGTTCTCTCATTACCAAGTACACCCAGGGGACATTGCTATTAACCCCTTATAGCAGGGCTCAGCTCTAAAAGGTTTGCAGTTTCTACTGACCGTCCCACTCATCATTTGACTTGGACTTGTGAGGAAAAAAATAACATTTTAAAGTATTTCAAAAAAGCTATGTTCAAAACTATAAATATCCTTGCAATGTATGCATACCTATATTACACAGGAGTCTGTACAGAGCACACATATAATACCAGGTGAATGACTATACTTGCAGTGTGTGCATACCTATATTACACAGGAGTCTGTACAGAGCAGACATATAATACCAGGTGAATGATAACTATACTTGCAATGTGTGCATACATATATTACACAGGAGTCTGTACAGAGCAGACATATAATACCAGGTGAATGATAACTATACTTGCAATGTGTGCATACATATATTACACAGGAGTCTGTACAGAGCAGACATATAATAATACCAGGTGAATGATAACTATACTTGCAATGTGTGCATACATATATTACACAGGAGTCTGTACAGAGCAGACATATAATACCAGGTGAATGATAACTATACTTGCAATGTGTGCATACATATATTACACAGGAGTCTGTAGAGAGCAGACATATAATAATACCATGTGAATGATAACTATACTTGCAGTGTGTGCATACATATATTACACAGGAGTCTGTACAGAGCAGACATATAATAATACCAGGTGAATGCTAACTATACTTGCAGTGTGTGCATACATATATTACACAGGAGTCTGTACAGAGCAGACATATAATAATACCAGGTGAATGATAACTATACTTGCAGTGTGTGCATACATATATTACACAGGAGTCTGTATAGACACATATATAATAATACCAGGTGCATGATAACTATACTTGCAGTGTGTACATACATATATTACACATGAGTCTGTACAGAGCAGACATATAATAATACCAGGTGAGTGAGAACTATACTCACAGTGTGTGAATACATATATTACACAGGAGTCTGTACAGAGCAGACATATAATAATACCAGGTGAATGATAACTATACTTGCAGTCTGTGCATACATATATCACACAGGAGCCTGTACAGAGAAGACATATAATAATACCAGGATAATGATAACTATACTTGCATTGTGTGCATACATATATTACACAGGAGTCTGTACAGAGCAGACATATAATAATACCAGGATAATGATAACTATACTTGCATTGTGTGCATACATATATTACACAGGAGTCTGTACAGAGCAGACATATAATAATACCAGGTGAATGATAACTATACTTGCAGTGTGTGCATACATATATTACACAGGAGTCTGTATAGACACATATATAATAATACCAGGTGAATGATAACTATACTTGCAGTGTGTACATACATATATTACACATGAGTCTGTACAGAGCAGACATATAATAATACCAGGTGAGTGATAACTATACTTGCATTGTGTGCATACATATATTACACAGGAGTCTGTACAGAGCAGACATATAATAATACCAGGTGAATGATAACTATACTTGCAGTGTGTGCATACATATATTACACAGGAGTCTGTACAGAGCACACATATAATAATACCAGGCGAATGATAACTATACTTGCAGTGTGTGCATACATATATTACACAGGAGCCTGTACAGAGCAGACATATAATAATACCAGGTGAATGATAACTATACTTGCAGTGTGTGCATACATATATTACACAGGAGTCTGTACAGAGCACACATATAATAATACCAGGTGAATGATAACTATACTTGCAGTGTGTACATACATATATTACACAGGAGCCTGTACAGAGCAGACATATAATAATACCAGGGGAATGATAACTATACTTGCAGTGTGTGCATACATATATTACACAGGAGTCTGTACAGAGCAGACATATAATAAAACCAGGTGAATGATAACTATACTTGCAGTGTGTGCATACATATATTACAAAGGAGTCTGTATAGAGCAGACATATAATAATACCAGGTGAATGATAACTATACTTGCAATGTGTGCATACCCATATTACACAGGAGACTGTACATAGCAGACATATAATAATACCAGGTGAATGATAACTATACTTGCAGTGTGTGCATACCTATATTACACAGGAGTCTGTACATAGCAGACATATAATAATACCAGGTGAATGATAACTATACTTGCAGTGTGTGCATACATATATTACACAGGAGTCTGTACAGAGCAGACATATAATAATACCAGGTGAATGATAACTATACTTGCAATGTGTGCATACCTATATTACACAGGAGTCTGTACATAGCAGACATATAATAATACCAGGTGAATGATAACTATATTTGCAATGTGTGCATACATATATTACACAGGAGTCTGTACAGAGCAGACATATAATACCAGGTGAATGATAACTATACTTGCAATGTGTGCATACATATATTACACAGGAGTCTGTACAGAGCAGACATATAATACCAGGTGAATGATAACTATACTTGCAATGTGTGCATACATATATTACACAGGAGTCTGTACAGAGCAGACATATAATAATACCAGGTGAATGATAACTATACTTGCAATGTGTGCATACATATATGACACAGGAATCTGTACAGAGCAGACATATAATAATACCAGGTGAATGATAACTATACTTGCAATGTGTGCATACCTATATTACACAGGAGTCTGTACATAGCAGACATATAATAATACCAGGTGAATGATAACTATACTTGCAGTGTGTGCATACATATATTACACAGGAGTCTGTACAGAGCAGACATATAATAATACCAGGTGAATGATAACTATCCTTGTAGTGTGTGCATACATATATTACACAGGAGTCTGTACAGAGCAGACATATAATAATACCAGGTGAATGATAACTATACTTGCAATCAGTGGCGGACCTACCACTGGTGCAGGCGTTGCAGCTGCGACCGGGCCCGTCACTCCAGGGGGCCGGCTGCCCTGCGACCCCTGCACACACAAAAAAAATGTAAAAAAAAAATGTCTGGCCAAACGGGGGAGCTGCCCAGGGCACATTCATTCTTGGGGCCCAAAGCATCTGCCCTGTGGGCCCCCACTGCCCGTGTGACTGTCTCACACTGACGGGCAGCAGCCGTGTGATCCGCATCCACCGGCTTTTCGTCACAGCCACTGGAAACGTCACTCCCGGTGGCTGTACTTCCTGCACGCAGCGTGCGTGCAGGAAACATTGCGCAAGAGACGGGTCGACGAACATCATACAGGTAAGTGGGGGGGGGGGGGGGATTCCTACTGGCAAAGGGGCACATAAAGGGCAAACAGGCAAATGGACACAAAACTGGAAAATGGGCAAATAACTGGCAAATGGGCAAAATATGACTATAGATAATACAAATCACTATTTTTCTGATTTTGTTTAGCATATATTCATATATCCCTGCCTGAGATCTGTTCCCAAAAAGAAGACTCTCCATTTCAAGAAACACGTCTGCATATAAGTATTTTTGTATTGTTCTATATATTTTGTTTTTATTTCTATACACTTATTACTTCTAGCGCTCCAGTTTTATATTTATATATAATACAGTGAAGGAGTTTAAGCATGCATGGGATAGGTATAAGGCTATCCTAGATATAAGATAAGGTCAGGGACTAATGAAAGTATTACATTACTGAGAGGGTAGTGGATGTATGGAATAGTCTTCTGGTAGAAGTGGTAGAGGTTAATACAGTGAAGGAGTTTAAGCATGCGTGGGATAGGTATAAGGCTATCCTAGATATAAGATAAGGCCAGGGACTAATGAAAGTATTACTTTACTGAGAGGGTAGTGGATGCATGGAATAGTCTTCCAGTAGAAGTGGTAGAGGTTAATACAGTGAAGGAGTTTAAGCATGCATGGGATAGGTATAAGGCTATCCTAGATATAAGATAAGGTCAGGGACTAATGAAAGTATTACATTACTGAGAGGGTAGTGGATGTATGGAATAGTCTTCTGGTAGAAGTGGTAGAGGTTAATACAGTGAAGGAGTTTAAGCATGCGTGGGATAGGTATAAGGCTATCCTAGATATAAGATAAGGCCAGGGACTAATGAAAGTATTACTTTACTGAGAGGGTAGTGGATGCATGGAATAGTCTTCCAGTAGAAGTGGTAGAGGTTAATACAGTGAAGGAGTTTAAGCATGCATGGGATAGGTATAAGGCTATCCTAGATATAAGATAAGGCCAGGGACTAATGACAGTATTACTTTACTGAGAGGGTAGTGGATGTATGGAATAGTCTTCCAGTAGAAGTGGTAGAGGTTAATACAGTGAGGGAGTTTAAGCATGCGTGGGATAGGTATAAGGCTATCCTAGATATAAGATAAGACCAGGGACTAATGAAAGTATTACATTACTGAGAGGCTAGTGGGTGTATGTAATAGTCTTCCAGTAGAAGTGGTAGAGGTTAATAGAGTGAAGGAGTTTAAGCATGCGTGGGATAGGTATAAGGCTATCCTAGATATAAGATAAGGCCAGGGACTAATGAAAGGATTACTATACTGAGAGGGTAGTGGATGCATTGAATAGTCTTCTGGTAGAAGTGGTAGAGGTTAATACAGTGAAGGAGTTTAAGCATGCCTGGGATAGGTATAAGGCTATCCTAGATATAAGATAAGGCCAGGGACTAATGAAAGTATTACATTACTGAGAGGATAGTGGATGTATGGAATAGTCTGCCAGTAGAAGTGGTAGAGGTTAATACAGTGAAGGAGTTTAAGCATGCGTGGGATAGGTATAAGGCTATCCTAGATATAAGATAAGGCCAGGGACTAACGAAAGTATTATTTTACTGAGAGGGTAGTGGATGTATGGAATAGTCTTCCAGTAGAAGTGGTAGAGGTTAATCCAGTGAAGGAGTTTAAGCATGCATGGTATAGGTATAAGGCAATCCTAGATATAAGATAAGGCCAGGGACTAATGAAAGTATTACATTACTGAGAGGGTAGTGGATGCATGGAATAGTCTTCCAGTAGAAGTAGTAGAGGTTAATACAGTGAAGGAGTTTAAGCATGTGTGGGATAGGTATAAGGCTATCCTAGATATAAGATAAGGCCAGGGACTAATGAAAGTATTACATTACTGAGAGGGTAGTGGATGTATGGAATAGTCTTCCAGTAGAAGTGGTAGAGGTTAATACAGTGAAGGAGTTTAAGCATGCATGGGATAGGTATAAGGCTATCCTAGATATAAGATAAGTCCAGGGACTAATGAAAGTATTACATTACTGAGAGGGTAGTGGATGCATGGAACAGTCTTCCAGTAGGAGTGGTAGAGGTTAATACAGTGAAGGAGTTTAAGCATGCGTGGGATAGGTATAAGGCTATCCTAGATATAAGATAAGGTCAGGGACTAATGAAAGTATTATATTACTGAGAGGGTAGTGGATACATGGAATAGTCTTCCAGTAGAAGCGGTAGAGGTTAATACAGTGAAGGAGTTTAAGCATGCATGGGATAGGTATAAGGCTATCCTAGATATAAGATAAGGCCAGGGACTAATGAAAGTATTACATTACTGAGAGGGTAGTGGATGCATGGAATAGTCTTCCAGTAGAAGTGGTAGAGGTTAATACAGTGAAGGAGTTTAAGCATGCATGGGATAGGTATAAGGCTATCCTAGATATAAGATAAGGCTAGAGACTAATGAAAGTATTACATTACTGAGAGAGTAGTGGATGTATGGAATAGTCTTCCAGTAGAAGTGGTAGAGGTTAATACAGTGAAGGAGTTTAAGCATGCATGGGATAGGTATAAGGCTATCCTAGATATAAGATAAGGCTAGAGACTAATGAAAGTATTACATTACTGAGAGGGTAGTGGATGTACGGAATAGTCTTCCAGTAGAAGTGGTAGAGGTTAATACAGTGAAGGAGTTTAAGCATGCGTGGGATAGGTATAAGGCTATCCTAGATATAAGATAAGGTCAGGGACTAATGAAAGTATTACATTACTGAGAGGGTAGTGGATGTATGGAATAGTCTTCCAGCAGAAGTGGTAGAGGTTAATACAGTGAAGGAGTTTAAGCTTGCATGGGATAGGTATAAGGCTATCCTAGATATAAGATAAGGCCAGGGACTAATGAAAGTATTACTTTACTGAGAGGGTAGTGGATGCATGGAATAGTCTTCCAGTAGAAGTGGTAGAGATTAATACAGTGAAGGAGTTTAAGCATGCATGGGATAGATATAAGGCTATCGTAGATATAAGATAAGTCCAGGGACTAATGCAAGTATTACATTACTGAGAGGGTAGTGGATGTATGGAATAGTCTTCCAGTAGAAGTGATAGAGGTTAATACAGTGAAGGAGTTTAAGCATGCATGGGATAGGTATAAGGCTATCCTAGATATGAGATAAGGCCAGGGACTAATGGAAATATTACATTACTGAGAGGGTAGTGGATGTATGGAATAGTCTTCCAGTAGAAGTGGTAGAGGTTAATACAGGGAAGGAGTTTAAGCATGCGTGGGATAGGTATAAGGCTATCCTAGATATAAGATAAGGCCAGAGACTAATGAAAGTATTACTTTACTGAGAGGGTAGTGGATGCATTGAATAGTCTTCTGGTAGAAGTGGTAGAGGTTAATACAGTGAAGGAGTTTAAGCATACATGGGATAGGTATAAGCTATCCTAGATATAAGAAAAGGCCAGGCACAAAGCAGAACAGTTGGGAGGCATGTAAGTGGCATTTCTGGGGTGGAGTTGCATGAGGGGTCAGGGGGGGCCCTGAGGACATTTTTGCACCGGGGCCCTGGGGTTTCTAGTTACGCCTCTGCTTGCAATGCGTGCATACATATATTACACAGCTGTTTAGAATCTTTGCTCTGTTAAGCTCTATCAGGGGGCAGACATGTTGTTTAGAATCTTTGCCCTGTAAAGCTCTTTCAGGTGGTGAACATGTTGTTTAGAATCTTTGCTCTGTATAGCTCTATCAGGGGGCGGACATGTTGTTTAGAATCTTTGCTCTGTTAAGCTCTATCTGGGGCCAGACATGTTGTTTAGAATCTTTCCTCTGTATAGCTCTATCAGGGGGTGGACATGTTGTTTAGAATATTTGCTCTGTATAGCTCTATCAGGGGGTGAACATGTTGTTTAGAATCTTTGCTCTGTATAGCTCTATCAAGGGCCGGATATGTTGTTTAAAATCTTTGCTCTGTATAGCTCTATCAGGGGGCAGACATGTTGTTTAGAATCTTTGCTCTGTATAGCTCTATCAGGGGGCAGACATGTTTAGAATCTTTGCTCTGTATAGCTCTATCAGGGGGCAGACATGTTTAGAATCTTTGCTCTGTATAGCTCTATCAGGGGCAGACATGTTGGTTAGAATCTTTGCTCTGTATAGCTCTATCAAGGTGGACATGTTTAGAATCTTTGCTCTGTATAGCTCTCTCAGGGGGCAGACATGTTGTTTAGAATCTTTGCTCTGTATAGCTCTATCAGGGGCCGGACATGTTGTTTAAAATCTTTGCTCTGCATAGCTCTATCAGGGGGCAGACATGTTGTTTAGAATCTTTGCTCTGCATAGCTCTATCAGGGGGCAGACATGTTTAGAATCTTTGCTCTGTATAGCTCTATCAGGGGCAGACATGTTGGTTAGAATCTTTGCTCTGTATAGCTCTATCAGGGCGGACATGTTTAGAATCTTTGCTCTGTATAGCTCTCTCAGGAGGCAGACATGTTGTTTAGAATCATTGCTCTGTATAGCTCTATCAGAGGGCAGACATGTTGGTTAGAATATTTGCTCTGTATAGCCCTCTCAGGGGGCAGACATGTTGTTTGGAATCTTTGCTCTGTATAGCTCTATCAGGGGGAGACATGTTGTTTGGAATCTTTGCTCTGTATAGCTCTATCAGGAGGCAGACATGTTTAGAATCTTTGCTCTGTATAGCTCTATCAGGGGGAGGACATGTTGTTTAGAATCTTTGCTCTGTATAGCTCTATCAGGGGGTGGACATGTTGGTTAGAATCTTTGCTCTGTATAGCTCTATCAGGGGGTGGACATATTGTTTAGAATCTTTGCTCTGTATAGCTCTATCAGGGGGAGGACATGTTGTTTAGAATCTTTGCTCTGTATAGCTCTATCAGGGGCGGACATGTTGTTTAGAATCTTTGCTCTGTATAGCTCTATCAGGGCGCAGACATGTTGTTTAGAATCTAGTCTCAGATCTTCTTTCATCTCACACAATATGTCCGCCTCCCGGTAAAGCTATACAAGTAGAGAGGGCTCAGTAAGATACCTATATCCTTGCTATATAATTGGAGCACATTATATGATTTTATTCCCTCTATGGATTATTTATTTGTCGTCAACCTTTTTTCATTCTGTTTTCCCAAAAAATATGTGAAAACTCTTAATAAATACTGAATTAAAAAGGTGGGTAACTATTTAATATGAATCATTCTCACAACATGTTGGAATTTCCTATTCTTTTCCTTGGGTTCTGGCTCTCCCCACCATGAATCTTTACTATTGAGGTAACTATAATATTTGATGTGTTTGAAACATAAAATGTGAGAATCTTGCAGGTTTTCCCCTCCCCAAAGAAAGAAATATAGATTGTGTATTGTACAGTGGCAGGAAACCAATCTCAGTGTAAAAGTAAAGGGGGGGGGGGGGGGTATGGGAGTATGTAATTGAAACTGCTGCAGGCAGCGTATTTCTCTAAATCTGAGAATTTCTTTCTTGAATGCGATGTCAAGTATGGCCTACACATAAAAGAGGATCGTTTTGCAGAATAGGATTTTTTTTTAAAGCTGTGAAAAGTTAATTTTTTCTCCCCGGTAAAAATAGTAATAGTTTTCCCTGCCAAAAATGGATCTTGTAAAGCTCCTATCACACATTTTTTGTTCTCCTGTCAAGTATCTCGGTCAAGAACAAGCAGCAGACATTGTGCGAAAGATGCAAAGAAAAGCGTTGTGGGTGGATTTAAATCCATCTACGGGATCTGCGTCTGATGAGTTACAGATTAGATAGTTTGAGGCTCTGCAGAAGTGATGTAATCAGCAGGAACATTCCATTGGTTTCCATGGTGATTCTGGGGTAGGGTTCTAAAAGTGATGTCATCAGCAGGAACATTCCATTGGTTTCCATGGTTATTCTGGGGGTAAAGTTCTAAAAGTGATGTCATCAGCAGGAACATTCCAATGGTTTCCATGGTGATTCTGGGGGTAAAGTTCTAAAAGTGATGTCATCAGCAGGAACATTCCAATGGTTCCCATGGTGATTCTAGGGTAAAGTTCTAAAAGTGATGTCATCAGCAGGAACATTCCATGGTGACCGCACCACTTACAGATCTTTGCTCCTGATATTAAGGCCAATGAGAAAGGTCATTATTTTACAAATGATTAAATTCAAATCTTTATCCCAGGGATTATTTTTTAGAATCTGATCAGTACTCCACTACTCTCTTCACCATGTTCTCGGCGCCATATTAATATAATTCTATGTACTGCTGTGGACTGCAACTCTCATTATTCTAAGCTGCAACTCTAATGATTCTAAGCATGATGGGAATCAAAGTCCGTGTCAGCAGGCATGTCCGACCCTGACTGAGGATCCTTTGTTATAGTCCAGTAGGAGGCACATCCGCATGAAATCCCACAAAGTCACATTGAAAAAGCAGCATTAATCCAAAGTGAGCGCGACGTGTCCTCTGCCTTGTCCTGCTGCCAGTTGGCAGTGTTTTGCTCCGTTCTGGAGCCGATATTAAGGTCTCCGCGGGGAGAACCGATGCTTCCTCTCAATAAACTCCTCCGGCCGATGACAGACTGAACACATCTCAGCCATTAAGGCTGCAGAGAAAACCTATTATCCTGCATGACCCAGACACGTGGCCTTTCCCCGGAGTTCAGCTGTACTTCTCGAAGACACGGCTTAAAAACGTGGCCCTGGAAAGGGCATTAACTGAGGCTAAAGCTGCAGGAAATAGCTGAGTCTCCCACAGCAGGTATACTGCTTCAGACACGTTCCATCCAGAGCGGACAGTAAACAGACGCTGCCATCCTGAGACTCCACAGAATGGATACCACACATGGGCAGCATGGGCCGCACCCCTGACCCTCAACCTTACAGCCGGGGTCAGGAGTTGGGAGGAATGCTTGCATATCAAGCCACAAGATGATGTCATAAGCAGGAGAAAGCACAGACATATGTAAAACATCCAGCCCATCTAGTCTGCACAATAATCTGAATCATTTCATTAGTCCCTGGCCTTATCTTATATCTAGGATAGCCTTATACCTATCCCACGCATGCTTAAACTCCTTCACTGTATTAACCTCTACCACTTCTACTGGAAGACTATTCCATGCACCCACTACCCTCTCAGTAATGTAATACTTTCATTAGTCCCTGACCTTATCTTATATTGAGTATAGCCTTATACCTATCCCATGCATGCTTAAACTGCTTCACTGTATTAACCTCTACCACTTCTACTGAAAGACTATTCCATACATCCACTACCCTCTCAGTAATGTAATACTTTCATTAGTCCCTGACCTTATCTTATATCTAGGATAGCCTTATACCTATCCCATGCATGCTTAAACTCCTCACTGTATTAACCTCTACCACTTATACTGAAAGACTATTCCATGCATCCACTACCCTCTCAGTAATGTAATACTTTCATTAGTCCCTGGCCTTATCTTATATCTAGGATAGCCTTATACCTATCTCACGCATGCTTAAACTCCATCACTGTATTAACCTCTACCACTTCTACTGGAAGACTATTCCATACATCCACTACCCTATCAGTAAAGTAATACTATCATTAGTCCCTGGCCTTATCTTATATCTAGGATAGCCTTATACCTATCCCATGCATGCTTAAACTCCTTCACTGTATTAACCTCTACCACTTCTACTGGAAGACTATTCCATGCACCCACTACCCTCTCAGTAATGTAATACTTTCATTAGTCCCTGGCCTTATCTTATATCTAGGATAGCCTTATACCTATCCCATGCATGCTTAAACTCCTTCACTGTATTAACCTCTACCACTTCTACTGGAAGACTATTCCAGACATCCACTACCCTCTCAGTAAAGTAATACTTTCATTAGTCCCTGGCCTTATCTTATATCTAGGATAGCCTTATACCTATCTCACGCATGCTTAAACTCCATCACTGTATTAACCTCTACCACTTCTACTGGAAGACTATTCCATACATCCACTACCCTCTCAGTAATGTAATACTTTCATTAGTCCCTGGCCTTATCTTATATCTAGGATAGCCTTATACCTATCCCATGCATGCTTAAACTCCTTCACTGTATTAACCTCTACCATTCTACTGGAAGACTATTCCATGCATCCTCTACCCTCTCAGTAAAGTAATGCTTTCATTAGTCTCTGGCCTTATCTTATATCTAGGATAGCCTTATACCTATCCCATGCATGTATACATGGCTACAGACGCTGCTCAGATACTAACACGTGCTGTGTATTTATCAGTAGAGATGGTGGTTATCAGATATTTTATTCATACTATTATTCTGGATATCAGGGTCAGCATCGTCCTGTACCATCCATAAAGTTGGCTTTTGGTTGTGTTCAGACCTCTCTGTGGTTTGTTAACCAGTCAGATGATCAATCACACTCTCTCCCTGCACGCTGTCTGATCCCGCGTTCCTTCATGCTGATCCAGTCATGAATGGAGAGAGACACACCACTCCTTTACTCCTGAGTAAGCAGTGTGAGCAGGGGGCCAGACAAACTGTTGTGGGACAGAGATGGCACAGAAAAGCTGTTTGGGGAAAGATATGGCACTGACCAGCTGTTTGGGGACAAAATGGTGCATACAAGCTGTTTGGGGACAACGATAGAACAGACAACCTGTTTGAGGACAAAGATAGCACAATCAAGCTGTTTGAGGACAAAGATGGCACAGGTGAGCTGTGTGGGACAAAGTTGGTACCAGCAAGTTGTTTGATGGCAAAGCTGTCACTGTAGGACATGTTGCTTGGTGAAGGTGGGGGGGGGGGGAATATTTGCACCGAGGCCCAGCGGTTTCTAGTAACACCCCTGTCACACTGGATTAATATGAAGCAATCTAGCTATGCACAGGGTGGTGCTCACTGATTTTATTATATAGACTAACAAGCCCGCTGCTGTCATTTGGAGAGCACATCCAAGGAACATAAAGCCGGGAATCTTTATTAAACAGTTACGCACACGATTAAAAGCCATTAGAAATGGGAGATGCAGCCAGATCAGCCTCTGACATCTCCTTAAACGGCTAATTATGTGTGAGACTTAAACAAACAAGATAATACAGCAGGAGCCGACCACAAGGACAAAGAGGGATTATTATGAGGATAACCAACACCTGTAAGTGTCTGCTCTATTGTCTGTATTGTCTACCAATGTATGGTTACATTTATTTATAAAGCACCAACAATTTACATAACGCTAGGTATAGACTGGTACATGAGGTAGAGAGCCCCGCTCACAGAGCTTACAATCTAGAGGAACAGACGGATACATGAGATAGAGAGCCCTGCTCGCAGAGCTTACAATCTAGAGGAACAGACTGATACATGAGGCAGAGAGACCTCGCTCGCAGAGCTTACAATCTAGAGGAACAGACTGATACATGAGGTAGAGAGCCCTGCTCGTAGAGCTTACAATCTAGTGGAACAGACTGATACATGAGGCAGAGAGCCTCGCTCGCAGAGCTTACAATCTAGAGGAACAGACGGATACATGAGATAGAGAGACCTGCTCGCAGAGCTTACAATCTAGAGGAACAGACTGATACATGAGGTAGAGAGCCCTGCTCACAGAGCTTACAATCTAGAGGAACAGACGGATACATGAGATAGAGAGCCCGGCTCGCAGAGCTTACAATCTAGAGGAACAGACTGATACATGAGCCAGAGAGCTTCGCTCGCAGAGCTTACAATCTAGTGGAACAGACTGATACATGAGGTAGAGAGCCCTGCTCGCAAGTTTATTTTTTGTACATACTGGCTGACTATATGTTTAACATGTGATTACGAGTCTGTGTGACATTTAACATAGCATTCTGACTGTTTTTCATAACTAGAAGATTTTTAAAAAAAACCATACTGCTAATTACAACAGATTAATACCTTTTGGTGTGAAGCCACCCACACCATTTCTTCTTACTTTTAATTCTACCATGCCAAAAGGTGGATAGATAGTTATATTTTAAAATATCCACAGACAGCACCCACATTGCACACACAGGACATGCCCCATCACCCACATTGCACACCCAGGACATGCCTCATCACCCACATTGCACACCCAGAACATGCCCCATCACCCACATTGTACACCCAGGACATGCCCCAGCACCCACATTGCACACACAGGACATGTCCCATCACCCACATTGCACACACAGGACATGTCCCATCACCCACATTGCACACCCAGGAAATGCCTCATCACCCACATTGCACACCCAGGACATGCCCCATCACCCACATTGTACACCCAGGACATGCCCCAGCACCCACATTGCACACACAGGACATGTCCCAGCACCCACATTGCACACCCAGGACATGCCCTAGCACCCACATTGTACACCCAGGACATGCCCCATCACCCACATTGCACACACAGGACATGTCCCAGCACCGACATTGCACCCCCAGGACATGCCCCATCACCCACATTGCACACCCAGGACATGCCTCATCACCCACATTGCACACCCAGGACATGCCCTATCACCCACATTGCACACCCAGGACATGCCCCATCACCCACATTGTACACCCAGGACATGCCCCATCACCCACATTGCACACCCAGGACATGCCCCATCACCCACATTGCACACCCAGAATATGCCCCAGCACCCACATTGCACACACAGGACATGTCCCAGCACCGACATTGCACACCCAGGACATGCCCCATCACCCACATTGCACACCCAGGACATGCCTCATCACCCACATTGCACACCCAGGACATGCCCCATCACCCACATTGCACACCCAGGACATGCCTCATCACCCACATTGCACACCCAGGACATGCCCCAGCACCCACATTGCACACCCAGGACATGCCCCAGCACCCACATTGCACACCTAGGACATGCCCCAGCACCCACATTGCACACCCAGGACATGTCCCAGCACCGACATTGCACACACAGGACATGCCCCATCACCCACATTGCACACCCAGGACATGCCCCATCACCAACATTGCACACCCAGGACATGCCCCATCACCCACATTGCACACCCAGGACATGCCCCATCACCCACATTGCACACCCAGGACATGCCCCAACACCCACATTGCACCCGTAGGACATGACCCATCACCCACATTGCACACCCAGGACATGCCCCATCACCCACATTGCACACACAGGACATGCCCCAACACCCACATTGCACCCGTAGGACATGCCCCATCACCCACATTGCACACCCAGGACATGCCCCATCACCCACATTGCACACCCAGGACATGCCCCATCACCCACATTGCACACCCAGGACATGCCCCAACACCCACATTGCACCCGTAGGACATGACCCATCACCCACATTGCACACCCAGGACATGCCCCATCACCCACATTGCACACCCAGGACATGCCCCATCACCCACATTGCACGCCCATGACATGCCCCATCACCCACATTGCACACCCAGGACATGCCCCAACACCCACATTGCACCCGTAGGACATGACCCATCACCCACATTGCACACCCAGGACATGCCCCATCACCCACATTGCACACCCAGGACATGCCCCAACACCCACAATGCACCCGTAGGACATGACCCATCACCCACATTGCACACCCAGGACATGCCCCATCACCCACATTGCACACCCAGGACATGCCCCAACACCCACATTGCACCCGTAGGACATGACCCATCACCCACATTGCACACCCAGGACATGCCCCATCACCCACATTGCACACCCAGGACATGCCCCAACACCCACATTGCACCCGTAGGACATGACCCATCACCCACATTGCACACCCAGGACATGCCCCATCACCCACATTGCACACCCAGGACATGCCCCAACACCCACATTACACCCGTAGGACATGACCCATCACCCACATTGCACACCCAGGACATGCCCCATCACCCACATTGCACACCCAGGACATGCCCCATCACCCACATTGCACACCCAGGACATGCCCCAACACCCACATTGCACCCGTAGGACATGACCCATCATCCACATTGCACACCCAGGACATGCCCCATCACCCACATTGCACACCCAGGACATGCCACAACACCCACATTGCACCCGTAGGACATGACCCATCACCCACATTGCACACCCAGGACATGCCCCATCACCCACATTGCACACCCAGGACATGCCCCATCACCCACATTGCACACCCAGGACATGCCCCAACACCCATATTGCACCCGTAGGACATGACCCATCACCCACATTGCACACCCAGGACATGCCCCATCACCCACATTGCACACCCAGGACATGCCCCATCACCCACATTGCACACCCAGGACATGACCCATCACCCACATTGCACACCCAGGACATGCCCCATCACCCACATTGCACTCCCAGGACATGCCCCAACACCCACATTGCACCCGTAGGACATGACCCATCACCCACATTGCACACCCAGGACATGCCCCATCACCCACATTGCACACCCAGGACATGCCCCAACACCCACATTGCACCCGTAGGACATGACCCATCACCCACATTGCACACCCAGGACATGCCCCATCACCCACATTGCACACCCAGGACATGTCCCAGCACCCACATTGCACACCCAGGACATGCCCCAACACCCACATTGTACACCCAGGACATGCCCCAGCACCCACATTGCACACCCAGGACATGCCCCAACACCCACATTGCACCCGTAGGACATGACCCATCACCCACATTGCACACCCAGGACATGCCCCAACACCCACATTGCACACCCAGGACATGCCCCATCACCCACATTGCACACACAGGACATGCCCCAACACCCACATTGCACCCGTAGGACATGACCCATCACCCACATTGCACACCCAGGACATGCCCCATCACCCACATTGCACACCCAGGACATGCCCCATCACCCACATTGCACACCCAGGACATGCCCCATCACCCACATTGCACCCCCAGGACATGCCCCATCACCCACATTGCACACCAAGGACATGCCCCATCACACACACTGCACACACAGGACATGCCCCATCACCCACATTGCACACCCAGGACATGCCCCATCACACACACTGCACACCCAGGACATGCCTCATCACCCACATTGCACACCCAGGACATGCCCCATCACACACATTGCACACCCAGGACATGCCCCAACACCCGTAGGACATGACCCATCACCCGTAGGACATGACCCATCACACACATTGCACTGCCTGCTCACTCTCCCCAGCCAGTGCCTCTGTCACCGAGCAGTGCTGCCTCAGTCTCAGTGAAGTGTCAGCAAAATAAAGAATTTTATTTAAAGATTACATCAACTGTAGGCATTTTAAATATAAAGGTTTTAATGAATGAATAACAGGGTAATCCAAACGGAAAAAATGGACATAAACACTTGATGCGTTTCGAGTCTACTGACTCTGAATCATAAGAGCATTTAAAGAATGAATACAAATAAAGTACCTTATTTAGCTCTCTTTGCTCTGTATAGCTCTATCAGGGGGTGGACATGTTGTTTAGAATCTTTGCTCTGTATAGCTCTATCAGGGGGCGGACATGTTGTTTAGAATCTTTGCTCTGTATAGCTCTATCAGGGGGCAGACATGTTGTTTAGAATCTTTGCTCTGTATAGCTCTATCAGGGGGTGGACATGTTGTTTAGAATCTTTGCTCTGTATAGCTCTATCAGGGGGCGGACAAGTAGTTTAGAATCTTTTCTCTGTATAGCTCTATCAGGGGGCGGACATGTTGTTTAGAATCTATGCTCTGTATAGCTCCATCAGGGGGCGGACATGTTGTTTAGAATCCTTCCTCAATAAAGCTCTATCAGGGGGAGTACATGTTGTTTAGAATCCTTCCTCTGTAAAGCTCTATCAGGGGTGGACATGTTGTTTAGAATCTTTGCTCTGTATAGCTCTATCAGGGGGAGGACATGTTGTTTAGAATCTTTGCTCTGTATAGCTCTATCAGGGGGTGGACATGTTGTTTAGAATCTTTGCTCTGTATAGCTCTATCAGGGGGTGGACATGTTGTTTAGAATCTTTGCTCTGTATAGCTCTATCAGGGGAGGACATGTTGTTTCAGATGAAGGAAGATCTGATTATGTCAATAAGGTACTTTATTTCTATTGGGAGAGGTATAAGGCTATCCTAGATATAAGATAATGCCAGGGACTAATGAAAGTATTACTTTAGTATTACTTTACTTTACTGAGAAGGTAGTGGATGTATGGAATAGTCTTCCAATAGAAGTGGTAGAGGTTAATACAGTGAAGGAGTTTAAGCATGTATGGGATAGGTATAAGGCTATCCTAGATATAAGATAAGACCAGGGACTAATGAAAGTATTACTTTACTAATAGGGTAGTGCATGCATGGAATAGTCTTCTAGTAGAAGTGGTAGAGGTTAATACAGTGAAGGAGTTTAAGCATGCGTGGTATAGGTATAAGGCTATCCTAGATATAAGATAAGGCCAGGGACTAATGAAAGTATTACATTACTGAGAGGGTAGTGGATGCATGGAATAGTCTTCCAGTAGAAGTGGTAGAGGTTAATACAGTGAAGGAGTTTAAGCATGCATGGGATAGGTATAAGGCTATCCTAGATATAAGATAAGGTCAGGGACTAATGAAAGTATTACATTACTGAGAGGGTAGTGGATGCATGTAATAGTCTTCCAGTAGAAGTGGTAGAGGTTAATACAGTGAAGGCGTTTAAGCATGCATGGGATAGGTATAAGGCTATCCTAGATATAAGATAAGGCCAGGGACTAATGAAAGGATTATTATACTGAGAGGGTAGTGGATGCATGGAATAGTCTTCCAGTAGAAGTGGTAGAGGTTAATACAGTGAAGGAGTTTAAGCATGCATGGGATAGGTATAAGGCGATCCTAGATATAAGATAAGGTCAGGGAATAATGAAAGTATTACATTACTGAGAGGGTAGTGGATGTATGGAATAGTCTTACAGTAGAAGTAGTAGAGGTTAATACAGTGAAGGAGTTTAAACATGCATGGGATAGGTATAAGGCTATCCTAGATATAAGATAAGTCCAGAGACTAATGAAAGTATTACATTACTGAGAGTTTAGAGGATGTATGGAATAGTCTTCCAGTAGAAGTGGTAGAGGTTAATACAGTGAAGGAGTTTAAGCATGCATGGGATAGGTATAAGGCTCTCCTAGATATAAGATAAGGCCAGGGACTAATGAAAGTATTACTATATTGAGAAGGTAGTGGATGTATGGAATAGTCTTCCAGTAGAAGTGGTAGAGGTTAATACAGTGAAGGAGTTTAAGCATGTATGGGATTGGAATAAGGCTATCTTTGATATAAGATAAGGCCAGGGACTAATGAAAGTATTACATTACTGAGAGGGTAGTGGATGTATGGAATAGTCTTCCAGTAGAAGTGGTAGAGGTTAATACAATGAAGGAGTTTAAGCATGTATGGGATATGTATAAGGCTATCCTAGATATAAGATAAGGCCAGCGACTAATGAAAGTATTACATTACTGAGAGGGTAGTGGATGCATGGAATAGTCTTCCAGTAGAAGTGGTAGAGGTTAATACAGTGAGGGAGTTTAAGCATGCATGGGATAGGTATAAGGCTATCCTAGATATAAGATAAGGCCAGGGACTAATGAAAGTATTACATTACTGAGAGGGTAGTGGATGTATGGTATAGTCTTCCAATAGAAGTGGTAGAGGTTAATACAGTGAAGCAGTTTAAGCATGCGTGGGATAGGTATAAGGCTATCCTAGATATAAGATAAGGCCAGGGACTAATGAAAGTATTACATTACTGAGAGGGTAGTGGATGTATGGAATAGTCTTCCAGTAGAAGTGGTAGAGGTTAATACAGTGAAGGAGTTTAAGCATGCATGGGATAGGTATAAGGCTATCCTAGATATAAGATAAAGCCAGGGACTAATGAAAGTATTACATTACTGAGAGGGTAGTGGATGCATGGAATAGTCTTCCAGTAGAAGTGGTAGAGGTTAATACAGTGAGGGAGTTTAAGCATGCATGGGATAGGTATAAGGCTATCCTAGATATAAGATAAGGCCAGGGACTAATGAAAGTATTACATTACTGAGAGGGTAGTGGATGTATGGAATAGTCTTCCAGTAGAAGTGGTAGAGGTTAATACATTGAAGGAGTTTAAGCATGCATGGGATAGGTATACGGCTATCCTAGATATAAGATAAGGCCAGGGACTAATGAAAGTATTACTTTACTGAGAGGGTAGTGGATGCATGAAATAGTCTTCCAGTAGAAGTGGAAGAGGTTAATACAGTGATGGAGTTTAAGCATGCATGGGATAGGTATAAGGCTATCCTAGATATAAGATAAGGCCAGGGACTAATGAAAGTATTACATTACTGAGAGGGTAGTGGATGTATGGAATAGTCTTCCAGTAGAAGTGGTAGAGGTTAATACAGTGAAGGAGTTTAAGCATGCGTGGGATAGGTATAAGGCTATCCTAGATATAAGATAAGGCCAGGGACTAATGAAAGTATTACTTTACTGAGAGGGTAGTGGATGCATGAAATAGTCTTCCAGTAGAAGTTGTAGAGATTAATACAGTGAAGGAGTTTAAGCATGCATGGGATGGGTATAAGGCTCTCCTAGATATAAGATAAGGCCAGGGACTAATGAAAGTATTACTATATTGAGAAGGTAGTGGATGTATGGAATAGTCTTCCAGTAGAAGTGGTAGAGGTTAATACAGTGAAGGAGTTTAAGCATGTATTGGATTGGAATAAGGCTATCTTTGATATAAGATAAGGCCAGGGACTAATGAAAGTATTACATTACTGAGAGGGTAGTGGATGTATGGAATAGTCTTCTAGTAGAAGTGGTAGAGGTTAAAACAAAGAAGGAGTTTAAGCATGTATGGGAGAGGTATAAGGCTATCCTAGATATACGATAAGGTCAGGGACTAATGAAAGTATTACATTACTGATAGGGTAGTGGATGCATGGAATAGTCTTCCAGTAGAAGTAGTAGAGGTTAATACAGTGAAGGAGTTTAAGCATGCGTGGGATAGGTATAAGGCTATCCTAGATATAAGATAAGGCCAGGGACTAATGAAAGTATTACATTACTGAGAGGGTAGTGGATGCATGGAATAGTCTTCCAGTAGAAGTGGTAGAGGTTAATACAGTGAAGGAGTTTAAGCATGCATGGGATAGGTATAAGGCTATCCTAGATATAAGATAAGGCCAGGGACTAATGAAAGTATTACATTACTGAGAGGGTAGTGGATGTATGGTATAGTCTTCCAATAGAAGTGGTAGAGGTTAATACAGTGAAGCAGTTTAAGCATGCGTGGGATAGGTATAAGGCTATCCTAGATATAAGATAAGGCCAGGAACTAATGAAAGTATTACTTTGCTGAGAGGGTAGTGGATGCATGAAATAGTCTTCCAGTAGAAGTGGTAGAGATTAATACAGTGAAGGAGTTTAAGCATGCATGGGATAGGTATAAGGCTCTCCTAGATATAAGATAAAGCCAGGGACTAATGAAAGTATTACTATATTGAGAAGGTAGTGGATGTATGGAATAGTCTTCCAGTAGAAGTGGTAGAGGTTAATACAGTGAAGGAGTTTAGCATGTATGGGATTGGAATAAGGCTATCTTTGATATAAGATAAGGCCAGGGACTAATGAAAGTATTACATTACTGAGAGGGTAGTGGATGTATGGAATAGTCTTCCAGTAGAAGTGGTAGAGGTTAATACAATGAAGGAGTTTAAGCATGTATGGGAGAGGTATAAGGCTATCCTAGATATACGATAAGGTCAGGGACTAATGAAAGTATTACATTACTGATAGGGTAGTGGATGCATGGAATAGTCTTCCAGTAGAAGTAGTAGAGGTTAATACAGTGAAGGAGTTTAAGCATGCATGGGATAGGTATAATGCTATCCTAGATATAAGATAAGGCCAGCGACTAATGAAAGTATTACATTACTGAGAGGGTAGTGGATGCATGGAATAGTCTTCCAGTAGAAGTGGTAGAGGTTAATACAGTGAGGGAGTTTAAGCATGCATGGGATAGGTATAAGGCTATCCTAGATATAAGATAAGGCCAGGGACTAATGAAAGTATTACATTACTGAGAGGGTAGTGGATGTATGGTATAGTCTTCCAATAGAAGTGGTAGAGGTTAATACAGTGAAGCAGTTTAAGCATGCGTGGGATAGGTATAAGGCTATCCTAGATATAAGATAAGGCCAGGGACTAATGAAAGTATTACTTTGCTGAGAGGGTAGTGGATGCATGAAATAGTCTTCCAGTAGAAGTGGTAGAGATTAATACAGTGAAGGAGTTTAAGCATGCATGGGATAGGTATAAGGCTCTCCTAGATATAAGATAAGGCCAGGGACTAATGAAAGTATTACTATATTGAGAAGGTAGTGGATGTATGGAATAGTCTTCCAGTAGAAGTGGTAGAGGTTAATACAGTGAAGGAATTTAGCATGTATGGGATTGGAATAAGGCTATCTTTGATATAAGATAAGGCCAGGGACTAATGAAAGTATTACATTACTGAGAGGGTAGTGGATGTATGGAATAGTCTTCCAGTAGAAGTGGTAGAGGTTAATACAATGAATGAGTTTAAGCATGTATGGGAGAGGTATAAGGCTATCCTAGATATACGATAAGGTCAGGGACTAATGAAAGTATTACATTACTGATAGGGTAGTGGATGCATGGAATAGTCTTCCAGTAGAAGTAGTAGAGGTTAATACAGTGAAGGAGTTTAAGCATGCATGGGATAGGTATAATGCTATCCTAGATATAAGATAAGGCCAGCGACTAATGAAAGTATTACATTACTGAGAGGGTAGTGGATGCATGGAATAGTCTTCCAGTAGAAGTGGTAGAGGTTAATACAGTGAGGGAGTTTAAGCATGCATGGGATAGGTATAAGGCTATCCTAGATATAAGATAAGGCCAGGGACTAATGAAAGTATTACATTACTGAGAGGGTAGTGGATGTATGGTATAGTCTTCCAATAGAAGTGGTAGAGGTTAATACAGTGAAGCAGTTTAAGCATGCGTGGGATAGGTATAAGGCTATCCTAGATATAAGATAAGGCCAGGGACTAATGAAAGTATTACTTTGCTGAGAGGGTAGTGGATGCATGAAATAGTCTTCCAGTAGAAGTGGTAGAGATTAATACAGTGAAGGAGTTTAAGCATGCATGGGATAGGTATAAGGCTCTCCTAGATATAAGATAAGGCCAGGGACTAATGAAAGTATTACTATATTGAGAAGGTAGTGGATGTATGGAATAGTCTTCCAGTAGAAGTGGTAGAGGTTAATAAAGTGAAGGAGTTTAAGCATGTATGGGATTGGAATAAGGCTATCTTTGATATAAGATAAGGCCAGGGACTAATGAAAGTATTACATTACTGAGAGGGTAGTGGATGTATGGAATAGTCTTCCAGTAGAAGTGGTAGAGGTTAATACAATGAAGGAGTTTAAGCATGTATGGGAGAGGTATAAGGCTATCCTTGATATACGATAAGGTCAGGGACTAATGAAAGTATTACATTACTGATAGGGTAGTGGATGCATGGAAGAGTCTTCCAGTAGAAGTAGTAGAGGTTAATATCAGTGAAGGAGTTTAAGCATGCATGGGATAGGTATAATGCTATCCTAGATATAAGATAAGGCCAGCGACTAATGAAAGTATTACATTACTGAGAGGGTAGTGGATGCATGGAATAGTCTTCCAGTAGAAGTGGTAGAGGTTAATACAGTGAGGGAGTTTAAGCATGCATGGGATAGGTATAAGGCTATCCTAGATATAAGATAAGGCCAGGGACTAATGAAAGTATTACATTACTGAGAGTGTAGTGGATGTATGGTATAGTCTTCCAATAGAAGTGGTAGAGGTTAATACAGTGAAGCAGTTTAAGCATGCGTGTTATAGGTATAAGGCTATCCTAGATATAAGATAAGGCCAGGGACTAATGAAAGTATTACTTTGCTGAGAGGGTAGTGGATGCATGAAATAGTCTTCCAGTAGAAGTGGTAGAGATTAATACAGTGAAGGAGTTTATGCATGCATGGGATAGGTATAAGGCTCTCCTAGATATAAGATAAGACCAGGGACTAATGAATGTATTACTTTACTGAGAGGGTAGTGGATGCATGGAATAGTCTTCCAGTAGAAGTGGTAGAGGTTAATACAATGAAGGAGTTTAAGCATGTATGGGAGAGGTATAAGGCTATCCTAGATATACGATAAGGTCAGGGACTAATGAAAGTATTACATTACTGATAGGGTAATGGATGCATGGAATAGTCTTCCAGTAGAAGTAGTAGAGGTTAATACAGTGAAGGAGTTTAAGCATGCATGGGATAGGTATAAGGCTATCCTAGATATAAGATAAGGCCAGCGACTAATGAAAGTATTACATTACTGAGAGGGTAGTGGATGCATGGAATAGTCTTCCAGTAGACGTGGTAGAGGTTAATACAGTGAGGGAGTTTAAGCATGCATGGGATAGGTATAAGGCTATCCTAGATATAAGATAAGGCCAGGGTCTAATGAAAGTATTACATTACTGAGAGGGTAGTGGATGTATGGTATAGTCTTCCAATAGAAGTGGTAGAGGTTAATACAGTGAAGCAGTTTAAGCATGCGTGGGATAGGTATAAGGCTATCCTAGATATAAGATAAGGCCAGGGACTAATGAAAGTATTACTTTACTGAGAGGGTAGTGGATGTATGGAATAGTCTTCCAGTAGAAGTGGTAGAGGTTAATACAGTGAAGGAGTTTAAGCATGCGTAGGATAGGTATAAGGCTATCCTAGATATAAGATAAGGTCAGGGACTATTGAAAGTATTACTTTACTGAGAGGGTAGTGGATGTAAGGAATAGTCTTCCAGTAGAAGTTGTAGAGGTTAATACAGTGAAGCAGTTTAAGCATGCATGGGATAGGTATAAGGCTATCCTAGATATAAGATAAGGCCAGGGACTAATGAAAGTATTACATTACTGAGAGGGTAGTGGATGTATGGAATAGTCTTCCAGTACAAGTGGTAGAGGTTAATACAGTGAAGGAGTTTAAGCATGCATGGGATAGGTATAAGGCTATCCTAGAAATAAGATAAGGCCAGGGACTAATGAAAGTATTACATTACTGAGAGGGTAGTGGATGCATGGAATAGTCTTCCAGTAGAAGTGGTAGAGGTTAATACAGTGAAGGAGTTTAAGCATGCGTGGGATAGGTATAAGGCTATCCTAGATATAAGATAAAGCCAGGGACTAATGGAAGTATTACATTACTGAGAGGGTAGTGGATGCATGGAATAGTCTTCCAGTAGAAGTGGTAGAGGTTAATACAGTGATGGAGTTTATGCATGCATGGGATAGGTATAAGGCTATCCTAGATATCAGATAAGACCAGGGACTAATGAAAGTATTACTTTACTGAGAGGGTAGTGGATGCATGGAATAGTCTTCCAGTAGAAGTGGTAGAGGTTAATACAGTGAAGGAGTTTAAGCATGCGTGGGATGGGTATAAGGCTATCCTAGATATAAGATAAGATCAGATACTAATGAAAGTATTACTTTACTGAGAGTGTAGTGGATGCATGGAATAGTCTTCCAGTAGAAGTGGTAGAGGTTAATAAAGTGAAGGAGTTTAAGGATGCATGGGATAGGTATAAGGCTATCCTAGATATAAGATAAGATCAGGGACTAATGGAAGGATTCAGTTATTTGGGATGAATGGTTCTTTTCTGTTGGTTTCTATGTTATTTAATGTCCTCATTGACTAGAGGAACATGTTGCATAATATGTTTTATCAGTGGCCACGTTACATATTGTGACATCACATTCCCATCTAATGCTTCTACTGGCAAAATATCAGAGGTTTTTATGTCAGTCTATAAGTAATTCACATTAACACATCCTCTGGTCCTATAATATCTAAGTCCCATGTCACACGGTAGGTGGGTCTTCTATCAGAGGACACAAGGTATATGCAGTGGTGGGTTTATGTTTTATGCTGCTGACTAATCTTATGCTCTCACTTGTTGCACATTTGGTCACTCAAGTTTGCATTCCTTCCCTCTTTCCACTAAATCATATTGCCCCCACATCCCTTACAACAGTGCCATATTGCCCCCACATACCTTACAACAGTGCCATATTGCCCCCACATACCTTACAACAGTGCCATATTGCCCCCACATACCTTACAACAGTGCCATATTGCCCCCACATAACTTACAACAGTGCCATGTTGCCCCCACATACGTTACAACAGTGCCATATTGACCCCACAACCCTTTCCACTGAAACATACTGCCCCCACATACCTTATAAGAGTGCCAGATTGCCCCTCAACCCTTTCCACTGCAACATATTGCCCCCACATCCCTGCCCACAGAGGTGAATTGCCCCCACATCCCTGCCCACAAAGCCAGATTGATCCCACATCCCTGCCCACAAAGCCAGGTTACTCCACATCCCTGCCCACAAAGCCATATTGTGCCCAAGGCTTCGGACATTGGTGTCCTGGTTATTCAAGGCTTCTGACATTGGTACCCTGGTTATTCAAGGATTCGGACGGTGGTATCCTGATAATTCAACTGGTTGTGGCATATTAATGGGCATACTGGCTGTGGCATATTAATGGACATGGCATATTAATGGCCATATTGGTTGTGGCATATTAATGTGCATACTGGTTGTGGCATATTAATGGGCATACTGACTCTGGCATATTAATGGACATACTGGCTGTGGCATATTAATGGACATAGAGTGGCATATTAATGGGTACACTGGCTGTGGCATATTATTGGGCATATCTGGGTGCTGGGGCTTAGTCTTGTGAGTGCAATTTAAGTACTGGGGTAAGTCCTGGGTGTGGATTCAGAGAAAGGAAATAAAACCAAGAAATCAATTTCATCTTTTTATCACATATGTAAAAAGCTGAATTGTAATAATGTTTGTTTTTGGTCCGCAAAAATGTGCAAAATGTACAATGTGGCCCTCATAAAAAGTGTGGAGACCCCTGATTTAGACAGATGGATTTGCCTCCTTTAAGCCATAACTATAAAGACTTACCTGGGAATGCTGAAAGAGTGTGATTTAAAATGAATAAAATAATTATCGCTGAAAATAATCATCAGCTCTGATAGGTGGAACGGCTTCTGGAGGGGATTCAGTTAAAGGGCAAATTGTGAGATTGAAGGGTATTTGCTACTTAGTGGGATTCTCACTGGATGGCGACCAGTTACACTTCATTGAGTATCCTGAGGATCTCTGGCAGTGACATACTACATATCAGCTCCATAACATGCTAAACATGTAATATAAATCAGCTCAGCTCACAGCTCAGACCAGGAGAACTGACTATCAAACTAAACTGGGAATATAGAGAATAATAAAAATATGAAAAATGCAAAAAATAATAGAAATATATCTGGAAGAAGTATCTGTGTCTCCGGCTTATGACATCACCTGTGGCTTGATATGCAAATTACACATTTCTCACTGAAAAATAGTTAATTTGCATATCAGGCCACATGTGATGTCATAAGCTGGAGACAGCAATGACACATGTAAAACATATATGTCTCTTATTTTCTGCATTGGCTGCAATTCTGCTCACACAATATATAGATTATTTGACATCCTCTGCAGTTACAGTATTGTAACTAAAGATTAAGGTGACAGAACAACTTCTGTTTGAAATGCAATTGTTTCATTAACAACTGCAACAGGCAAACGACATAGGACGTGTCAAACATAGGATGTGACTGGCATGTCCCGTGGTGGAACGAGCGGTGGATGCAATCAGCACCTAAATGTCTTGCCCAGGACACCTGTGATCTCTCCAGCCTGCTCCTCCAATATGGAGCTGCCCTCTTGTGGGTAAGAGTTTTGGAAGTGATGATTTAGCACTTCCGTTGCTCTGTTGCTGTTGCTAGACTGCCCCTAGAGGCAGTCAGTAACATTGCAGGATAAAAATACAAAAGGCTAGATTAGCCTTAGATCTAGGGTTAGCATAAGGGTTAGGGGTAGAGTTACATTAGGATTAGGGTCAGCATAAGGGTTAGAGTTAGATTTATGGTTGGGGTCAAAAGGGTACTGTAGGAACATGGCTAGTAAAAAAGAAAAACTACTTTGGTTACTGCTGTATAACTTGCAAGCAAAACCCATAAAAACATGTAAACCTGGAATATTTCTAAACTCAGGACAAATATTAAAGACTATTTAGACAGGGGATTTCTAATCGTTTGTAATTGTGTAAAAGATTTTTCAGGTCAAAATTAGAACATGTGTTTGTTTTTTTCATAATATTTTGATTTGTTTTGTATTAAATTCTATGATATAATGACAATAATGGCATCTGAAGAAATCTCTTGCTATGCCAATAAAATCAATATATAATGTGTGCAGCACATTAAGTGAGAAAAAAAAATGACAGCTAAACACAAACACCACAGAAAAGAACCCTGGGAAATTATGCAAATTAATTGTACAGGACATGTATGGGCTAGGGGGAGGCAAGAGATGACTGACGGGGGCTGGGGGGAGGGGCTTCAGGGGGGAGGTGATAAAAGCCCTGGAGCCTCTCTCCCCAGCAGCCATTTTAATCTGTAAACGCACCTGGTAGCAATTTTGCTGCTCTGGTGTTTCATTTCACGGCCCAGGCATGGAGATTGAGGCAATGCTCGCTGCCCTGAGGGCTGAGGCCCTTACAGATGGTGGCAGACGGTTGAGGCAGCAGTTTGCAGCGCTGCAGGCTGCTACACCCGCGGTGGCATCGCCTCCCGCGGGTCCTCGTGGCGGGGCGCGGCGGGTGTCCCGCCCGCTCGCTCGACTGAGCCCGGATGCCGGCTCCATCCAGCCTCACCGGAGCAGGAGTGGAGCTGGGCGAAGAAGCGGCCTTCGCCCGTCGGCCGCGCGGCCCGCTGCTTCCGGCGGTGGGCCAGCTAGTGCAGCCACGCGACCATCCCCGGTGGCTGGTGGGAGCGGGGATCGCAGGCCGCGCCCCTCCCCTCGGGGTTTGGAGCGCGATGGACGGAGGACATCCAGGGCTGTGACCAGGTCCGGTACAGCCCTGCTACCTTCCCCCCCGCGTCCGGATGCGGGGCCTAGCAGGAGGAGGAGCGCTGATCGGCAGGCCAGGGTGGTGAGTAGGCCTCAGTGCCTAAAACGGGGGTCCCTTCGATTACCCTCCCGGGCGGGGGGCAGCGGGGAGGCTGTGGGCAGCTGCAGTGGGTCTTCTGGGGATGAGGATCCAGCCCTGGGTCTCCTTCTGCCCCCTACCCCATCCCCTACTCCTACCCCTGTCACTACTTACCAGGTTCCCTTGGCTGGGCTTCTCTCTCCTCCTGATCTGGCGTTGTATTCACCTGTCTCTCCTTCACAGGCTCCAGCTACTAGTGCTGTGCCACTCCACGTCCCCCATCCTGCTTCCCAGGTTGCGGGTGATTCAGCGGCCTCCCGGGCCTCCACGCCGGCTCTGGGTGCGGTACAAGGAGACACTGGTGAGTCCACGGGGCAACCTGCGGCGGGGTTTTCGGGGGTGGGCGGGGTGGGGTCTGCCGTTACTCCTGCTAGTCAGCCATGGGTGGATTTGTTACATTGCCTGCGGAGGGCAATCGAGCAAGTGAGCCGGGTGGCGGGGCCTTCCGGTAGTGCGGCCCTGCAGGGCATTGATAGTATGCTGGGCGGCGTGTGGGGTTCCCCGGGGGGTTCACCGGGGGTGGTTTCAGGTTTGCCGGGCACGGCGGGGGTCCCACAGTCCCCCGCATTACTGCCCCCTTTGTTGCTGCCGGCGGCCACTGCTGCGGCACTCCCTGCGGTTCCCTTGTCAATGCCTAGTACATCGGAGGCACCGAGTACGTCGGCGTCACTGGTTGGGGCAGCTGATTTGACACACCCAGTGGTGCCAATGGCGCATGGGGCCGCGTATTTATGTTGGTCGGGCCCCTTAGGCCTTCATCTTAAGCCGGAGGTGAGGGAGCGCATTTGGAAGGGCGAATATGTGGAAATCTATTCGCTCCTTCCCATTTAGGACGTTCCTCCTCCTGAGAAGGAGTTGAAGGATGCCGAGAAGGAGAAGGAGAAGTACCGTTATCGTAAAATCCCAAAGAATTATGGGAATTGGATTCGGGCTTTCTCCATCTTGGCCAGCGTCATTGGGGAGAAATCTCCTGAAAAATGTTGCTCCTTGTTTTGTTACCAGGATTGCTTTACGGCCTACCTTGGGTTGGGATCAAATGGATGTGGGGCTGTGGCTGGCCATTATGACCCGGCCTGCCTCTCATCAGGGGGTTTGACGTCCTGTCTTGGGGGGGTCGGGGGACTGGGTTCGCCCTCTCCCTCGGCCACGACCCAACGACGACCGGGAGGGTGCTGGCAATTTAATGAGGGTCAGTGCAAGTTTGGCGCCGGTTGTCGCTTCAAACATGAGTGTTCCGGTTGCGGGGGTAGCCACCCTGCCACCCGGTGCTTCAAGCATCAGAGAGGTGGGGACAAGTCTGACATGGGCGGAAAGGGGGATGACGCCGGTGGACGTCGGGGCAATGCGCCCATGGCTAAGCCGGTATAGGAATCGTAGGGCGGCGGACATTTTGTTGCAAGGGTTTAAGTTTGGTTTCAGGATCCCCTTCCAGGAACGGGAGGTTTGTTTGCAGTTGCGTAATTTGCGTTCAGTGGCTGAGCACCCTGAGGTGGTGCGGGATAAGTTGGCTAAGGAAGTGGCTCTGGGCCGTATGGCGGGTCCTTTTGTTTCGCCCCCGTTGGCCGCATTACGGGTTTCTCCCCTGGGGGTGGTTCCCAAAAAGGAACCGGGAAAGTTCCGGCTGATCCAGCATTTGTCTTACCCCTATGGGGAGCCGGTTAACGACGACATTGATGCGGAATTGTGCCGGGTGTCATATGCGTCCTTTGATTTGGCAGTTAGGATGGTGAGGGCGGCAGGGGCTGGTGCTTTGATGGCAAAAACCGATGTGGAGTCGGCCTTCCGGCTTCTTCCGGTTCATCCAGACTGTCATCACCTCCTCGGGTGCCATTTTGAAGGGAAATTTTACGTTGACTTGTGCCTTCCCATGGGTTGTTCCATTTCCTGTTTTTATTTTGAGTGCTTTAGCACATTTTTGGATTGGGTAATCAGGAAGGAGTCCGGGTGCAGCTCAGTGATGCATTACCTGGATGACTTCCTGCTGGTGGGTCCCTCGGGTTTGCAAGTTTGTGGCCATTTGTTGAGTACGGCCCAGGTGGTTCTGGCTTCGTTTGGGGTCCCATTGGCGGCGGACAAAACGGAGGGTCCAACTACCTGTATTTCCTTCCTGGGCATTGAGATTGACTCCCTGGCCGGCGAATGCCGGCTTCCTCAGGATAAATTGTTGGGCCTTAGGGCGGACATTTCCAAGGCTTGCGGCTTGAGGAAAATTCAGCTCCGGGCATTGCAATCTTTATTGGGGAAGCTCAACTTTGCCTGTAAGATTATGCCAATGGGCAGGGTGTTTGGCAGACGTCTGGCAGGGGCTACGGCGGGGGTGCGCAGGCCGCACCATTATGTCAGGCTAACTCGGCCCCTACGGGAGGATCTGGCGGTGTGGGATGACTTTTTGAGTAGGTATAATGGACGGTCGTTGTGGCAGGCTCCGGAGGTATCCAACGCAGATCTCCATCTGTACACGGATGACTCGGGATCCGTGGGCTACGGGGCAATTTTGGGGTCCCGGTGGTCTGCCGAGACCTGGCCCCCGTTCTGGGGTTCGGGGGGCCTGACAAAGAATTTGGCTTTTTTGGAGCTATTTCCTATTCTGGTGTCAGTGGTCCTTTGGGGAACTACGTTGCGTGATCGCAGGGTGGTCTTCCACTGTGATAACATGGGAGTGGTGCTGGCGGTGAATAACCTGACGGCTTCTTCTCCACCGGTAGTTCGGCTGTTGCGGCTTCTGGTCCTTAACTGCCTTGATTTTAATGTGACCTTTCGTGCTGTTCATATCCCTGGGGTGCATAACGTAATTGCGGATGCACTTTCTCGTTCGCAGTGGGCAACGTTCCGGGCGGCAGCACCATGGGCGGACCCGGAGGGTATCCCATGCCCGTCGACACTGTGGGACCTTGGGTTGGGCGAATAGCACAGTGGGTTAGCCAGTCTGTCGCTGGATCCACATGGAAGCGTTACGGTAAAGTTTGGGGGGAATGGTTGGATCTGGAGTCGGCTCGTGGGGGTTTCAGGGATGATGGGGCTCGCTTGGAAGGTTTACTGTGGTTGTTGTGGCATTGGGACGCGGCTGGCGTGTCGTCCGCGGCAGTAACGGCGCGGATGTCAGGCCTTAGTTTCTGGTTCAGAGCTTCTGGGCTACGGGACGTGACTAAGGAGTTTTTAGTGCGTCAGGCGTTGAAGGGTTGGAGGAGGGGCGTTCATTCCGTGGATTACCGTAAACCGGTGTCCGGGGCTTTGTTACTGGGCCTGTGTCACATACTGCCGGTGGTTTGCCACTCGCCTTTTGAGGTGGATCTGTTTCGGTTGGCTTTTTCCATGGCATTTTTTGGGGCTTTGCGTATTGGGGAATTGGTTAGCCAGGCAAAAACTAAACCAGGGGCTATACTGGCAGCTGATATGGTGCGGGAACCAGGTCTGGTGAGGTTTTTGATCAGGCGCTCAAAAACGGATATGCTGGGGGCTGGGTAGTGGGTCTCCCTGCGGGAAGTCCCCGGTTCTATGGTATGCCTGGTGGCTTGTTTTGACCGGTACGGTTTGTCGCTGATGCGACTCCTTTGTCTAGATTCCAGTTTATCAGGGTCTTCATTATGGCAATTGAGGCCCTGGGCCTTCCAAGCCGAGAGTTTGGGGGTCACTCGTTCAGGATTGGCGCTGCGTCTGAGGCCGCAAGGCTGGGTTATGCTGAGCGGGCTATCAGGCAGATTGGGCGGTGGGAATCCCGCAGGTTTCTATCTTATGTCCGTCCGGCTGGTCTGATCTCGGTTTCCTCTGCTTTGAATTCACAGATGTTGCGCCTAGGAGGGTGTGGCTTATAGGCCACTCGTACATATTCTGGGCACGGAGTCGGGCTGCCGTGCGACCTGGGGGAGAGTGCCTGGGCTTTCCGGGAGCCGTGGCGGACGTTCGGTGGTTCGGGTTCCGGGGTATGCGGTGGGTTACCCGAGGTGGTTCAGCTGTCTCTGCTGTTGGGGCCCCCTGATATTTTACTTATTCATTTGGGGGGCAATGATCTGGGTTCGGTCCCTGTGTGGACCTTGGGTGACACTATTAAAAGGGACCTGGCGAGGCTGCTGGTGCTCTTTCCTGGCGTGTCGCTGGTGTGGTCAGAGGTGGTGCCACGTAATTATTGGAGGTGTGCGCACAATCAGAGGGCGCTGGAACGGAGCCGGGTAAAATTGAATAAACGAGTGTCTCGTTTTGTGTTGAGTGTGGGGGGCGTGACTATACGCCATAGGGTTTTTGAGTCCGATGCGGCCAGGTATTTCAGGAGTGATGGAGTTCACTTAACTGAGGTGGGCCTTGATCTGTTTAACTTGGCGTTGCAGGAAGGTTTGGAACAGGCCATGGCGGTGGTGGTGGGTAGTCCCCGCTGATTTAAGGTGTTAAACGAGCGGGTCTGTGGCGGGGGTTGGCTGTCCTGCCAGTAGGGGATATGTTTTGGAAAATGAAGTTGGAGTTATTATAAGGAGAATGGTGCTCGGGTCCTCCCCTAACCTTAAAAGCAACATGGAAGTTGTTTGTATTGGACGTGCCCACTGAGCTAAGTGAGTCGGCTAGTGGTAAGCATTGTGGGAGAGATGGGCCAGGTGGAGTTATGGCATCTCAAGGGACGAGGAGGGGAGGCGAGCTTCTGGATTCTGGATTTGGTTGGAAAAAAGTTGCACTATGTAAATATATGGGTTGAAGTTTAAAATGGTTTTACTGGCAAGGGCTTAGTCATTTTGTCAGGCTGTATTCTGTTTTATACATATAAGTATTAAAGGATGGTGGTGGTTTATACAGCCTGATATGTGTTTAATAAAGAAGTGCTGTGGCCTTGTTGTACCATCACAAGTCTCGTGTCTATTTATTGGAGGGAACATGGGCTGGTATGGTTATGGGGGATTGTGGGGTTATGGTATGTCTCAGGAATCGGGCATCTATCCCCTCTGCATACATACATGTTAAGACAGTACATGGCACCAAGGGAAAGACACGGTCGAAAAAAGTTATGCTGCCAAGGGTTAAAAGAAATCTTGACTAGTATGGATCTCACATGCATCCTGATAATCAGTACATTGTTTGTACTGTGAATGTAGAGAATAGAGATAACGATAAAAAATGATCTACATAATGTGTTAGCAGAATTCCAAATAAAATGCCTAAATTAAGAGAAGAAACATGTCTGAATTCCAGCTCGGCTACTTTGGCCTTACGTTTCGATAATGGACTGCAATATTCTCTCCCATGAATAAAGCCCATGATATTAATGTCAGTTCAGATTTCCATGGTTTCCGCAGTTACTCTGACAAATCCACTTTACTACACAGTCTCGCAGACACCCCCCCCCCCCCCCCCCCACGTGCACCACGTGGAGTCAGAATTAGCTTGTTTCAATTTCAATCACCTTTGAAAATTGCGATCTTCCATCTATCCCCCATCTAATTAACCAGCCCCAATATAACAATATAACTGTGAAATAATCGCCGTCATTCACATGCTAATGGTGTCGCAAGTCCGTGTATTGCTGATGCATTGTGCCCGCTGATGTTTGGTGGGAGGACAAGGTAATTGCAGAGAGAAAGTCATTAAAATGAAAATAAAAAATAAAACAACCTGTAGAACAACAGCTCTGTATTAATAGAGAAAATGCAGGGGAAATAACCGAGGAGAAATGACACTGAATCAGAGGAGATATCGGGGTTATGTATGAAAAGTGCAATATTTCCCAATCCTACTGGGCTCCACACGGTCAGGCACAATGCTGTCATTCTGTAACAGGAAGCTGGGGATTACAGATCGTGGCCACTAGTAAGCCAGACGTGGACTCCGATTCAGTGTGCAGTGTGCAAAGGGCTTGCCCTGCACCACCTGGTCAGGGTCTGTCAGGTCTGACAGTCTCTCATTCTGCTAGTTCAGGGATGTCCCCCACAGCTGTCTGGATTCCCAAACAAAGGTCTCTCTCTGATCTTTCCAACGAAACACTTTCCTATGCACACTGAATCATGGCCGCGGGTCTGAGGATAAAATGACGTGTATTTTAAAAAGTGCTTGCCAATTTATCTCCTACTAGGGCCAATTGTTTTTTCACTTGTGTTTCTATGTTAGAGTGGCTCTTTAAAATATAAACTGGCCATGCCTTCATCTTCTGGCCCAGGGAAACGGATCATCCCCCAAAAATTTGGAGAAAAAAAAAATACGAGAAGACCAAGGAACACATAGGGTCTGAGTATTTTACCATCGGTAGAGATAAAGCTACCCTGAACATACGAGAAGACCAAGGAACACATAGGGTCTGAGTATTTTACCGCCGGTAGAGATAAGGCTATCCTGAACATACGAGAAGACCAAGGAACACATAGGGTGTGAGAGTTTTACCACCGCAAGAGATAAGGCTATCCTGAGCATACGAGAAGACCAAGGAACACATAGGGTCTGAGTATTTTACCACCGCAAGAGATAAGGCTATCCTGAATATAAGAGAAGACCAAGGAACACATAGTGTCTGAGTATTTTATCGGTGGTAGAGATAAGGCTATCCTGAGCATACGAGAAGACCAAGGAACACATAGGGTCTGAGTATTTTAGTGCCGGTAGAGATAAAGCTATCCTGAGCATACGAGAAGACCAAGGAACACTTAGGGTCTGAGTATTTTACTGTCGGTAGAGATAAGGCTATCCTGAACATACGAGAAGACCAAGGAACACATAGGGTCTGAGTATTTTACCACCGCAAGAGATAAGGCTATCCTGAACATACGAGAAGACCATGAAACACATAGGGTCTGAGTATTTTACTGCCGGTAGAGATAAGGCTATCCTGAACATACGAGAGGACCAAGGAACACATGAGGTCTGAGTATTTTACCGCCGTTAGAGATAAAGCTATCCTGAACATACGAGAAGACCAAGGAACACATAGGGTCTGAGTATTTTACCGCCGTTAGAGATAAAGCTATCCTGAACATACGAGAAGACCAAGGAACACATAGGGTCTGAGTATTTTACCACCGCAAGAGATAAGGCTATCCTGAGCATACGAGAAGACCAAGGAACACATAGGGTCTGAGTATTTTAACACCGCAAGAGATAAGGCTATCCTGAACATACGAGAAGACCAAGGAACAGATAGGGTCTGAGTATTTTACCACCGCAAGAGATAAGGCTATCCTGAACATACGAGAAGACCAAGGAACACATAGGGTCTGAGTATTTTACCATCGGTAGAGATAACGCTATCCTGAGCATACGAGAAGACCAAGGAACACATAAGGTCTGAGTATTTTACCATCGCAAGAGATAAGGCTATCCTGAACATACGAGAAGACCAAGGAACACATAGGGTCTGAGTATTTTACCATCGGTAGAGATAAAGCTATCCTGAACATACGAGAAGACCAAGGAACACATAGGGTCTGAGTATTTTACCGCCGTTAGAGATAAGGCTATCCTGAGCATACGAGAAGACCAAGGAACACATAGGGTCTGAGTATTTTACCGCCGTTAGAGATAAGGCTATCCTGAACATACGAGAAGACCAAGTAACACATAGGGTCTGAGTATTTTACCATCGGTAGAGATAAAGCTATCCTGAGCATACGAGAAGACCAAGGAACACATAGGGTCTGAGTATTTTACTGTCGGTAGAGATAAGGCTTTCCTGAACATACGAGAACACCAAGGAACACATAGGGTCTGAGTATTTTACCACCGCAAGAGATAAGGCTATCCTGAGCATACGAGAAGACCAAGGAACACATAGGGTCTGAGTATTTTACCGGCGTTAGAGATAAGGCTATCCTGAGCATACGAGAAGACCAAGGAACATATAGGGTCTGAGTATTTTACCGGCGTTAGAGATAAGGCTATCCTGAGCATACGAGAAGACCAAGGAACACATAGGGTCTGAGTATTTTACCACCGCAAGAGATAAGGCTATCCTGAATATACGAGAAGACCAAGGAACACATAGGGTCTGAGTATTTTACCATCGGTAGAGATAAAGCTATCCTGAGCATACGAGAAGACCAAGGAACACATAGGGTCTGAGTATTTTACCACCGCAAGAGATAAGGCTATCCTGAGCATACGAGAAGACCAAGGAACACATAGGGTCTGAGTATTTTACCATCGGTAGAGATAAAGCTATCCTGAGCATACGAGAAGACCAAGGAACACATAGGGTCTGAGTGTTTTACCATCGGTAGAGATAAAGCTATCCTGAGCATACGAGAAGACCAAGGAACACATAGGGTCTGAGTATTTTACCACCGCAAGAGATAAGGCTATCCTGAGCATACGAGAAGACCAAGGAACACATAGGGTCTGAGTATTTTACCGCCGTTAGAGATAAGGCTATCCTGAACATTCGAGAAGACCAAGGAACACATAGGGTCTGAGTATTTTACCATCGGTAGAGATAAAGCTATCCTGAGCATACGAGAAGACCAAGGAACACATAGGGTCTGAGTATTTTACTGTCGGTAGAGATAAGGTAATCCTGAGCATACGAGAAGACCAAGGAACACATAGGGTCTGAGTATTTTACCGCCAGTAGAGATAAAGCAATCCTGAACATACGAGAAGACCAAGGAACACATAGGGTCTGAGTATTTTACCGCCAGTAAAGATAAGGCAGTCCTGGAAATACGAGAAGACCAAGGAACACATAGGGTCTGAGTATTTTACTGCCGGTAGAGATAAGGCTATCGTGAACAAACGAGAAGACCAAGGAACACATAGGGTCTGAGTATTTTACTGCCGGTAGAGATAAGGCTATCGTGAACAAACGAGAAGACCAAGGAACACATAGGGTCTGAGTATTTTACCACCGGTAGAGATAAAGCTATCCTGAACATACGAGAGGACCAAGGAACACATAAGGTCTGAGTATTTTACTGCCGAAAGAGATAAAGCTATCCTGAACATACGAGAAGGCCAAGGAACACATAGGGTCTGAATATTTTACTGCCGGTAGAGATAAAGCTATCCTGAACACACGAGAAGACCAAGTAACACATAGGGTCTGAGTATTTTAGTGTCGGTAGAGATAAAGCTATCCTGAACATACGAGAAGACCATGAAACACATAGGGTCTGAGTATTTTACTGCCAGTAGAGATAAGGCTATCCTGAACATACGAGAAGACCAAGGAACACATAGGGTCTGAGTATTTTAGTGTCGGTAGAGATAAAGCTATCCTGAACATACGAGAAGACCATGAAACACATAGGGTCTGAGTATTTTACTGCCAGTAGAGATAAGGCTATCCTGAACATACGAGAAGACCAAGGAACACATAGGGTCTGAGTATTTTACTGCCGGTAGAGATAAGGCAATCCTGGAAATACGAGAAGACCAAGGAACACATAGGGTCTGAGTATTTTACCACCGCAAGAGATAAGGCTATCCTGAGCATACGAGAAGACCAAGGAACACATAGGGTCTGAGTATTTTACCACCGCAAGAGATAAGGCTATCCTGAACATACGAGAAGACCAAGGAACACATAGGGTCTGAGTATTTTACCATCGGTAGAGATAAAGCTATCCTGAGCATACGAGAAGACCAAGGAACACATAGGGTCTGAGTATTTTACCACGCAAGTGATAAGGCAATCCTGAACATACGAGAAGACCAAGGAACACATAGGGTCTGAGAGTTTTACCACCGCAAGAGATAAGGCTATCCTGAGCATACGAGAAGACCAAGGAACACATAGGGTCTGAGTATTTTACTGTCGGTAGAGATAAGGCTATCCTGAACATACGAGAAGACCAAGGAACACATAGGGTCTGAGTATTTTACCACCGCAAGAGATAAGGCAATCCTGAACATACGAGAAGACCAAGGAACACATAGGGTCTGAGTATTTTACCGCCAGTAGAGATAAGGCAGTCCTGGAAATACGAGAAGACCAAGGAACACATAGGGTCTGAGTATTTTACCATCGGTAGAGATAAAGCTATCCTGAGCATACGAGAAGACCAAGGAACACATAGGGTCTGAGTATTTTACCATCGGTAGAGATAAAGCTATCCTGAGCATACGAGAAGACCAAGGAACACATAGGGTCTGAGTATTTTACTGTCGGTAGAGATAAGGTCATCCTGAGCATACGAGAAGACCAAGGAACACATAGGGTCTGAGTATTTTACCACCGCAAGAGATAAGGCTATCCTGAGCATACGAGAAGACCAAGGAACACATAGGGTCTGAGTATTTTACCGCCAGTAGAGATAAGGCAGTCCTGGAAATACGAGAAGACCAAGGAACACATAGGGTCTGAGTATTTTACTGCCGGTAGAGTTAAGGCTATCGTGAACAAACGAGAAGACCAAGGAACACATAGGGTCTGAGTATTTTACCACCGGTAGAGATAAAGCTATCCTGAACATACGAGAGGACCAAGGAACACATAAGGTCTGAGTATTTTACTGCCGAAAGAGATAAAGCTATCCTGAACATACGAGAAGGCCAAGGAACACATAGGGTCTGAATATTTTACTGCCGGTAGAGATAAAGCTATCCTGAACACACGAGAAGACCAAGGAACACATAGGGTCTGAGTATTTTAGTGTCGGTAGAGAAAAAGCTATCCTGAACATACGAGAAGACCATGAAACACATAGGGTCTGAGTATTTTACTGCCAGTAGAGATAAGGCTATCCTGAACATACGAGAAGACCAAGGAACACATAGGGTCTGAGTATTTTACAATCGGTAGAGATAAGGTTATCCTGAACATAGGAGAAGGCCAAGGAACATCTAGGGTCTGAGTATTTTACTGCCGCAAGAGATAAAGCTATCCTGAACATACAAGAAGGCCAAGGAACACATAGGGTCTGAATATTTTACTGCCGGTAGAGATAAAGCTATCCTGAACATACGAGAAGACCAAGGAACACATAGGGTCTGAGTATTTTACTGCCGGTAGAGATAAGGCGAACCTGAACATACGAGAAGACTAGGGAACACATAGGGTCTGAGTATTGACCGTCGGTAGAGATAAAGCTATCCTGAACATATGAGAAGACCAAGGAACACATAGGGTCTGAGTATTTTACTGCCGCAAGAGATAAAGCCATCCTAAAAATACGAGAAGACCAAGGAACACATAGGGTCTGAGTATTTTACCGTCGGTAGAGATAAAGCCATCCTGAACATACGAGAAGACCAAGTAACACATAGGGTCTGAGTATTTTACCGTCGGTAGAGATAAAGCCATCCTGAACATACGTGAAGACCAAGCAACACATAGGGTCTGAGTATTTTACCACCGTTGGAGATAAAGCTATCCTGAACATACGAGAAGACCAAGGAACACATAGGGTCTGAGTATTTTACTTCCGGAGGAGATAAAGCTATCCTGAACATACGAGAAGACCATGAAACACATAGGGTCTGAGTATTTTACTGCCGGTAGAGATAAGGCTATCCTGAACATACGAGAAGACCAAGGAACACATAGGGTCTGAGTATTTTACCGTCGGAAGAGATAAAGCCATCCTGAACATACGAGAAGACCTAGTAACACTTAGGGTCTGAGTATTTTACCGCCGTTAGAGATAAGGCTATCCTGAACATACGAAAAGACCAAGGAACACATAGTGTCTGAGTATTTTACCGTTGGTAGAGATAAAGCTATCCTGAACATACGAGAAGACCATGAAACACATATGGTCTGAGTATTTTACTGCCGGTAGAGATAAGGCTATCCTGAACATACGAGAAGACCAAGGAACACATAGGGTCTGAGTATTTTACCGTCGGTAGAGATAAAGCCATCCTGAACATACGAGAAGACCAAGTAACACATAGGGTCTGAGTATTTTACCGTCGGTAGAGATAAAGCTATCCTGAATATACGAGAAGACCAAGTAACACATAGGGTCTGAGTATTTTACTGTCGGTAGAGATAAAGCTATCCTGAATATACGAGAAGACCAGGGAACACATAGGGTCTATGTATTTTACTGCCACAAGAGATAAAGCTATCCTGAACATACGAGAAGACCAAGGAACACATAGGGTCTGAGTATTCTACCGTCGTTAGAGATAAGGCTATCCCGAACATAGGAGAAGACCAAGGAACACATAGGGTCTGAGTATTTTACCGCCGTTAGAGATAAAGCTATCCTGAACATACGAGAAGACCAAGGAACACATAGGGTCTGAATATTTTACTGTCGGTAGAGATAAGGTCATCCTGAGCATACGAGAAGACCAAGGAACACATAGGGTCTGAGTATTTTACCACCGCAAGAGATAAGGCTATCCTGAGCATACGAGAAGACCAAGGAACACATAGGGTCTGAGTATTTTACCATTGGTAGAGATAAAGCTATCCTGAGCATACGAGAAGTCCAAGGAACACATAGGGTCTGAGTATTTTACCACCGCAAGAAATAAGGCTATCCTGAGCATACGAGAAGACCAAGGAACACATAGGGTCTGAGTATTTTACCGCCGTTAGAGATAAGGCTATCCTGAACATACGAGAAGACCAAGGAACACATAGTGTCTGAGTATTTTACCGTTGGTAGAGATAAAGCTATCCTGAACATACGAGAAGACCATGAAACACATATGGTCTGAGTATTTTACTGCCGGTAGAGATAAGGCTATCCTGAACATACGAGAAGACCAAGGAACACATAGGGTCTGAGTATTTTACCGTCGGTAGAGATAAAGCCATCCTGAACATACGAGAAGACCAAGTAACACATAGGGTCTGAGTATTTTACCGTCGGTAGAGATAAAGCTATCCTGAATATACGAGAAGACCAAGTAACACATAGGGTCTGAGTATTTTACTGTCGGTAGAGATAAAGCTATCCTGAATATACGAGAAGACCAGGGAACACATAGGGTCTATGTATTTTACTGCCACAAGAGATAAAGCTATCCTGAACATACGAGAAGACCAAGGAACACATAGGGTCTGAGTATTCTACCGTCGTTAGAGATAAGGCTATCCCGAACATAGGAGAAGACCAAGGAACACATAGGGTCTGAGTATTTTACCGCCGTTAGAGATAAAGCTATCCTGAACATACGAGAAGACCAAGGAACACATAGGGTCTGAATATTTTACTGTCGGTAGAGATAAGGTCATCCTGAGCATACGAGAAGACCAAGGAACACATAGGGTCTGAGTATTTTACCACCGCAAGAGATAAGGCTATCCTGAGCATACGAGAAGACCAAGGAACACATAGGGTCTGAGTATTTTACCATTGGTAGAGATAAAGCTATCCTGAGCATACGAGAAGACCAAGGAACACATAGGGTCTGAGTATTTTACCACCGCAAGAGATAAGGCTATCCTGAGCATACGAGAAGACCAAGGAACACATAGGGTCTGAGTATTTTACCATCGGTAGAGATAAAGCTATCCTGAGCATACGAGAAGACCAAGGAACACATAGGGTCTGAGTATTTTACCACCGCAAGAGATAAGGCTATCCTGAGCATACGAGAAGACTAAGGAACACATAGGGTCTGAGTATTTTACCACCAGTAGAGATAAGGCAGTCCTGGAAATACGAGAAGACCAAGGAACACATTGGGTCTGAGAGTTTTACCACCGCAAGAGATAAGGCTATCGTGAACATACGAGAAGACCAAGGAACACATAGGGTCTGAGTATTTTACCGCCGTTAGAGATAAGGCTATCCTGAGCATACGAGAAGACCAAGGAACACATAGGGTCTGAGTATTTTACTGTCGGTAGAGATAAGGTCATCTTGAGCATACGAGAAGACCAAGTAACACATAGGGTCTGAGTATTTTACCACCGCAAGAGATAAGGCTATCCTGAGCATACGAGAAGACCAAGGAACACATAGGGTCTGAGTATTTTACCGCCAGTAGAGATAAGGCAGTCCTGGAAATACGAGAAGACCAAGGAACACATAGGGTCTGAGTATTTTACTGCCGGTAGAGATAAGGCTATCGTGAACAAACGAGAAGACCAAGGAACACATAGGGTCTGAGTATTTTACCACCGGTAGAGATAAAGCTATCCTGAACATACGAGAGGACCAAGGAACACATAAGGTCTGAGTATTTTACTGCCGAAAGAGATAAAGCTATCCTGAACATACGAGAAGGCCAAGGAACACATAGGATCTGAATATTTTTCTGCCGGTAGAGATAAAGCTATCCTGAACACACGAGAAGACCAAGGAACACATAGGGTCTGAGTATTTTAGTGTCGGTAGAGATAAAGCTATCCTGAACATACGATAAGACCAAGGAACACATAGGGTCTGAGTATTTTACTGCCGCAAGAGATAAAGCTATCCTGAACATACAAGAAGGCCAAGGAACACATAGGGTCTGAATATTTTACTGCCGGTAGAGATAAAGCTATCCTGAACATACGAGAAGACCAAGGAACACATAGGGTCTGAGTATTTTACTGCCGGTAGAGATAAGGCGAACCTGAACATACGAGAAGACTAGGGAACACATAGGGTCTGAGTATTGACCGTCGGTAGAGATAAAGCTGTCCTGAACATATGAGAAGACCAAGGAACACATAGGGTCTGAGTATTTTACTGCCGCAAGAGATAAAGCCATCCTAAAAATACGAGAAGACCAAGGAACACATAGGGTCTGAGTATTTTACCGTCGGTAGAGATAAAGCCATCCTGAACATACGAGAAGACCAAGTAACACATATTGTCTGAGTATTTTACCGTCGGTAGAGATAAAGCTATCCTGAATATACGAGAAGACCAAGGAACACATAGGGTCTATGTATTTTACTGCCACAAGAGATAAAGCTATCCTGAACATACATGAAGACCAAGCAACACATAGGGTCTGAGTATTTTACCACCGTTGGAGATAAAGCTATCCTGAACATACGAGAAGACCAAGGAACACATAGGGTCTGAGTATTTTACTTCCGGAGGAGATAAAGCTATCCTGAACATACGAGAAGACCATGAAACACATAGGGTCTGAGTATTTTACTGCCGGTAGAGATAAGGCTATCCTGAACATACGAGAAGACCAAGGAACACATAGGGTCTGAGTATTTTACCGTCGGAAGAGATAATGCCATCCTGAACATACGAGAAGACCAAGTAACACTTAGTGTCTGAGTATTTTACCGTCGGTAGAGATAAAGCTATCCTGAATATACGAGAAGACCAAGGAACACATAGGGTCTGAGTATTTTACAGTCGTTAGAGATAAGGTTATCCTGAACATAGGAGAAGACCAAGGAACACATAGGGTCTGAGTATTTTACCGCCGTTAGAGATAAGGCTATCCTGAACATACGAGAAGACCAAGGAACACATAGGGTCTGAGTATTTTACCGCCAGTAGAGATAAGGCTATCCTGAACATACGAGAAGACCAAGGAACACATAGGGTCTGAGTATTTTACCGTCGGTAGAGATAAAGCTATCCTGAACAAATTAGAAGACCAAGGAACACATAGTGTCTATGTATTTTACTGCCACAAGAGATAAAGCTACCCTGAACATAGTAGAAGACCTAGGAACACATAGGGTCTGAGTATTTTACCGCCGTTAGAGATAAAGCTATCCTGAACATACGAGAAGACCAAGCAACACATAGGGTCTGAGTATTTTACCGCCGTTGGAGATAAAGCTATCCTGAACATACGAGAAGACCAAGGAACACATAGGGTCTGAGTATTTTACTTCCGGAGGAGATAAAGCTATCCTGAACATACGAGAAGACCATGAAACACATAGGGTCTGAGTATTTTACTGCCGGTAGAGATAAGGCTATCCTGAACATACGATAAGACCAAGGAACACATAGGGTCTGAGTATTTTACCGTCGGAAGAGATAAAGCCATCCTGAACATATGAGAAGACCAAGTAATACTTAGGGTCTGAGTATTTTACCGTCGGTAGAGATAAAGCTATCCTGAACATACGAGAAGACCATGAAACACATAGGGTCTGAGTATTTTACTGCCGGTAGAGATAAAGCTATCCTGAACATACGAGAAGACCAGGGAACACATAGGGTCTGAGTATTTTACTGCCGGTAGAGATAAGGCTATCCTGAACATACGAGAACACCAAGGAACAGATAGGGTCTGAGTATTTTACCACCGGTAGAGATAAAGCTATCCTGAACATACGAGAAGACCAGGGAACACATAGGGTCTGAGTATTTTACCACTGGTAGAGATAAAGCCATCCTGAACATATGAGAAGACCAAGGAACACATAGGGTCTGAGTATTTTACTACCGGTAGAGATAAGGAAATCCTGAATATAAGAGAAGACCAAGTAACACATAGGGTCTGAGTATTTTACCGTCGGTAGAGATAAAGCTATCCTGAACATACGAGAAGACCAAGGAACACATAGGGTCTGAGTATTTTACCGCCAGTAGAGATAAGGCTATCCTGAACATACGAGAAGACCAAGGAACACATAGGGTCTGAGTATTTTACCGTCGGTAGAGATAAAGCTATCCTGAACAAATGAGAAGACCAGGGAACACATAGTGTCTATGTATTTTACTGCCACAAGAGATAAAGCTACCCTGAACATAGTAGAAGACCTAGGAACACATAGGGTCTGAGTATTTTACCGCCGTTAGAGATAAAGCTATCCTGAACATACGAGAAGACCAAGCAACACATAGGGTCTGAGTATTTTACCGCCGTTGGAGATAAAGCTATCCTGAACATACGAGAAGACCAAGGAACACATAGGGTCTGAGTATTTTACTTCCGGAGGAGATAAAGCTATCCTGAACATACGAGAAGACCATGAAACACATAGGGTCTGAGTATTTTACTGCCGGTAGAGATAAGGCTATCCTGAACATACGATAAGACCAAGGAACACATAGGGTCTGAGTATTTTACCGTCGGAAGAGATAAAGCCATCCTGAACATATGAGAAGACCAAGTAATACTTAGGGTCTGAGTATTTTACCGTCGGTAGAGATAAAGCTATCCTGAACATACGAGAAGACCATGAAACACATATGGTCTGAGTATTTTACTGCCGGTAGAGATAAGGCTATCCTGAACATACGAGAACACCAAGGAACACATAGGGTCTGAGTATTTTAACCACCGGTAGAGATAAAGCTATCCTGAACATACGAGAAGACCAGGGAACACATAGGGTCTGAGTATTTTACCACTGGTAGAGATAAAGCCATCCTGAACATATGAGAAGACCAAGGAACACATAGGGTCTGAGTATTTTACTACCGGTAGAGATAAGGCAATCCTGAACATACGAGAAGACCAAGTAACACATAGGGTCTGAGTATTTTACCGTCGGTAGAGATAAAGCTATCCTGAACATACGAGAAGACCAAGGAACACATAGGGTCTATGTATTTTACTGCCACAAGAGATAAAGCTATCCTGAATATACGAGAAGACCAAGGAACACATAGGGTCTGAGTATTCTACCGTCGTTAGAGATAAGGCTATCCTGAACATAGGAGAAGACCAAGGAACACAAAGGGTCTGAGTATTTTACCGCCGTTAGAGATAAAGCTATCCTGAACATACATGAAGACCAAGGAACACATAGGGTCTGAGTATTTTACCGTCGTTAGAGATAAGGCTATCCTGAACATACGAGAACACCAAGGAACACATAGGGTCTGAGTATTTTAACCACCGGTAGAGATAAAGCTATCCTGAACATACGAGAAGACCAGGGAACACATAGGGTCTGAGTATTTTACCACCGGTAGAGATAAAGCCATCCTGAACATACGAGAAGACCAAGGAACACATAGGGTCTGAGTATTTTACTACCGGTAGAGATAAGGCAATCCTGAACATACGAGAAGACCAAGGAACACATAGGGTCTGAGTATTTTACCGTCGGTAGAGATAAAGCCATCCTGAACATACGAGAAGACCAAGAAACACATAGGGTCTGAGTATTTTACCACCGCAAGAGATAAGGCTATCCTGAGCATACGAGAAGACCAAGGAACACATAGGGTCTGAGTATTTTAGTGCCGGTAGAGATAAAGCTATCCTGAACATACTAGAAGACCATGAAACACATAGGGTCTGAGTATTTTACCGCCGGTAGGAATAAAGCTATCCTGAACATACGACAAGACCAAGAAAATCATAGGGTCTGAGTATCTTATCGGCGGTAGAGATAAGGCTATCCTGAACATACAAGAAGACCAATGAACACATAGGGTCTGAGTATTTTACCGCCATTAGAGATAAGGCTATCCTGAACATACGAGAAGACCAAGGAACACATAGTGTCTGAGTATTTTACCGTTGGTAGAGATAAAGCTATCCTGAACATACGAGAAGACCAAGGAACACATAGGGTCTGAGTATTTTACCGGCGTTAGAGATAAGGCTATCCTGAACATACAAGAAGACCAAGGAACACATAGGGTCTGAGTATTTTACCGCCGGTAGAGATAAAGCTATCCTGAACATACGAGAAGACCAAGGACCACATAGGGTCTGAGTATTTTACCGTCGTTAGAGATAAGGCTATCCTGAACATACGAGAACACCAAGGAACACATAGGGTCTGAGTATTTTACCACCGGTAGAAATAAAGCTATCCTGAACATACGAGAAGACCAAGGAACACATAGGGTCTGAGTATTTTACTAACGGTAGAGATAAAGCTATCCTGAACATACGAGAAGACCAGGGAACACATAGGGTCTGAGTATTTTACCGTCGTTAGAGATAAGGCTATCCTGAACATACGAGAACACCAAGGAACACATAGGGTCTGAGTATTTTACCACCGGTAGAGATAAAGCTATCCTGAACATACGAGAAGACCAAGGAACACATAGGGTCTGAGTATTTTACTACCGGTAAAGATAAGGCAATCCTGAACATACGAGAAGACCAAGGAACACATAGGGTCTGAGTATTTTACCGTCGGTAGAGATAAAGCCATCCTGAACATACGAGAAGACCAAGGAACACATAGGGTCTGAGTATTTTACCACCGCAAGAGATAAGGCTATCCTGAGCATACGAGAAGACCAAGAAACACATAGGGTCTGAGTATTTTAGTGCCGGTAGAGATAAAGCTATCCTGAACATACGAGAAGACCATGAAACACATAGGGTCTGAGTATTTTACCGCCGGTAGGAATAAAGCTATCCTGAACATACGGCAAGACCAAGGAACACATAGGGTCTGAGTATTTTATCGGCGGTAGAGATAAGGCTATCCTGAACATACAAGAAGACCAAGGAACACATAGGGTCTGAGTATTTTACCGCCGTTAGAGATAAGGCTATCCTGAACATAGGAGAAGACCAAGGAACACATAGGGTCTGAGTATTTTACCGTCGGTAGAGATAAAGCTATCCTGAACATACGAGAAGACCAAGGAACACATAGGGTCTATGTATTTTACTGCCACAAGAGATAAAGCTATCCTGAATATACGAGAAGACCAAGGAACACATAGGGTCTGAGTATTCTACCGTCGTTAGAGATAAGTCTATCCTGAACATAGGAGAAGACCAAGGAACACATAGGGTCTGAGTATTTTACCGCCGTTAGAGATAAAGCTATCCTGAACATACAAGAAGACCAAGGAACACATAGGGTCTGAGTATTTTACCGTCGTTAGAGATAAGGCTATCCTGAACATACGAGAAGACCAAGGAACACATAGGGTCTGAGTATTTTACCGCCGTTAGAGATAAGGCTATCCTGAACATACGAGAAGACCAAGGAACACATAGGGTCTGAGTATTTTACCGTCGTTAGAGATAAGGCTATCCTGAACATACGAGAACACCAAGGAACACATAGGGTCTGAGTATTTTAACCACCGGTAGAGATAAAGCTATCCTGAACATACGAGAAGACCAGGGAACACATAGGGTCTGAGTATTTTACCACCGGTAGAGATAAAGCCATCCTGAACATACGAGAAGACCAAGGAACACATAGGGTCTGAGTATTTTACTACCGGTAGAGATAAGGCAATCCTGAACATACGAGAAGACCAAGGAACACATAGGGTCTGAGTATTTTACCGTCGGTAGAGATAAAGCCATCCTGAACATACGAGAAGACCAAGAAACACATAGGGTCTGAGTATTTTACCACCGCAAGAGATAAGGCTATCCTGAGCATACGAGAAGACCAAGGAACACATAGGGTCTGAGTATTTTAGTGCCGGTAGAGATAAAGCTATCCTGAACATACTAGAAGACCATGAAACACATAGGGTCTGAGTATTTTACCGCCGGTAGGAATAAAGCTATCCTGAACATACGACAAGACCAAGGAAATCATAGGGTCTGAGTATCTTATCGGCGGTAGAGATAAGGCTATCCTGAACATACAAGAAGACCAAGGAACACATAGGGTCTGAGTATTTTACCGCCATTAGAGATAAGGCTATCCTGAACATACGAGAAGACCAAGGAACACATAGTGTCTGAGTATTTTACCGTTGGTAGAGATAAAGCTATCCTGAACATACGAGAAGACCAAGGAACACATAGGGTCTGAGTATTTTACCGGCGTTAGAGATAAGGCTATCCTGAACATACAAGAAGACCAAGGAACACATAGGGTCTGAGTATTTTACCGCCGGTAGAGATAAAGCTATCCTGAACATACGAGAAGACCAAGGACCACATAGGGTCTGAGTATTTTACCGTCGTTAGAGATAAGGCTATCCTGAACATACGAGAACACCAAGGAACACATAGGGTCTGAGTATTTTACCACCGGTAGAGATAAAGCTATCCTGAACATACGAGAAGACCAGGGAACACATAGGGTCTGAGTATTTTACCACCGGTAGAGATAAAGCTATCCTGAACATACGAGAAGACCAAGGAACACATAGGGTCTGAGTATTTTACTAACGGTAGAGATAAAGCTATCCTGAACATACGAGAAGACCAGGGAACACATAGGGTCTGAGTATTTTACCGTCGTTAGAGATAAATCTATCCTGAACATACGAGAACACCAAGGAACACATAGGGTCTGAGTATTTTACCACCGGTAGAGATAAAGCTATCCTGAACATACGAGAAGACCAAGGAACACATAGGGTCTGAGTATTTTACTACCGGTAGAGATAAGGCAATCCTGAACATACGAGAAGACCAAGGAACACATAGGGTCTGAGTATTTTACCGTCGGTAGAGATAAAGCCATCCTGAACATACGAGAAGACCAAGGAACACATAGGGTCTGAGTATTTTACCACCGCAAGAGATAAGGCTATCCTGAGCATACGAGAAGACCAAGAAACACATAGGGTCTGAGTATTTTAGTGCCGGTAGAGATAAAGCTATCCTGAACATACGAGAAGACCATGAAACACATAGGGTCTGAGTATTTTACCGCCGGTAGGAATAAAGCTATCCTGAACATACGGCAAGACCAAGGAACACATAGGGTCTGAGTATTTTATCGGCGGTAGAGATAAGGCTATCCTGAACATACAAGAAGACCAAGGAACACATAGGGTCTGAGTATTTTACCGCCGGTAGAGATAAGGCTATCCTGAACATACAAGAAGACCAAGGAACACATAGGGTCTGAGTATTTTACCGCCGTTAGAGATAAGGCTATCCTGAACATACGAGAAGACCAAGGAACACATAGTGTCTGAGTATTTTACCGTTGGTAGAGATAAAGCTATCCTGAACATACGAGAAGACCAAGGAACACATAGGGTCTGAGTATTTTACCGCCGGTAGAGATAAAGCAATCCTGAACATACGAGAAGACCAAGGAACACATAGGGTCTGAGTATTTTACCGTCGTTAGAGATAAGGCTATCCTGAACATACGAGAACACCAAGGAACACATAGTGTCTTAGTATTTTACCGCCGTTAGAGATAAGGCTATCCTGAACATACGAGAAGACCAAGGAACACATAGGGTCTGAGTATTTTACTGCCGGTAGAGACAAGAGTAGATTAGACTGAATGGTTCCCCCTAATAGAGCTATACAGATCAAAGATTCTAATCAACATGTCCGCCCCCTGATATATCTATACATGGCAAAGATTCTAAACAACATGTCTGCCCCCTCAGAGAGCTATAAAGAGCAAAGATTCTAAACAACATGTCTGCGCCCTGATAGAGCTATACAGAGCAAAGATTCTAAACAACATGTCTGCCCCCTGATAGAGCTATACAGAGCAAAGATTCTAAACAACATGTCTTCCCTCTGATAGATCTATACAGAGCAAAGATTCTAAACAACATGTCTGCCCCCTGATAGAGCTATACAGAGCAAAGATTCTAAACAACATGTCCTCCCCCTGAGAGAGCTATACAGGGAAAAGATTCTAAACAACATGTCCTCCCCTTGAGAGAGCTATACAGGGAAAAGATTCTAAACAACATGTCTGCCCCTGATAGAGCTATACAGAGCAAAGATTCTAAACAACATGTCTGCCCCCTGATAGAGCTATACAGAGCGAAGATTCTAACCAACATGTCCTCCCCCTGAGACAGCTATACAGGGCAAAGATTCTAAACAACATGTCCGCCCCCTGATAGAGCTATACAGAGCAAAGATTCTAACCAACATGTCTGCCCCCTGATAGAGCTATACAGAGCAAAGATTCTAAACAACATGTCTGCCCCCTGATAGAGCTATACAGAGCGAAGATTCTAACCAACATGTCCTCCCCCTGAGACAGCTATACATGGCAAAGATTCTAAACAACATGTCCGCCCCCTGATAGAGCTATACAGAGCAAAGATTCTAACCAACATGTCTGCCCCTTGATAGAGCTATACAGAGCAAAGATTCTAAACAACATGTCCAGCCCCTGATAGCGCTATACAGAGGAAAGATTCTAAACAACATGTCCACCCCCTGATAGAGCTATACAGAGCAAAGATTCTAACCAACATGTCTGCCCCCTGATAGAGCTATACCGAGCAAAGATTCTAAACAACATGTCCAGCCCCTGATAGAGCTATACAGAGCAAACATTCTAAACAACATGTTCGCCCCCTGATAGAGCTATACAGAGCAAAGATTCTAACCAACATGTCTGCCCCCTGATAGAGCTATACAGAGCAAAGATTCTAAACAACATGTCCGCCCCCTGATAGAGCTATACAGAGCAAAGATTCTAAACAACATGTCCAGCCCCTGATAGCGCTATACAGAGCAAAGATTCTAAACAACATGTCTGCGCCCTGATAGAGCTATACAGAGCAAAGATTCTAACCAACATGTCTGCCCCCTGATAGAGCTATACAGAGCAAAGATTCTAAACAACATGTCCAGCCCCTGATAGAGCTATACAGAGCAAAGATTCTAATCAACATGTTCACCCCCTGATAGAGCTATACAGAGCAAAGATTCTAAACATGTCCGCCCCCTGATAGAGCTATACAGAGCAAAGATTCTAACCAACATGTCTGCCCCCTGATAGAGCTATACAGAGCAAAGATTCTAAACAACATGTCCGTCCCCTGATAGCGCTATACAGAGCAAAGATTTTAAACAACATGTCCGCCCCCTGATTGAGCTATACAGAGCAAAGATTCTAAACATGTCCACCCCTGATAGAGCTATACAGAGCAAAGATTCTAAACAACATGTCCGTCCCCTGATAGCGCTAGATTCAAAACATCACCTATTTAAAATGTCTCCACTTGACACAATCTTTCCATTAAAGTTAAAGGAAAATTAAACTTTTGTGTTAATGTGTCAGTGTCCCTTATCAGTAGTAAACCTGATGTGAATCTTTAGAGAAGGATAAGAAGCACAGCAGCTGCTGTTTGCAGGATATTCTGACCTGTACTATTAAAAGTACCTGTCAGTTTATCCACATACTATGGAGAAAAACAAGTTGTGTCCCTTTCAGTTCCTTCCTACAGTCGCCCTTAATGCCCAGCTATCTTCCCCAGACATCCCGCACATTGGAGCTCCTGTCAGTGTCTATTCTATGCCTGATAATTGGCTGTGCGTTTACTTCACCCAGTCCTATCACGTGGTCTCCCCTGGAGTATATGTTTCGGGATATTTTTGAAGGTTGTTTCTGAGGATGATACAGAAAGTGAACGAACAGATGGAATTATTCCAAGAATAACTATGGAGCTAAAACCCAATGGAAGTCATCCAACTTCTCTCATTGTCCTCTGGCAGCAGTCCCTAAGCAGGATCTATACATTGATATGTATGCACACATTTACATGCATGGGAACTCACATATCTAAGTGACAAATACTAAAGGGGGCTATGTATCAAGGTATTACCATCTGAAATGTACTGCAATTGGGCCATAATTAATGTATAAAATGATCTATGTCAGAAAAAGCCACTGCGACAAAATTAAAAAATGCTTTAATTATTCTTTAAGAATATACTATATATAAAAACAAAGTCATAACATTCCATCCTATTTAGATTACATTCTCTGCCCACCAGTACTAATCCCAGTCCAAAACCCAGTCCTAATTGTCATTACCTGAACAAAAAGTTGCATATTTATGCTAAAAGGTCACAGTTTTGCTGAAGGAATCAGGATAGCGGCGCTATTTATACATAACCCCCATTCTGACAGGTTTATACAGACCGTACAGACGCAAGAGTAAAAACCCGACTGAAGGAATCAGGATAGCGCCGCTATTTATACATAACCCCCATACTGACAGCTTTATACAGACTGTACAGACGCAAGAGTAAAAACCCGACTTAAGGAATCAGGACAGCGCCGCTATTTATACATAACCCCCATTGTGACAGCTTTATACAGACCGTACAGACGCAAGAGTAAAAACCTGACTGAAGGAATCAGGATAGCGCCGCTATTTATACATAACCCCCATTCTGACAGCTTTATACAGACCGTACAGATGCAGGAGTAAAAACCCGACTGAAGGAATCAGGATAGCGCCGCTATTTATACATAACCCCCATTCTGACAGCTTTATACAGACCGTACAGACGCAAGGGTAAAAACCCGACTGAAGGAATCAGGATAGCGCCGCTATTTATACATAACCCCCATTCTGACAGCTTTATACAGACCGTACAGACGCAAGAGTAATAACCCGACTGAAGGAATCAGGATAGCGCCGCTATTTATACATAACCCCCATTCTGACAGCTTTATACAGACCGTACAGACGCAAGAGTAAAAACCAGACTGAAGGAATCAGGATAGCGCCGCTATTTATACATAACCCCCATTCTGACAGCTTTATACAGACCGTACAGACGCAAGAGTAAAAACCTGACTGAAGGAATCAGGATAGAGCCGCTATTTATACATAACCCCCATTCTGACAGCTTTATACAGACCGTACAGACGCAGGAGTAATAACCCGACTGAAGGAATCAGGATAGCGCCGCTATTTATACATAACCCCCATTGTGACAGCATTATACAGACCGTACAGACGCAAGGGTAAAAACCCGACTGAAGGAATCAGGATAGCGCCGCTATTTATACATAACCCCCATTCTGACAGCTTTATACAGACCGTACAGACACAAGAGTAAAAACCCGACTGAAGGAATCAGGATAGCGCCGCTATTTATACATAACCCCCATTCTGACCGCTTTATACAGACCGTACAGACGCAAGAGTAAAAACCCGACTGAAGGAATAAGGATAGCGCCGCTATTTATACACAACCCCCATTCTGACAGCTTTATACAGACCGTACAGACGCAAGAGTAAAAACCCGACTGAAGGAATCAGGATAGCGCCACTATTTATACATAAACCCCATTCTGACAGCTTTATACAGACCGTACAGACGCAAGAGTAAAAACCCGACTGAAGGAATCAGGATAGCGCCGCTATTTATACATAACCCCCATTCTGACAGCTTTATACAGACCGTACAGACGCAGGAGTAAAAACCCGACTGAAGGAATCAGGATAGCGCCGCTATTTATACATAACCCCTATTCTGACAGCTTTATACAGACCGTACAGACGCAAGAGTAAAAACCCGACTGAAGGAATCAGGATAGAGCGCTATTTATACATAACCCCCATTCTGACAGCTTTATACAGACCGTACAGACGCAAGAGTAATAACCCGACTGAAGGAATCAGGATAGCGCCGCTATTTATACATAACCCCCATTGTGACAGCATTATACAGACCGTACAGACGCAAGAGTAAAAACCCGACTGAAGGAATCAGGATAGCGGCGCTATTTATACATAACCCCCATTCTGACAGCTTTATACAGACCGTACAGACGCAAGAGTAAAAACCCGACTGAAGGAATCAGGATAGCGCCGCTATTTATACATAACCCCCATTCTGACAGCTTTATACAGACCGTAAAGACGCAAGAGTAATAACCCGACTGAAGGAATCAGGATAGCGCCGCTATTTATACATAACCCCTATTCTGACAGCTTTATACAGACCGTACAGACGCAGGAGTAAAAACCCGACTGAAGGAATCAGGATAGCGCCGCTATTTATACATAACCCCCATTCTGACAGCTTTATACAGACCGTACAGACGCAAGAGTAAAAACCCGACTGAAGGAATCAGGATAGAGCCGCTATTTATACATAACCCCCATTCTGACAGCTTTATACAGACCGTACAGACGCAAGAGTAAAAACCTGACTGAAGGAATCAGGATAGTGCCGCTATTTATACATAACCCCCATTCTGACCGCTTTATACAGACCGTACAGACGCAAGAGTAAAAACCTGACTGAAGGAATCAGGATAGCGCCGCTATTTATACATAACCCCCATTCTGACAGCTTTATACAGACCGTACAGACGCAAGAGTAATAACCCGACTGAAGGAATCAGGATAGCACCGCTATTTATACATAACCCCCATTCTGACAGCTTTATACAGACCGTACAGACGCAAGAGTAAAAACCCGACTGAAGGAATCAGGATAGCGCCGCTATTTATACATAACCCCCATTCTGACAGCTTTATACAGACCGTACAGACGCAAGAGTAAAAACCCGACTGAAGGAATCAGGATAGTGCCGCTATTTATACATAACCCCCATTCTGACAGCTTTATACAGACCGTACAGACGCAAGAGTAAAAACCTGACTGAAGGAATCAGGATAGCGCCGCTATTTATACATAACCACCATTCTGACAGCTTTATACAGACCGTACAGACGCAAGAGTAAAAACCTGACTGAGGGAATCAGGATAGAGCCGCTATTTATACATAACCCCCATTGTGACAGCATTATACAGACCGTACAGACGCAAGAGTAATAACCCGACTGAAGGAATCAGGATAGCGCCGCTATTTATACATAACCCCCATTGTGACAGCTTTATACAGACCGTACAGACGCAGGAGTAATAACCCGACTGAAGGAATCAGGATAGCGCCGCTATTTATACATAACCCCCATTCTGACAGCTTTATACAGACCGTACAGACGCAAGGGTAAAAACCCGACTGAAGGAATCAGGATAGCGCCACTATTTATACATAACCCCCATTCTGACAGCTTTATACAAACCGTACAGACGCAAGAGTAAAAACCCGACTGAAGGAATCAGGATAGCGCCGCTATTTATACATAACCCCCATTCTGACAGCTTTATACAGACTGTACAGATGCAAGAGTAAAAACCCGACTGAAGGAATCAGGATAGCACCGCTATTTATACATAACCCCCATTCTGACAGCTTTATACAGACCGTACAGACGCAAGAGTAATAACCCGACTGAAGGAATCAGGATAGCGCCGCTATTTATACATAACCCCCATTGTGACAGCTTTATACAGACCGTACAGACGCAAGAGTAATAACCCGACTGAAGGAATCAGGATAGCGCCGCTATTTATACATAACCCCCATTGTGACAGCTTTATACAGACCGTACAGACGCAAGAGTAATAACCCGACTGAAGGAATCAGGATAGCGCCGCTATTTATACATAACCCCCATTGTGACAGCTTTATACAGACCGTACAGACGCAAGAGTAAAAACCCGACTGAAGGAATCAGGATAGCGCCGCTATTTATACATAACCCCCATTGTGACAGCTTTATACAGACCGTACAGACGCAAGAGTAATAACCCGACTGAAGGAATCAGGATAGCGCCGCTATTTATACATAAACCCCATTCTGACAGCTTTATACAGATCGTACAGACGCAAGAGTAATAACCCGACTGAAGGAATCAGGATAGCGCCGCTATTTATACATAACCCCCATTGTGACAGCTTTATACAGACCGTACAGACGCAAGAGTAATAACCCGACTGAAGGAATCAGGATAGCGCCGCTATTTATACATAACCCCCATTGTGACAGCTTTATACAGACCGTACAGACGCAAGAGTAAAAACCCGACTGAAGGAATCAGGATAGCGCCGCTATTTATACATAACCCCCATTGTGACAGCTTTATACAGACCGTACAGACGCAAGAGTAATAACCCGACTGAAGGAATCAGGATAGCGCCACTATTGACTGTTTGTCAGACTTGGGGGATATTGAATTGGTGCCATTCTCTCTCTCTCTCGTGGTCTGTTCTATAATTTGGGATGTTTCTGGGGTGCTGCCGAGCTGTCTTGGCTGCACAGGATAATTCTCTGAGTCTCAACAGCCCATAACAGCTGAGAATAACCAAGGAGAACAATGGGAAGATGCCCCCTGGTTAATTGGAGCAGGTTTACAGTTTGGGCACGCTGTCAGGAAACATTGTGACTTGGCAGGGAAAGCAATGTCATTAATGCTCCAGCAATTAATCATTATTATTATTAAGTGGGCCCCAGCTTCATTTCACACTCCTCGGCACATCAATTAAACTATAAAGGAAGCGGTGAGCAGACGGTTAATGACAGTGGTAAATCTGAACGGGCCGCCGGGCTGACAGTGTTGGTCATTGAGAGATCGATGCTCGCATGGTGCAGAGGGAGGCCCATTGGTTGTAAATCTGGCTTAGAATACCTTGCTATGTGCTCAGGTGGCTCACGGTGGCAGACATTGCGTTACTGGCTTCATCTTCAAGGACGGTCTTGTCACACCGGGTTCATTTCCAAAGTTTCCAATAATGTGAATGGAGACAGGAAAGATCCTGCGGACGTTCTCCAGATTCCCCGTCGGCTGAAAAAATCAGCGCTGCTGGGCCCACCGTGATTATAACAGTAACCACTTATCCATGGTTGTCTGTAGAACAGGACATTTGTAAGTGAGTGTCAATCCATCAAACTGTGCAGGGAGGAATCCAACTGTCAGTGTGTGTTTCAGTCCATCACACTGTGCAGGGAGGAATCCAACTGTCAGTGTGTGTTTCCATGCATCAAACTGTGCAGGGAGGAATCCAACTGTCAGTGTGTGTTTCCATCCATCACACTGTGCCGAGAGGAATCTATCGGTCAGTGTGTGTTTCAATCCATCAAACTGCAGAGAGGAATCCAACTGTCAGTGTGTGTTTCCATCCATCACACTGTGCCGAGAGGAATCTATCGGTCAGTGTGTGTTTCAATCCATCAAACTGCAGAGAGGAATCCAACGGTCAGTGTGTGTTTCCATCCATCACACTGTGCAGAGAGGAATCCAACTGTCAGTGTGTGTTTCCATCCATCACACTGTGCAGGGAGGAATCCAACTGTCAGTGTGTGTTTCCATCCATCACACTGTGCCGAGAGGAATCTATCGGTCAGTGTGTGTTTCAATCCATCAAACTGCAGAGAGGAATCCAACGGTCAGTGTGTGTTTCCATCCATCACACTGTGCAGAGAGGAATCCAACTGTCAGTGTGTGTTTCCATCCATCACACTGTGCAGGGAGGAATCCAACTGTCAGTGTGTGTTTCCATGCATCAAACTGTGCAGAGATGAGTCCAAAGGTCATTGTGTGTTTCCATCCATCACACTGTGCAAAGAGGAATCCAACTGTCAGTGTGTGTCTCCATCCATCACACTGTGCAGGGAGGAATCCAACGTTCTGTGTGTGTTTAATTCCATCGCACTGCGTGGAGATGAATCCAACTGCCAATGTGAATCTCCATTCATCACACTCTGCAGCGAGAAATCCAACTGTCAGTGTGAATCTTCATTTATCACATTCTGCAGAGAGGAATCCAACAGTCAGTGGGTGTTTCAATCCATCACACTGTGTAGAGAAGAATCCCACTGTCAGAGTGAGTCTCCATCCATTACACTCTGCCTTGTATAGCTCAGAGTAAATCACAGTAAATCCCATACACTAATGATACACCCGAATCTCAGGTGACCTAATCCATCATGGCTCCTCAATCTGACCATTCCAGATAATCACACGGCGTGCGTTCAGCTGTTGTAATGTGCCTGTAAAAAAGACTTTAGCGCCTATATCACAGAATGGGGAGGGATTATAATATATATCATACATCCAGCGTCCCCGGCATTTTGGGATGCTGGGGGGTGGAGCTTGGGAGGTCAGTGCTTCTGTGCGAGCGCAGTATGTATTGTCTGATGTCACAGATAGCGGATTGTGGTCCCGAATCCCACCGTGCTCTACCTTTGCCCCTTTAAGCATCACATAGGTAGAGCTCGGAGGGATAGTGGCCAAAATCAGGACTCTCCCATGGAAAGCAGCACAGTTTAAATATACAGAAATCATGACAGAATAGTAAATCCACAGCAGACATTTACTATGGGATTTATAAAAAAAAAGAGAGAGAATGTCAGGGAATTAAAAAGGGAATTTCAAACTTAAGGCCAAAGTAGCCGAGTTGAAAAAATTATCCAATGCTGCTGAAAGGGAGAATTTTAACTAATCTACTTTGGCCATAACTTTGAAATTCCCTTCTCATTTCCCTGTAATCCCCTCAATCATAAAAACAAAGCCCTAGACATATGTTCCTTTTGAAATATAATCATGTTTAGCAAGATGTACTAAGATGGATTGAGACTATCACTCCATGAATCAGAAAGATGAACAGGAAACACTTCTCCATACGGCCAAGACATGAGCCCCACCTCTCTGCATGCAGGAACCATCCATCATGTAATGCTTGCATGCAGGAACCATCCATCATGTAATGCTTGCATGCAGGAACCATCCATCATGTAATGCTTGCATGCAGGAACCATCCATCATGTAATGCTTGCATGCAGGAACCATCCATCATGTAATGCTTGCATGCAGGAACCATCCATCATGTAATGCTTGCATGCAGGAACCATCCATCATGTAATGCTTGCACTGCAGGAGACAGGCCAGTGACAGGGCTTGATAACTTCTTACAAATATATATCTCCGGGGAGCAGTAACCCAACAGGGGTGTGTAAGCACTGCATGATTATCCCATGGGATATACACACTTCTGTACAGCAAGAGCAGTAAAGATACGGATTTCACTAGATTTGCCATAAGTGGCAATTCCCTACTTCATGAATTAAGCCCGTAATAATCTACACCCGTAGTGATCAGCAGGTCAGGGGTGGGTCAGTGTGAGCTAGACAATGTCTAAAGATAATCTCAGAAATAACAGGTTGCATCCCATGGAAGAGGCGCAGTCTGTCTGAATCAGATGGCACCACATTCCTGAATTTAAACTCTGGATTCCACTGCTTAGCAAGAGAAATTCAGGACCATGGACAACGGACGGCACAGAGATACAGTACAGGAGCCAGACCCAAAAACACACCAGTTAACCACTACGAAAGCACATGCATGTGAATCCATTCCTCGAGCCTGTGATCTCTCACATGAGGATAGATCTGGCTTCTCAAACAGACCTGACAAATGATTTCACATGAAAAGGGAATATCCCAGGAATGGGTAATGAAGCTGTTATATGAGAGCGCTGAGTGACACAAGGTATCCAGATAACAGGGACCAGAATGGATGTATTCATGGCAGGGAATAAAGAACTTAAACTTTAGTATATAATACCAGAGCTGGAATACTTTTAGGTAGAATGGGAGAATTTTACATCTCAGCTACTTTGGCTACTTAGAGGACAACTACACTAGTCTTTTAGTTACTTGGGATCTCTGGGTCACTGATATCAATGCCAGGGAGAGAGGAACATACATGACACACGGTATGGGTGTCAGCCGTGTATCCATAGCGCACATTATCTGGATCTCTGGGTCACTGATATCAATGTCAGGGAGAGAGGAACATACATGGCACACGGTATGGATGTCAGCCGTGTATCCATAGCACACATTATCTGGATCTCTGGGTCACTGATATCAATGTCAAGGAGAGAGGAACATACATGGTACACGGTATGGATGTCAGCCGTGTATACATAGCACACATTATCTGGATCTGTGGGTCACTGATATCAATGCAAGGGAGAGAGGAACATACATGGTACACGGTATTGATGTCAGCCGTGTATCCATAGCACACATTATCTGGATCTCTGGGTCACTGATATCAATGTCAGGGAGAGAGGAACATACATGGCACACGGTATGGATGTCACATTATCTGGATCTCTGGGTCACTGATATCAATGTCAGGGAGAGAGGAACATACATTACACACGGTAAGGATGTCACATTATCTGGATCTCTGGGTCACTGATATCAATGTCAGAGAGAGAGGAACATACATGACACACGGTATGGATGTCAGCCGTGTATACATAGCACACATTATCTGGATCTGTGGGTCACTGATATCAATGTCAAGGAGAGAGGAACATACATGGCACACGGTATGGATGTCAGCCGTGTATCCATAGCACACATTATCTGGATCTCTGGGTCACTCATACCAATGTCAGGGAGAGAGAAACATACATGACACACGGTATGGATGTCAGCCGTGTATCCATAGCTCACATTATCTGGATCTCTGGGTCACTGATATCAATGTCAAGGAGAGAGGAACATACATGGTACACGGTATGGATGTCAGCCGTGTATACATAGCACACATTATCTGGATCTCTGGGTCACTGATATCAATGTCAAGGAGAGAGGAACATACATGGTACACGGTATGGATGTCAGCCGTGTATACATAGCACACATTATCTGGATCTGTGGGTCACTGATATCAATGCAAGGGAGAGAGGAACATACATGGTACACGGTATTGATGTCAGCCGTGTATCCATAGCACACATTATCTGGATCTCTGGGTCACTGATATCAATGTCAGGGAGAGAGGAACATACATGGCACACGGTATGGATGTCACATTATCTGGATCTCTGGGTCACTGATATCAATGTCAGGGAGAGAGGAACATACATGGCACACGGTAAGGATGTCACATTATCTGGATCTCTGGGTCACTGATATCAATGTCAGAGAGAGAGGAACATACATGACACACGGTATGGATGTCAGCCGTGTATACATAGCACACATTATCTGGATCTGTGGGTCACTGATATCAATGTCAGGGAGAGAGGAACATACATGGCACACGGTATGGATGTCAGCCGTGTATCCATAGCACACATTATCTGGATCTCTGGGTCACTCATACCAATGTCAGGGAGAGAGAAACATACATGACACACGGTATGGATGTCAGCCGTGTATCCATAGCTCACATTATCTGGATCTCTGGGTCACTGATATCAATGTCAAGGAGAGAGGAACATACATGGTACACGGTATGGATGTCAGCCGTGTATACATAGCACACATTATCTGGATCTGTGGGTCACTGATATCAATGCAAGGGAGAGAGGAACATACATGGTACACGGTATTGATGTCAGCCGTGTATCCATAGCACACATTATCTGGATCTCTGGGTCACTGATATCAATGTCAGGGAGAGAGGAACATACATGGCACACGGTATGGATGTCACATTATCTGGATCTGTGGGTCACTGATATCAATGCCAGGGAGAGAGGAACATACATGGCACACGGTATGGATGTCAGCCGTGTATCCATAGCACACATTATCTGGATCTCTGGGTCACTGATATCAATGCCAGGGAGAGAGGAACATACATGGCACACGGTATGGATGTCAGCCGTGTATCCATAGCGCACATTATCTGGATCTCTGGGTCACTGATATAAATGTCAGGGAGAGAGGAACATACATGACACACGGTATGGATGTCAGCCGTGGAATCCAAAGCACACATTATCTGGATCTCTGGGTCACTGATACCAATGTCAGGGGGAGAGGAACATACATGGCACACTGTATGGATGTCAGCCGTGTATCCAAAGCACACATTATCTGGATCTCTGGGTCACTGATATCAATGCCAGGGAGAGAGGAACATACATGGCACACGGTATGGATGTCAGCTGTGTATCCATAGCACACATTATCTGGATCTCTGGGTCCCTGATATCAATGTCAGGGGGAGAGGAACATACATGACACACGGTATGGATGTCAGCGTGTATCCAAAGCACACATTATCTGGATCTCTGGGTCACTGATATCAATGCCAGGGAGAGAGGAACATACATGACACACGGTATGGATGTCAGCCGTGTATCCATAGCACACATTATCTGGATCTCTGGGTCACTGATATCAATGCCAGGGAGAGAGGGACATACATGACACACGGTATGGATGTCAGCCGTGTATCCAAAGCACACATTATCTGGATCTCTGGGTCACTGATATCAATGCCAGGGAGAGAGGAACATACATGGCACATGGTATGGATGTCAGCCATGTATCCATTCATTACTAGACTTGTCTGGATTCACCCAAGGGAGCATAACCTGAATCAATGTCACTGAGAGTAGTGAGGGGCCCAGAATGGTGGGTCTAGGTCACATGTCAGCTCCAAAATGTGAACTGTAACTCTGCCAGTGAGGATATAGGACACCATCCAACTCTCATTTTTCATACCCTTCCTCGCAAAACCTTTTCACTAGATCAGATTTCCCCCACATACCATTCCACTGCACCATTTGCCCCCACATATCTTTCCACTGCACCATTTACCCCCACATACCTTTCCACTGCACCATTTAGCCCCACATACCTTTCCACTGCACCATTTACCCCCACATACCTTTCCACTACACCATTTAGCCCCACATACCTCTCCACTGCACCATTTGCCCCCACATACCTTTCTACTGCACCATTTAGCCCCACATACCTTTCCACTGCACCATTTACCCCCACATACCTTTCCATTGCACCATTTGCCCCCACATACCTTTCCACTGCACCATTTGTCCCCACATACCATTCCACTGCACCATTTGCCCCCACATACCATTCCACTGCACTTTTTGCCCCCACATACCTCTCTACTGCACCATTTGCCCCCACATACCTCTCTACTGCACCATTTGCCCCCACATACCTCTCCACTGCACCATTTGCCCCCACATACCATTCCACTGCACCATTTGCCCACACATACCTCTCCACTGCACCATTTGCCCACACATACCTCTCCACTGCACCATTTGCCCCACTTACTTTTCAACAGCAGCATTTTGTTCCCTGGTGCCAACTTTTGCTCCAGCTGTCCCAGAACAAATAAGGCCTAATGCCTGGCGCTGTGATGTCTGCACACAACCCTCTTCTGTCTGACTCTTGTAACCGTCTCCTGATTGATTCACCTTTGATTCACCTTTCTCCCCTGTAACCTGTCCAGAATGCCTCATTGACAGGCGAGACAGGGGTCAAATGCATTATGGGAAACATGGGAGTTACTGAGTACAACTTTATGTGGAGTGTTTTATTCCTGGCGATAATGGAGAGTCACCAATATATTGTGCCCTAAAACTGATAGAGAAATACATTGGGGAATATTTATAAAGTCAACTATACTGTAACTTTCTAAAACTGATCGAGTCACCATGGAAACGATTGGAATGTTCCACTGTCACCATAGAAACTAATGGAATGTTCTGCAGTCACCATGGAAACTAATGGAATGTTCCACTGTCCCCATAGAAACTAATGGAATGTTCTGCAGTCACCATGGAAACTAATGGAATGTTCCACTGTCACCATAGAAACTAATGGAATGTTCTGCAGTCACCATGGAAACTAATGGAATGTTCCACTGTCACCTTATAAACTAATGGAATGTTCTGCAGTCACCATGGAAACTAATGCAATGTTCCACTGTCACCATAGAAACTAATGGAATGTTCTGCAGTCACCATGGAAACTAGTGGAATGTTCCACTGTTACCATAAAAACTAATGGAATGCTCTGCAGTCACTATAGAAACTAATGGAATGTTCTGCAGTCACCATGGAAACTAATGGAATGTTCCACTGTCACCATGGAAACTAATGGAATGTTCTGTTGTCACCATGGAAACCAATGGAATGTTCTGAAGCCACCATGGAAACTAATGGAATGTTCTGCAGTCACCACGGAAACGAATGGAATGTTCTGCTGTCATCATGGAAACCAATGGAATGTGCTGCAGTCACCATGGAAACCAATGGAAGGTTCTGCAGTCACCATGGAAAGCAACGGAATATTCCGCAGTCACCATGGGAACAAATGGAATGTTCCACTGTCCCCATAGAAACTAATGGAATGTTCTGCAGTCACCATGGAAACTAATGGAATGTTCCTGCTGCTTACATCACTTTTAGAACTTTCCCCCTGAAATCACGTTTATACAGAATCCCCAATGTGTTACATTAATACTCAGGATGTATATATGGGTCTATATGAGTTAAGGGGTTAATTGGCAGCATGTTTCAAACTGCAGCAGGTTTCTAACACCAACCCTGGCTCTGAGTGGGGTACACAGGCGAAAAACCGCTGCTTGGTGCGAGTGGGAGGGAGGCGGGAGGTAGCTGCAGACAGATCTGGCCCACGAGCCATTGTTTGCCGATCCCTATAGTAGGTGAAAGTTTAGGATCAAGTGATCACCGTTGCTGTGGTTTAATATAAGAACAGTGAGCAACAGGACCATGAAATCCAAATTCAGCCAGGAAGATGCTCAAAATGCAAACAGTATTAGTAAACATATGCCAGGCCCTGGGCTGGGGGATCTCACGCTGGCTGGCAGCCTGTCCTGTTGTATTGTCATTTTTGCTATTTGTATTCTCTGTTTCTGTGTTCGCAGTAAAAACACTTTCTAAGAATCATTCTGACTTGTTTTTTTTGGTGTGCGTGCTTATAGTGTGGAGGATGCCACGATCTGGACCAAATTTGACCCAGTAATTATTTGTATTTAATGTTCTTTATTATATTGTACTGTAATATATTTAATTCGATTTTATTATTTTTTAAATAATTGTATTTTTTATTTAATTTAAGTTCGGGCCATTTCTGGAGGTCTATGTGGAGGTTACCATTTCAGCAAACTCCAGATGAGTTAGATGCAGCCACAAAAATCAGCCAGCAAGGTTGATTCGAGATCACTTCTGTGGTTTCTGAGTAGCCAGAATTTGAGGACTACTCGCATCACCCAAGTGATCCAACTGGGTCTGAAACTCTGAACTCCCACCTGTGTTGGCCTTATATGTATGTGACATAAAGATTTGCAGCAGGGTTGATGTTCATGGGGTGTGACAACTGACATTTAATGTGGACAAGTGCAAGATTATGCACCTTGGGCGTAAAAACCCAAAAGCAGAATATAGACTATTTGGTACAGTCCTAACCTCAACATCTGAGGAAAGGGATTTAGGAGTAATAATTTCAGAGGACTTGAAGGTAGGTAGGCAATGTAATAGAGCAGCAGGAAATGCTAGCAGAATGCTTGGTTGCATAGGGAGAGGTATTAGCATAAATCTTGGTTGCATAGGGAGAGGTATTAGCAGAATGCTTGGTTGTATAGGGAGAGGTATTAGCAGTAGGAAGAGGGAAGTGCTCATGCCATTGTACTGAGCACTGGTGAGACCTCACTTGGATTATTGTACAGAGCACTGGTGAGACCTCACTTGGAGTATTGTACAGAGCGCTGGTGAGACCTCACTTGGAGTATTGTACGCAGTACTGGAGACCGTATCTCCAGAAGGATATTGATATTTTGGAGAGAGATCAGAGAAGGGCTACTAAACTGGTTTATGGGTTGAAGGATACAAATTACCAGGAAAGGTTAAAGCATCTTAACATGTAAAGCTTGGAAAGTGCAACCTGATAGAGGTATTACTGAATAGAACAGCTTCTGATGTACAGTTGTATTTCTTTTTACTTTTCTGTGTTTAAATTTGTTGCATGAAATTTGTTAGATTAAATATGTTTATTTAAATAATCTGTTTCAATTTATTTCCAGAACAAAAAATAAATAAACATGAAGAATAACAGGATATCCTATACATAAAAACACATCTTGTAGGTGGAGTGTTATGTGACAAGATAGATATTCCAATGTCTTTATAAGCTATGTCTCATCTGGCTGTATTAATCAAAATCCATCATGTTCCAGCATACTGTGTATCATAACTAGAGAAAGGATGCAGTGTATCATAACTAGAGAAAGGATACAGTGTATCATAACTAGAGAAAGGATACAGTGTATCATAACTAGAGAAAGGATACAGTGTATCATAACTAGAGAAAGGATACAGTGTATAATAACTAGAGAAAGGAAACAGTGTATCATAACTAGAGAAAGGATACAGTGTATCATAACTAGAGAAAGGATACAGTGTATCATAACTAGAGAAAGGATACAGTGTATTATAACTAGAGAAAGGATACAGTGTATCATAACTAGAGAAAGGATACAGTGTATCATAACTAGAGAAAGGATACAGTGTATCATAACTAGAGAAAGGATACAGTGTATCATAAATAGAGAAAGGATACAGGATATCATAACAAGAGAAAGGATACTGTGTATCATAACAAGAGAAAGGATACAGTGTATCATTACAAGAGAAAGGATACTGTGTATTATAACTAGAGAAAGGATACAGTATATCATAACTAGAGAAAGGATACAGTGTATCATAACAAGAGAAAGGATACAGTGTATCATAACTAGAGAAAGGATACAGTGTATTATAACTAGAGAAAGGATTCAGTGTATCATAACTAGAGAAAGAATACAGTGTATCATAACTAGAGAAAGGATACAGTGTATCATAAATAGAGAAAGGATACAGGATATCATAACAAGAGAAAGGATACTGTGGATCATAACAAGAGAAAGGATACAGTGTATCATAACAAGAGAAAGGATACTGTGTATTATAACTAGAGAAAGGATACAGTGTATCATAACTAGAGAAAGGATACAGTGTATCATAACAAGAGAAAGGATACAGTGTATCATAACTAGAGAAAGGATACCGTGTATCATAACAAGAGAAGGGATACAGTGTGTCATAACTAGAGAAAGGATACAGTGTATCATAACAAGAGAAAGGATACAGTGTATCATGACTAGAGAAAGGATACAGTGTATCATAACTAGAGAAAGGATACAGTGTGTCATGACTAGAGAAAGGATACAGTGTGTCATAACTAGAGAAGTGATACAGTGTATCATAACAAGAGAAAGGATACAGTGTGTCATAACTAGAGAAAGGATACAGTGTGTCATAACTAGAGAAAGGATACAGTGTATCATAACTATAGAAAGGATACAGTGTATCATAACTAGAGAAAGGATACAGTGTGTCATAACTAGAGAAAGGACACAGTGTATCATAACTAGAGAAAGGATACAACGTGTCATAAGTAGAGAAAGGATACAGTGTATCATAACTAGAGAAAGGATACAGTGTGTCAAAACTAGAGAAAGGATACAGTGTGTCATAACTAGAGAAAGGATACAGTTTGTCATAACTAGAGAAAGGATACAGTGTGTCATAACTAGAGAAAGGATACAGTGTATCATAACTAGAGAAAGGATACAGTGTATCATGACTAGAGAAAGGATACAGTGTGTCCTAACTAGAGAAAGGATACATAACTAGAGAAAGGATACAGTGTGTCCTAACTAGAGAAAGGATACATAACTAGAGAAAGGATACAGTGTATCATAACTAGAGAAAGGATACAGTGTATCATAACTAGAGAAACGATACAGTGTATCACAACTAGAGAAAGGATACAGTGTATCATAACTAGAGAAACGATACAGTGTATAACAACTAGAGAAAGGATACAGTGTGTCATAACTAGAGAAACGATACAGTGTATAACAACTAGAGAAAGGATACAGCGTTTCATAACTAGAGAAAGGATACAGTGTGTCATAACTAGAGAAAGGATACAGTGTATCATAACTAGAGAAAGGATACAGTGTATCACAACTAGAGAAAGGATACAGTGTGTCATAACTAGAGAAATGATACAGATTATTATAAGTAGAGAAAGGATACAGTGTGTCATAACTAGAGAAATGATACAGTGTATTATAAGTAGAGAAAGGATACAGTGTGTCATAACTAGAAAAATGATACAGTGTATCATAACTAGAGAAAGGATACAACGTATCATAACTAGAGAAAGGATACAGTGTTTAATTACTAGAGAAAGGATACAGTGTGTCATAACTAGAGAAAGGATACAGTGTATCATAACTAGAGAAAGGATACAGTGTATTATAAGTATAGAAAGGATACAGTGTATCATAACTAGAGAAAGGATACAGTGTATCACAACTAGAGAAAGGATATAGTGTTTAATTACTAGAGAAAGGATACAGTGTGTCATAACTAGAGAAAGGATACAGTGTATCATAACTAGAGAAAGGATACAGTGTATCATAACTAGAGAAAGGATACAGTGTATCATGACTAGAGAAAGGATACAGTGTGTCCTAACTAGAGAAAGGATACATAACTAGAGAAAGGATACAGTGTATCATAACTAGAGAAAGGATACAGTGTATCATGACTAGAGAAAGGATACAGTGTATCATAACTAGAGAAAGGATACATAACTAGAGAAAGGATACAGCGTATCATAACTAGAGAAAGGATACAGTGTATCATAACTAGAGAAACGATACAGTGTATCACAACTAGAGAAAGGATACAGTGTGTCATAACTAGAGAAAGGATACAGTGTATTATAAGTAGAGAAAGGAAACAGTGTATCATAACTAGAGAAACGATACAGTGTATCACAACTAGAGAAAGGATACAGTGTGTCATAACTAGAGAAAGGATACAGTGTATTATAACAAGAGAAAGGATACAGTGTGTCATAACTAGAGAAAGGATACAGTGTATTATAAGTAGAGAAAGGAAACAGTGTATCATAACTAGAGAAACGATACAGTGTATCACAACTAGAGAAAGGATACAGTGTATCATAACTAGTGAAACGATACAGTGTATCACAACTAGAGAAAGGATACAGTGTATCATAACTAGTGAAACGATACAGTGTATCACAACTAGAGAAAGGATACAGTGTATCATGACTAGAGAAAGGATACAGTGTATCATAACTAGAGAAAGGATACAGTGTGTCATAACTAGAGAAAGGATACAGTGTGTCATAACTAGAGAAAGGATACAGTGTATTATAACTAGAGAAAGGATACAGTGTATCATGACTAGAGAAAGGATACAGTGTATCATAACTAGAGAAAGGATACATAACTAGAGAAAGGATACAGCGTATCATAACTAGAGAAAGGATACAGTGTATCATAACTAGAGAAACGATACAGTGTATCACAACTAGAGAAAGGATACAGTGTGTCATAACTAGAGAAATGATACAGTGTATTATAAGTAGAGAAATGATACAGTGTATCATAACTAGAGAAAGGATACAGTGTATCATAACTAGAGAAAGGATACAGTGTATCACAACTAGAGAAAGGATACAGTGTATCATAACTAGAGAAAGGATACAGTGTATCATAACTAGAGAAAGGATACAGTGTATCATAACTAGAGAAAGGATACAGTGTATTATAAGTAGAGAAAGGAAACAGTGTATCATAACTAGAGAAACGATACAGTGTGTCATAACTAGAGAAAGGATACAGGGTATTATAAGTAGAGAAAGGAAAAAGTGTATCATAACTAGAGAAACGATACAGTGTATCACAACTAGAGAAAGGATACAGTGTATCATAACTAGTGAAACGATACAGTGTATCACAACTAGAGAAAGGATACAGCGTATCTTAACTAGAGAAAGGATACAGTGTGTCATAACTAGAGAAAGGATACAGTGTATCACAACTAGAGAAAGGATACAGTGTGTCATAACTAGAGAAATGATACAGTGGATTATAAGTAGAGAAAGGATACAGTGTATCATAACTAGAGAAATTGTACAGTGTATCATAACTAGAGAAAGGATACAACGTATCATAACTAGAGAAAGGATACAGTGTTTAATTACTAGAGAACGATTACAGTGTGTCATAACTAGAGAAAGGATACAGTGTATCATAACTAGAGAAATTATACAGTGTATCATAACTAGAGAAAGGATACAACGTATCATAACTAGAGAAAGGATACAGTGTGTCATAACTAGAGAAAGTATACAACGTATCATAACTAGAGAAAGGATACAGTGTTTAATTACTAGAGAAAGGATACAGTGTGTCATAACTAGAGAAAGGATACAGTGTATCATAACTAGAGAAAGGATACAGTGTATCATAACTAGAGAAAGGATACAGTGTATCATGACTAGAGAAAGGATACAGTGTGTCCTAACTAGAGAAAGGATACATAACTAGAGAAAGGATACAGTGTATCATAACTAGAGAAAGGATACAGTGTATCATAACTAGAGAAACGATACAGTGTATCACAACTAGAGAAAGGATACAGTGTATCATAACTAGAGAAACGATACAGTGTATCACAACTAGAGAAAGGATACAGCGTATCATAACTAGAGAAAGGATACAGTGTATCATAACTAGAGAAAAGATACAGTGTGTCATAACTAGAGAAAGGATACAGTGTATCATAACTAGAGAAAGGATACAGTGTATCACAACTAGAGAAAGGATACAGTGTGGCATAACTAGAGAAATTATACGGTGTATTATAAGTAGAGAAAGGATACAGTGTGTCATAACTAGAGAAATGATACGGTGTATTATAAGTAGAGAAAGGATACAGTGTGTCATAACTAGAGAAAGGATACAGTGTGTCATAACTAGAGAAATTATACAGTGTATCATAACTAGAGAAAGGATACAGTGTATTATAAGTAGAGAAAGGATACAGTGTGTCATAACTAGAGAAAGGATACAGTGTATCATAACTAGAGAAACGATACAGTGTATAACAACTAGAGAAAGGATACAGTGTATCATAACTAGAGAAACGATACAGTGTATCACAACTAGAGAAAGGATACAGTGTGTCATAACTAGAGAAATGATACGGTGTATTATAAGTAGAGAAAGGATACAGTGTGTCATAACTAGAGAAAGGATACAGTGTGTCATAACTAGAGAAATTATACAGTGTATCATAACTAGAGAAAGGATACAACGTATCATAACTAGAGAAAGGATACAGTGTTTAATTACTAGAGAAAGGATACAGTGTGTCATAACTAGAGAAAGGATACAGTGTATCATAACTAGAGAAAGGATACAGTGTATCATAACTAGAGAAAGGATACAGTGTATCATAACTAGAGAAAGGATACAGTGTATCATGACTAGAGAAAGGATACAGTGTGTCCTAACTAGAGAAAGGATACATAACTAGAGAAAGGATACAGTGTATCATAACTAGAGAAAGGATACAGTGTATCATGACTAGAGACAGGATACAGTGTGTCCTAACTAGAGAAAGGATACATAACTAGAGAAAGGATACAGCGTATCATAACTAGAGAAAGGATACAGTGTGTTATAAGTAGAGAAAGGATACAGTGTGTCATAACTAGAGAAAGGATACAGTGTATCATAACTAGAGAAACGATACAGTGTATCACATCTAGAGAAAGGATACAGTGTGTCATAACTAGAGAAATGATACAGTGTATTATAAGTAGAGAAAGGATACAGTGTATCACAACTAGAGAAAGGATACAGTGTATCATAAATAGAGAAAGGATACAGGATATCATAACAAGAGAAAGGATACTGTGTATCATAACAAGAGAAAGGATACAGTGTATCATAACTAGAGAAAGGATACAGTGTATCATAACTAGAGAAAGGATACAGTGTGTCATAACTAGAGAAAGGATGCAGTGTATCATAACTAGAGAAAGGATACAGTGTGTCATAACTAGAGAAAGGATACAGTGTATCATAACTAGAGAAAGGATACAGTGTGTCATAACTAGAGAAAGGATACAGTGTGTCATAACTAGAGAAAGGATACAGTGTATTATAGGTAGAGAAAGGATACAGTGTGTCATAACTAGAGAAAGGATACAGTGTATACCAGTCTTAGACTGTGCCCTGATGGGTCCAATAATATATAGTCCATTTCCTTATGTCGCTATTAATTTAACTAAAAGAGGTTCAAAGTGTAAAGTATATAATTGGTCACGTGATTTCAGGCTTTTGGTGCCTATTAAATTGGAAGACTGGTTGTAAGTAGTGTTGAGCGATTTACGGTTATTGGACCCCGTACCCGAACCCGGACATTTCACTGTATGTTCGTTTTGGAGTTCGGGGTTCGGCGATTACATTGTATGTAATACTATTGGCTTTCTAAAAACCAAAATAGAGTCCCAATTCATAAGAAATTCTTATGAATGGGGACTCTATTTCGGTTTATAGAAAGCCAATAGCATTACATGTATTCCATAAACCGAAAGTCTATAAACCGAACGACATTCGGTTTATAGACTTTCGGCTTATGGAATACATGTAATGCTATTGCTATTCTCTAAACCGAAATAGAGTCCCCATTCATTCAAGTAGGTCAATTGGAGGGGCTGGCATGCATGAGGCCTGCTCAGGTGTGACCTGCTTTCCCATTTGTCTGGGTGGAGGATCAGGATTAAATCCCTGCGCTGTCTGTTTGGACTGATGTATGTTTCTCCTAAGTCATCCTTTGCTTCTAAAAGAGACTTTGCAGATTGACTTGTGTCTGTTCAGATCCTCATTGCTCCAGTTATTGGATATCACTGGGAGCCTCTCCTCATACAATACTTTCCTTTATTCCTGATCCCCTGTAGGGCCTGAGTCAGTGTTACAGACACAAGTTGATTGCAGAGCACAAATAATGCACAGACCAGCTAACATACCTACCTGCTAACATACCTACCTGCTAACAATAAGGAATACATGGGATGCACATTATAAGAGCAACACGGGGAAGTCTGTGCGGACCCTGCCGGCGCTGCAGGAATACATGGGATGCACATTGTAAGAGCTACACGGGGAAGTCTGTGCGGACCCTGCGGGCGCTGCAGGAATACATGGGATGCACATTGTAAGAGCTATACAGTGTTTAATTACTAGAGAAAGGATACAGTGTGTCATAACTAGAGAAAGGATACAGTGTATCATAACTAGAGAAATTATACAGTGTATCATAACTAGAGAAAGGATACAACGTATCATAACTAGAGAAAGGATACAGTGTGTCATAACTAGAGAAAGGATACAACGTATCATAACTAGAGAAAGGATACAGTGTTTAATTACTAGAGAAAGGATACAGTGTGTCATAACTAGAGAAAGGATACAGTGTATCATAACTAGAGAAAGGATACAGTGTATCATAACTAGAGAAAGGATACAGTGTATCATGACTAGAGAAAGGATACAGTGTGTCCTAACTAGAGAAAGGATACATAACTAGAGAAAGGATACAGTGTATCATAACTAGAGAAAGGATACAGTGTATCATAACTAGAGAAACGATACAGTGTATCACAACTAGAGAAAGGATACAGTGTATCATAACTAGAGAAACGATACAGTGTATCACAACTAGAGAAAGGATACAGCGTATCATAACTAGAGAAAGGATACAGTGTATCATAACTAGAGAAAGGATACAGTGTGTCATAACTAGAGAAAGGATACAGTGTATCATAACTAGAGAAAGGATACAGTGTATCACAACTAGAGAAAGGATACAGTGTGGCATAACTAGAGAAATGATACGGTGTATTATAAGTAGAGAAAGGATACAGTGTGTCATAACTAGAGAAATGATACGGTGTATTATAAGTAGAGAAAGGATACAGTGTGTCATAACTAGAGAAAGGATACAGTGTGTCATAACTAGAGAAATTATACAGTGTATCATAACTAGAGAAAGGATACAGTGTATTATAAGTAGAGAAAGGATACAGTGTGTCATAACTAGAGAAAGGATACAGTGTATCATAACTAGAGAAACGATACAGTGTATAACAACTAGAGAAAGGATACAGTGTATCATAACTAGAGAAACGATACAGTGTATCACAACTAGAGAAAGGATACAGTGTGTCATAACTAGAGAAATGATACGGTGTATTATAAGTAGAGAAAGGATACAGTGTGTCATAACTAGAGAAATTATACAGTGTATCATAACTAGAGAAAGGATACAACGTATCATAACTAGAGAAAGGATACAGTGTTTAATTACTAGAGAAAGGATACAGTGTGTCATAACTAGAGAAAGGATACAGTGTATCATAACTAGAGAAAGGATACAGTGTATCATAACTAGAGAAAGGATACAGTGTATCATGACTAGAGAAAGGATACAGTGTGTCCTAACTAGAGAAAGGATACATAACTAGAGAAAGGATACAGTGTATCATAACTAGAGAAAGGATACAGTGTATCATGACTAGAGACAGGATACAGTGTGTCCTAACTAGAGAAAGGATACATAACTAGAGAAAGGATACAGCGTATCATAACTAGAGAAAGGATACAGTGTGTTATAAGTAGAGAAAGGATACAGTGTGTCATAACTAGAGAAAGGATACAGTGTATCATAACTAGAGAAACGATACAGTGTATCACATCTAGAGAAAGGATACAGTGTGTCATAACTAGAGAAATGATACAGTGTATTATAAGTAGAGAAAGGATACAGTGTATCACAACTAGAGAAAGGATACAGTGTATCATAAATAGAGAAAGGATACAGGATATCATAACAAGAGAAAGGATACTGTGTATCATAACAAGAGAAAGGATACAGTGTATCATAACTAGAGAAAGGATACAGTGTATCATAACTAGAGAAAGGATACAGTGTGTCATAACTAGAGAAAGGATACAGTGTATCATAACTAGAGAAAGGATACAGTGTGTCATAACTAGAGAAAGGATACAGTGTATCATAACTAGAGAAAGGATACAGTGTGTCATAACTAGAGAAAGGATACAGTGTGTCATAACTAGAGAAAGGATACAGTGTATTATAGGTAGAGAAAGGATACAGTGTGTCATAACTAGAGAAAGGATACAGTGTATACCAGTCTTAGACTGTGCCCTGATGGGTCCAATAATATATAGTCCATTTCCTTATGTCGCTATTAATTTAACTAAAAGAGGTTCAAAGTGTAAAGTATATAATTGGTCACGTGATTTCAGGCTTTTGGTGCCTATTAAATTGGAAGACTGGTTGTAAGTAGTGTTGAGCGATTTACGGTTATTGGACCCCGTACCCGAACCCGGACATTTCACTGTATGTTCGTTTTGGAGTTCGGGGTTCGGCGATTACATTGTATGTAATACTATTGGCTTTCTAAAAACCAAAATAGAGTCCCAATTCATAAGAAATTCTTATGAATGGGGACTCTATTTCGGTTTATAGAAAGCCAATAGCATTACATGTATTCCATAAACCGAAAGTCTATAAACCGAACGACATTCGGTTTATAGACTTTCGGCTTATGGAATACATGTAATGCTATTGCTATTCTCTAAACCGAAATAGAGTCCCCATTCATTCAAGTAGGTCAATTGGAGGGGCTGGCATGCATGAGGCCTGCTCAGGTGTGACCTGCTTTCCCATTTGTCTGGGTGGAGGATCAGGATTAAATCCCTGCGCTGTCTGTTTGGACTGATGTATGTTTCTCCTAAGTCATCCTTTGCTTCTAAAAGAGACTTTGCAGATTGACTTGTGTCTGTTCAGATCCTCATTGCTCCAGTTATTGGATATCACTGGGAGCCTCTCCTCATACAATACTTTCCTTTATTCCTGATCCCCTGTAGGGCCTGAGTCAGTGTTACAGACACAAGTTGATTGCAGAGCACAAATAATGCACAGACCAGCTAACATACCTACCTGCTAACATACCTACCTGCTAACAATAAGGAATACATGGGATGCACATTATAAGAGCAACACGGGGAAGTCTGTGCGGACCCTGCGGGCGCTGCAGGAATACATGGGATGCACATTGTAAGAGCTACACGGGGAAGTCTGTGCGGACCCTGCCGGCGCTGCAGGAATACATGGGATGCACATTATAAGAGCTACACGGGGAAGTCTGTGCAGACCCTGCCGGCGCTGCAGGAATACATGGGATGCACATTATAAGAGCTACACGGGGAAGTCTGTGCGGACCCTGCCGGCGCTGCAGGAATACATGGGATGCACATTGTAAGAGCTACACGGGGAAGTCTGTGCGGACCCTGCCGGAATACATGGGATGCACATTATAAGAGCTACACGGGGAAGTCTGTGCGGACCCTGCCGGCGCTGCAGGAATACATGGGATGCACATTATAAGAGTTACACGGGGAAGTCTGTGCGGACCCTGCCGGCGCTGCAGGAATACATGGGATGCACATTATAAGAGCTACACGGGGAAGTCTGTGCGGACCCTGCCGGCGCTGCAGGAATACATGGGATGCACATTATAAGAGCTACACGGGGAAGTCTGTGCGGACCCTGCCGGCGCTGCAGGAATACATGGGATGCACATTATAAGAGCTACACGGGGAAGTCTGTGCGGACCCTGCCGGCGCTGCAGGAATACATGGGATGCACATTATAAGAGCTACACGGGGGAGTCTGTGCGGACCCTGCCGGCGCTGCAGGAATACATGGGATGCACATTATAAGAGCTACACGGGGAAGTCTGTGCGGACCCTGCCGGCGCTGCAGGAATACATGGGATGCACATTATAAGAGCTACACGGGGAAGTCTGTGCGGACCCTGCCGGCGCTGCAGGAATACATGGGATGCACATTATAAGAGCTACACGGGGGAGTCTGTGCGGACCCTGCCGGCGCTGCAGGAATACATGGGATGCACATTATAAGAGCTACACGGGGGAGTCTGTGCGGACCCTGCCGGCGCTGCAGGAATACATGGGATGCACATTATAAGAGCTACACGGGCAAGTCTGTGCGGACCCTGCCGGCGCTGCAGGAATACATGGGATGCACATTATAAGAGCTACACGGGGAAGTCTGTGCGGACCCTGCCGGCGCTGCAGGAATACATGGGATGCACATTATAAGAGCTACACGGGGAAGTCTGTGCGGACCCTGCCAGCGCTGCAGGAATACATGGGATGCACATTATAAGAGCTACACGGGGGAGTCTGTGCGGACCCTGCCGGCGCTGCAGGAATACATGGGATGCACATTATAAGAGCTACACGGGGGAGTCTGTGCGGACCCTGCCGGCGCTGCAGGAATTCATGGGATGCACATTATAAGAGCTACACGGGGAAGTCTGTGCGGACCCTGCCGGCGCTGCAGGAATACATGGGATGCACATTATAAGAGCTACACGGGGAAGTCTGTGCGGACCCTGCCGGCGCTGCAGGAATACATGGGATGCACATTATAAGAGCTACACGGGGAAGTCTGTGCGGACCCTGCCGGCGCTGCAGGAATACATGGGATGCACATTATAAGAGCTACACGGGGAAGTCTGTGCGGACCCTGCCAGCGCTGCAGGAATACATGGGATGCACATTATAAGAGCTACACGGGGAAGTCTGTGCGGACCCTGCCGGCGCTGCAGGAATACATGGGATGCACATTATAAGAGCTACACGGGGAAGTCTGTGCGGACCCTGCCGGCGCTGCAGGAATACATGGGATGCACATTATAAGAGCTACACGGGGGAGTCTGTGCGGACCCTGCCGGCGCTGCAGGAATACATGGGATGCACATTATAAGAGCTACACGGGGAAGTAACGGGTATCTGCTCCGCTCTCTAGATAATATCACCCGTAGATATCTACAGCTGGAGTCAATCAATTGCAGGGAAATTAGGAGGGAATTTTCAACCTAAGGCCAAAATAGCCGATTTGTAAAAATTATCTCGTTCAGCTGAATTTGGCCTTCAGTTTACACACAACCAGCACTCGAATTACACGTGGAATATAACACATTATCTTTCTCTTATTCTGCTATAACGTGTGGAACTGAAGATCAGAAGGATTGAAATGTTATTGTTTTTTTCCTACTTGATAAATTGTAAATAATCTTTTATTTCATTCTGCTGGATTTAAATAATAAGAATTAATAATCAGCAGCATGAAAGGGACAAAGAAACTGAAATTTATTTGGAGTGCGGCAGTCACTGAGATTTATTAGGAGTGCGTCACTCACTGAGATTTATTAGGAGTGTGTCACTCACTGAGATTTATTAGGAGTGTGTCACTCACTGAGATTTATTAGGAGTGTGTCACTCACTGAGATTTATTAGGAGTGTGTCTCTCACTGAGATTTATTAGGAGTGCGTCACTCACTGAGATTTATTAGGAGTGCGTCACTCACTGAGATTTATTAGGAGTGCGGCAGTCACTGAGATTTATTAGGAGTGTGTCACTCACTGAGATTTATTAGGAGTGTGTCACTCACTGAAATTTATTAGGAGTGCGTCACTCACTGAGATTTATTAGGAGTGCGGCAGTCACTGAGATTTATTAGGAGTGCGGCAGTCACTGAGATTTATTAGGAGTGCGGCAGTCACTGAGATTTATTAGGAGTGCGGCAGTCACTGAAATTTATTAGGAGTGTGTCAGTCACTGAGATTTATTAGGAGTGTGTCACTCACTGAGATTTATTAGGAGTGTGTCACTCACTGAAATTTATTAGGAGTGCGGCAGTCACTGAGATTTATTAGGAGTGTGTCACTCACTGAGATTTATTAGGAGTGTGTCACTCACTGAGATTTATAAGGAGTGTGTCACTCACTGAGATTTATTAGGAGTGTGTCACTCACTGAGATTTATTAGGAGTGTGTCAATCACTTAGATTTATTAGGAGTGTGTCACTCACTGAGATTTATTAGGAGTGTGTCACTCACTGAGATTTATTAGGAGTGTGTCACTCACTGAGATTTATAAGGAGTGTGTCACTCACTGAGATTTATTAGGAGTGCGTCACTCACTGAGATTTATTAGGAGTGCGTCACTCACTGAGATTTATTAGGAGTGCGTCACTCACTGAGATTTTTTAGGAGTGTGTCACTCACTGAGATTTATAAGGAGTGTGTCACTCACTGAGATTTATTAGTAGTGTGTCACTCACTGAAATTTATTAGGAGTGTGTCACTCACTGAGATTTATTAGGAGTGCGGCAGTCACTGAGATTTATTAGGAGTGCGGCAGTCACTGAGATTTATTAGGAGTGTGGCAGTCACTGAGATTTATTAGGAGTGTGTCACTCACTGAGATTTATTAGGAGTGCGTCACTCACTGAAATTTATTAGGAGTGCGGCAGTCACTGAGATTTATTTGGAGTGCGGCAGTCACTGAGATTTATTAGGAGTGTGTCACTCACTGAGATTTATTAGGAGTGTGTCACTCACTGAGATTTATTTGGAGTGCGGCAGTCACTGAGATTTATTAGGAGTGTGTCACTCACTGAGATTTATTAGGAGTGTGTCACTCACTGAGATTTATTAGGAGTGTGTCACTCACTGAGATTTATTAGGAGTGTGTCACTCACTGAGTTTTATTAGGAGTGCGGCAGTCACTGAGCTTTATTAGGAGTGTGTCACTCACTGAGATTTATTAGGAGTGCGGCAGTCACTGAGATTTATTAGGAGTGTGTCACTCACTGAGATTTATTAGGAGTGCGCCAGTCACTGAGATTTATTAGGAGTGCGGCAGTCACTGAGATTTATTTGGAGTGCGGCAGTCACTGAGATTTATTAGGAGTGTGTCACTCACTGAGATTTATTAGGAGTGTGTCACTCACTGAGATTTATTAGGAGTGCGTCACTCACTGAGATTTATTAGGAGTGTGTCACTCACTGAGATTTATTAGGAGTGCGGCAGTCACTGAGATTTATTAGGAGTGTGTCACTCACTGAGATTTATTTGGAGTGCGGCAGTCACTGAGATTTATTAGGAGTGCGGCAGTCACTGAGCTTTATTAGGAGTGTGTCACTCACTGAGATTTATTAGGAGTGCGGCAGTCACTGAGATTTATTAGGAGTGCGGCAGTCACTGAGATTTATTAGGAGTGTCACTCACTGAGATTTATTAGGAGTGCGTCACTCACTGAAATTTATTAGGAGTGTCACTCACTGAGATTTATTAGGAGTGTGTCACTCACTGAGATTTATTAGGAGTGTGTCACTCACTGAGATTTATAAGGAGTGTGTCACTCACTGAGATTTATTAGGAGTGCGTCACTCACTGAGATTTATTAGGAGTGCGTCACTCACTGAGATTTATTAGGAGTGCGTCACTCACTGAGATTTTTTAGGAGTGTGTCACTCACTGAGATTTATAAGGAGTGTGTCACTCACTGAGATTTATTAGTAGTGTGTCACTCACTGAAATTTATTAGGAGTGTGTCACTCACTGAGATTTATTAGGAGTGCGGCAGTCACTGAGATTTATTAGGAGTGCGGCAGTCACTGAGATTTATTAGGAGTGTGGCAGTCACTGAGATTTATTAGGAGTGTGTCACTCACTGAGATTTATTAGGAGTGCGTCACTCACTGAAATTTATTAGGAGTGCGGCAGTCACTGAGATTTATTTGGAGTGCGGCAGTCACTGAGATTTATTAGGAGTGTGTCACTCACTGAGATTTATTAGGAGTGTGTCACTCACTGAGATTTATTTGGAGTGCGGCAGTCACTGAGATTTATTAGGAGTGTGTCACTCACTGAGATTTATTAGGAGTGTGTCACTCACTGAGATTTATTAGGAGTGTGTCACTCACTGAGATTTATTAGGAGTGTGTCACTCACTGAGTTTTATTAGGAGTGCGGCAGTCACTGAGCTTTATTAGGAGTGTGTCACTCACTGAGATTTATTAGGAGTGCGGCAGTCACTGAGATTTATTAGGAGTGTGTCACTCACTGAGATTTATTAGGAGTGCGGCAGTCACTGAGATTTATTAGGAGTGCGGCAGTCACTGAGATTTATTTGGAGTGCGGCAGTCACTGAGATTTATTAGGAGTGTGTCACTCACTGAGATTTATTAGGAGTGTGTCACTCACTGAGATTTATTAGGAGTGCGTCACTCACTGAGATTTATTAGGAGTGTGTCACTCACTGAGATTTATTAGGAGTGCGGCAGTCACTGAGATTTATTAGGAGTGTGTCACTCACTGAGATTTATTTGGAGTGCGGCAGTCACTGAGATTTATTAGGAGTGCGGCAGTCACTGAGCTTTATTAGGAGTGTGTCACTCACTGAGATTTATTAGGAGTGCGGCAGTCACTGAGATTTATTAGGAGTGCGGCAGTCACTGAGATTTATTAGGAGTGTCACTCACTGAGATTTATTAGGAGTGCGTCACTCACTGAAATTTATTAGGAGTGTCACTCACTGAGATTTATTAGGAGTGTGTCACTCACTGAGATTTATTAGGAGTGTGTCAATCACTGAGATTTATTAGGAGTGTGTCACTCACTGAGATTTATTAGGAGTGTGGCAGTCACTGAGATTTATTAGGAGTGTGTCACTCACTGAGATTTATAAGGAGTGTGTCACTCACTGCGATTTATTAGGAGTGTGTCACTCACTGAAATTTATTAGGAGTGTGTCACTCACTGAGATTTATTAGGAGTGCGGCAGTCACTGAGATTTATTAGGAGTGTGTCACTCACTGAGATTTATTAGGAGTGTGTCACTCACTGAGATTTATTAGGAGTGCGTCACTCACTGAAATTTATTAGGAGTGCGGCAGTCACTGAGATTTATTAGGAGTGTGTCACTCACTGAGATTTATTAGGAGTGTGTCACTCACTGAAATTTATTAGGAGTGTGTCACTCACTGAGATTTATTAGGAGTGGGTCAATCACTGAGATTTATTAGGAGTGTGTCACTCACTGAGATTTATTAGGAGTGTGTCAATCACTGAGATTTATTAGGAGTGTGGCAGTCGCTGAGATTTATTAGGAGTGCGGCAGTCGCTGAGATTTATTAGGAGTGCGGCAGTCACTGAGATTTATTAGGAGTGTGTCACTCACTGAGATTTATTAGGAGTGTGTCACTCACTGAGATTTATTAGGAGTGTGTCACTCACTGAGATTTATTAGGAGTGCGTCACTCACTGAGATTTATTAGGAGTGTGTCACTCACTGAGATTTATTAGGAGTGTGTCACTCACTGAGATTTATTAGGAGTGTGTCACTCACTGAGATTTATTAGGAGTGTGGCAGTCACTGAGATTTATTAGGAGTGTGTCAATCACTTAGATTTATTAGGAGTGTGTCACTCACTGAGATTTATTAGGAGTGTGTCACTCACTGAGATTTATTAGGAGTGCGTCACTCACTGAGATTTATTAGGAGTGCGGCAGTCACTGAGATTTATTAGGAGTGCGGCAGTCACTGAGATTTATTAGGAGTGCGGCAGTCACTGAGATTTATTAGGAGAGTGTCACTCACTGAGATTTATTAGGAGTGCGGCAGTCACTGAGATTTATTAGGAGTGTGTCACTCACTGAGATTTATTAGGAGTGTGGCAGTCACTGAGCTTTATTAGGAGTGTGTCACTCACTGAGATTTATTAGGAGTGCGGTAGTCGCTGAGATTTATTTGGAGTGCGGCAGTCACTGAGATTTATTAGGAGTGTGTCACTCACTGAGATTTATTAGGAGTGCGGCAGTCACTGAGATTTATTAGGAGTGTGTCACTCACTGAGATTTATTAGGAGTGTGTCACTCACTGAGATTTATTAGGAGTGTGGCAGTCACTGAGCTTTATTAGGAGTGTGTCACTCACTGAGATTTATTAGGAGTGCGGCAGTCACTGAGATTTATTTGGAGTGCGGCAGTCACTGAGATTTATTAGGAGTGTGTCACTCACTGAGATTTATTAGGAGTGTGTCACTCACTGAGATTTATTAGGAGTGTGTCACTCACTGAGATTTATTAGGAGTGCGGCAGTCACTGAGATTTATTAGGAGTGTGGCAGTCACTGAGCTTTATTAGGAGTGTGTCACTCACTGAGATTTATTAGGAGTGCGGCAGTCACTGAGATTTATTTGGAGTGCGGCAGTCACTGAGATTTATTAGGAGTGTGTCACTCACTGAGATTTATAAGGAGTGTGTCACTCACTGAGATTTATTAGGAGTGTGTCACTCACTGAGATTTATTAGGAGTGTCACTCACTGAGATTTATTAGGAGTGTGTCACTCACTGAGATTTATTAGGAGTGTCACTCACTGAGATTTATTAGGAGTGTGTCTCTCACTGAGATTTATTAGGAGTGTGTCACTCACTGAGATTTATTAGGAGTGTGTCTCTCACTGAGATTTATTAGGAGTGTGTCACTCACTGAGATTTATTAGGAGTGTGTCACTCACTGAGATTTATTAGGAGTGTGTCACTCACTGAGATTTATTAGGAGTGTGTCACTCACTGAGATTTATTAGGAGTGTGTCACTCACTGAGACTTATGAGGAGTGTGTCACTCACTGAGATTTATTAGGAGTGTGTCACTCACTGAGATTTATTAGGAGTGTGTCACTCACTGAGATTTATTAGGAGTGTGTCACTCACTGAGATTTATTAGGAGTGCGTCACTCACTGAGATTTATTAGGAGTGTGTCACTCACTGAGATTTATTAGGAGTGTGTCACTCACTGAGATTTATTAGGAGTGTCACTCACTGAGATTTATTAGGAGTGCGTCACTCACTGAGATTTATTAGGAGTGTGTCACTCACTGAGATTTATTAGGAGTGCGTCACTCACTGAGATTTATTAGGAGTGTGTCACTCACTGAGATTTATTAGGAGTGTGTCACTCACTGAGATTTATTAGGAGTGTGTCACTCACTGAGATTTATTAGGAGTGTGGCAGTCACTGAGCTTTATTAGGAGTGTGTCACTCACTGAGATTTATTAGGAGTGTGTCACTCATTGAGATTTATAAGGAGTGTGTCACTCACTGAGATTTATTAGGAGTGTGTCACTCACTGAGATTTATTAGGAGTGTGTCACTCACTGAGATTTATTAGGAGTGCGGCAGTCACTGAGATTTATTAGGAGTGTGTCACTCACTGAGATTTATTAGGAGTGCGGCTGTCACTGAGATTTATTAGGAGTGTGTCACTCACTGAGATTTATTAGGAGTGTGGCAGTCACTGAGCTTTATTAGGAGTGTGTCACTCACTGAGATTTATTAGGAGTGCGGTAGTCGCTGAGATTTATTTGGAGTGCGGCAGTCACTGAGATTTATTAGGAGTGTGTCACTCACTGAGATTTATTAGGAGTGTGTCACTCACTGAGATTTATTAGGAGTGTGGCAGTCACTGAGCTTTATTAGGAGTGTGTCACTCACTGAGATTTATTAGGAGTGCGGCAGTCACTGAGATTTATTTGGAGTGCGGCAGTCACTGAGATTTATTAGGAGTGTGTCACTCACTGAGATTTATTAGGAGTGTGTCACTCACTGAGATTTATAAGGAGTGTGTCACTCACTGAGATTTATTAGGAGTGTGTCACTCACTGAGATTTATTAGGAGTGTGTCACTCACTGAGATTTATTAGGAGTGTCACTCACTGAGATTTATTAGGAGTGTGTCACTCACTGAGATTTATTAGGAGTGTCACTCACTGAGATTTATTAGGAGTGTGTCTCTCACTGAGATTTATTAGGAGTGTGTCACTCACTGAGATTTATTAGGAGTGTGGCAGTCACTGAGATTTATTAGGAGTGTCACTCACTGAGATTTATTAGGAGTGTGTCTCTCACTGAGATTTATTAGGAGTGTGTCACTCACTGAGATTTATTAGGAGTGTGTCACTCACTGAGATTTATTAGGAGTGTGTCACTCACTGAGATTTATTAGGAGTGTGTCACTCACTGAGATTTATTAGGAGTGTGTCACTCACTGAGATTTATTAGGAGTGTGTCACTCACTGAGACTTATGAGGAGTGTGTCACTCACTGAGATTTATTAGGAGTGTGTCACTCACTGAGATTTATTAGGAGTGTGTCACTCACTGAGATTTATTAGGAGTGCGTCACTCACTGAGATTTATTAGGAGTGTGTCACTCACTGAGATTTATTAGGAGTGTCACTCACTGAGATTTATTAGGAGTGCGTCACTCACTGAGATTTATTAGGAGTGCGGCAGTCACTGAGATTTATTAGGAGTGTGGCAGTCACTGAGCTTTATTAGGAGTGTGTCACTCACTGAGATTTATTAGGAGTGCGGCAGTCACTGAGATTTATTTGGAGTGCGGCAGTCACTGAGATTTATTAGGAGTGTGTCACTCACTGAGATTTATAAGGAGTGTGTCACTCACTGAGATTTATTAGGAGTGTGTCACTCACTGAGATTTATTAGGAGTGTGTCACTCACTGAGATTTATTAGGAGTGTCACTCACTGAGATTTATTAGGAGTGTGTCACTCACTGAGATTTATTAGGAGTGTCACTCACTGAGATTTATTAGGAGTGGGTCTCTCACTGAGATTTATTAGGAGTGTGTCACTCACTGAGATTTATTAGGAGTGTGGCAGTCACTGAGATTTATTAGGATTGTCACTCACTGAGATTTATTAGGAGTGTGTCTCTCACTGAGATTTATTAGGAGTGTGTCACTCACTGAGATTTATTAGGAGTGTGTCACTCACTGAGATTTATTAGGAGTGTGTCACTCACTGAGATTTATTAGGAGTGCGTCACTCACTGAGATTTATTAGGAGTGTGTCACTCACTGAGATTTATTAGGAGTGTCCCTCACTGAGATTTATTAGGAGTGCGTCACTCACTGAGATTTATTAGGAGTGTGTCACTCACTGAGATTTATTAGGAGTGTGTCACTCACTGAGATTTATTAGGAGTGTGTCGCTCACTGAGATTTATTAGGAGTGTGTCACTCACTGAGATTTATTAGTAGTGTGTCACTCACTGAAATTTATTAGGAGTGCGTCACTCACTGAGATTTATTAGGAGTGCGGCAGTCACTGAGATTTATTAGGAGTGTGTCACTCACTGAAATTTATAAGGAGTGCGTCACTCACTGAGATTTATTAGGAGTGCGGCAGTCACTGAGATTTATTAGGAGTGCGGCAGTCACTGAGATTTATTAGGAGTGCGGCAGTCACTGAGATTTATTAGGAGTGTGTCACTCACTGAGATTTATTAGGAGTGTGTCACTCACTGAAATTTATTAGGAGTGCGGCAGTCACTGAGATTTATTAGGAGTGTGTCACTCACTGAGATTTATTAGGAGTGTGTCACTCACTGAGATTTATAAGGAGTGTGTCACTCACTGAGATTTATTAGGAGTGTGTCAATCACTGATTTATAAAGAGTGTGTCACTCACTGAGATTTATTAGGAGTGCGGCAGACACTGAGATTTATTAGGAGTGCGGCAGTCACTGAGATTTATTAGGAGTGTGTCACTCACTGAGATTTATTAGGAGTGTGGCAGTCACTGAGCTTTATTAGGAGTGTGTCACTCACTGAGATTTATTAGGAGTGCGGTAGTCGCTGAGATTTATTTGGAGTGCGGCAGTCACTGAGATTTATTAGGAGTGTGTCACTCACTGAGATTTATTAGGAGTGCGGCAGTCACTGAGATTTATTAGGAGTGTGTCACTCACTGAGATTTATTAGGAGTGTGTCACTCACTGAGATTTATTAGGAGTGTGGCAGTCACTGAGCTTTATTAGGAGTGTGTCACTCACTGAGATTTATTAGGAGTGCGGCAGTCACTGAGATTTATTTGGAGTGCGGCAGTCACTGAGATTTATTAGGAGTGTGTCACTCACTGAGATTTATTAGGAGTGTGTCACTCACTGAGATTTATTAGGAGTGTGTCACTCACTGAGATTTATTAGGAGTGCGGCAGTCACTGAGATTTATTAGGAGTGTGGCAGTCACTGAGCTTTATTAGGAGTGTGTCACTCACTGAGATTTATTAGGAGTGCGGCAGTCACTGAGATTTATTTGGAGTGCGGCAGTCACTGAGATTTATTAGGAGTGTGTCACTCACTGAGATTTATAAGGAGTGTGTCGCTCACTGAGATTTATTAGGAGTGTGTCACTCACTGAGATTTATTAGGAGTGTGTCACTCACTGAGATTTATTAGGAGTGTCACTCACTGAGATTTATTAGGAGTGTGTCACTCACTGAGATTTATTAGGAGTGTCACTCACTGAGATTTATTAGGAGTGTGTCTCTCACTGAGATTTATTAGGAGTGTGTCACTCACTGAGATTTATTAGGAGTGTGGCAGTCACTGAGATTTATTAGGAGTGTCACTCACTGAGATTTATTAGGAGTGTGTCTCTCACTGAGATTTATTAGGAGTGTGTCACTCACTGAGATTTATTAGGAGTGTGTCACTCACTGAGATTTATTAGGAGTGTGTCACTCACTGAGATTTATTAGGAGTGTGTCACTCACTGAGATTTATTAGGAGTGTGTCACTCACTGAGACTTATGAGGAGTGTGTCACTCACTGAGATTTATTAGGAGTGTGTCACTCACTGAGATTTATTAGGAGTGTGTCACTCACTGAGATTTATTAGGAGTGTGTCACTCACTGAGATTTATTAGGAGTGCGTCACTCACTGAGATTTATTAGGAGTGTGTCACTCACTGAGATTTATTAGGAGTGCGTCACTCACTGAGATTTATTAGGAGTGTCACTCACTGAGATTTATTAGGAGTGCGTCACTCACTGAGATTTATTAGGAGTGTGTCACTCACTGAGATTTATTAGGAGTGCGTCACTCACTGAGATTTATTAGGAGTGTGTCACTCACTGAGATTTATTAGGAGTGTGTCACTCACTGAGATTTATTAGGAGTGTGTCACTCACTGAGATTTATTAGGAGTGTGGCAGTCACTGAGCTTTATTAGGAGTGTGTCACTCACTGAGATTTATTAGGAGTGCGGCAGTCACTGAGATTTATTTGGAGTGCGGCAGTCACTGAGATTTATTAGGAGTGTGTCACTCACTGAGATTTATTAGGAGTGTGTCACTCACTGAGATTTATTAGGAGTGTGTCACTCACTGAGATTTATTAGGAGTGTGTCACTCACTGAGATTTATTAGGAGTGTCACTCACTGAGATTTATTAGGAGTGTGTCACTCACTGAGATTTATTAGGAGTGTCACTCACTGAGATTTATTAGGAGTGGGTCTCTCACTGAGATTTATTAGGAGTGTGTCACTCACTGAGATTTATTAGGAGTGTGGCAGTCACTGAGATTTATTAGGAGTGTCACTCACTGAGATTTATTAGGAGTGTGTCTCTCACTGAGATTTATTAGGAGTGTGTCACTCACTGAGATTTATTAGGAGTGTGTCACTCACTGAGATTTATTAGGAGTGTGTCACTCACTGAGATTTATTAGGAGTGTGTCACTCACTGAGATTTATTAGGAGTGTGTCACTCACTGAGATTTATTAGGAGTGTGTCACTCACTGAGACTTATGAGGAGTGTGTCACTCACTGAGATTTATTAGGAGTGTGTCACTCACTGAGATTTATTAGGAGTGTGTCACTCACTGAGATTTATTAGGAGTGCGTCACTCACTGAGATTTATTAGGAGTGTGTCACTCACTGAGATTTATTAGGAGTGTCACTCACTGAGATTTATTAGGAGTGCGTCACTCACTGAGATTTATTAGGAGTGTGTCACTCACTGAGATTTATTAGGAGTGTGTCACTCACTGAGATTTATTAGGAGTGTGTCGCTCACTGAGATTTATTAGGAGTGTGTCACTCACTGAGATTTATTAGGAGTGTGTCACTCACTGAGATTTATTAGGAGTGCGTCACTCACTGAGATTTATTAGGAGTGCGGCAGTCACTGAGATTTATTAGGAGTGTGTCACTCACTGAAATTTATTAGGAGTGCGTCACTCACTGAGATTTATTAGGAGTGCGGCAGTCACTGAGATTTATTAGGAGTGCGGCAGTCACTGAGATTTATTAGGAGTGCGGCAGTCACTGAGATTTATTAGGAGTGTGTCACTCACTGAGATTTATTAGGAGTGTGTCACTCACTGAAATTTATTAGGAGTGCGGCAGTCACTGAGATTTATTAGGAGTGTGTCACTCACTGAGATTTATTAGGAGTGTGTCACTCACTGAGATTTATAAGGAGTGTGTCACTCACTGAGATTTATTAGGAGTGTGTCAATCACTGAGATTTATTAGGAGTGTGTCACTCACTGAGATTTATTAGGAGTGTGTCACTCACTGATATTTATTAGGAGTGCGTCACTCACTGAGATTTATTAGGAGTGTGTCACTCACTGAGATTTATAAGGAGTGTGTCACTCACTGAGATTTATTAGGAGTGTGTCACTCACTGAGATTTATTAGGAGTGTGTCACTCACTGAGATTTATTAGGAGTGTGTCACTCACTGAGATTTATTAGGAGTGTGTCACTCACTGAGATTTATTAGGAGTGTGTCACTCACTGAGACTTATGAGGAGTGTGTCACTCACTGAGATTTATTAGGAGTGTGTCACTCACTGAGATTTATTAGGAGTGTGTCACTCACTGAGATTTATTAGGAGTGTGTCACTCACTGAGATTTATTAGGAGTGCGTCACTCACTGAGATTTATTAGGAGTGTGTCACTCACTGAGATTTATTAGGAGTGTGTCACTCACTGAGATTTATTAGGAGTGTCACTCACTGAGATTTATTAGGAGTGCGTCACTCACTGAGATTTATTAGGAGTGTGTCACTCACTGAGATTTATTAGGAGTGCGTCACTCACTGAGATTTATTAGGAGTGTGTCACTCACTGAGATTTATTAGGAGTGTGTCACTCACTGAGATTTATTAGGAGTGTGTCACTCACTGAGATTTATTAGGAGTGTGGCAGTCACTGAGCTTTATTAGGAGTGTGTCACTCACTGAGATTTATTAGGAGTGTGTCACTCATTGAGATTTATAAGGAGTGTGTCACTCACTGAGATTTATTAGGAGTGTGTCACTCACTGAGATTTATTAGGAGTGTGTCACTCACTGAGATTTATTAGGAGTGCGGCAGTCACTGAGATTTATTAGGAGTGTGTCACTCACTGAGATTTATTAGGAGTGCGGCAGTCACTGAGATTTATTAGGAGTGTGTCACTCACTGAGATTTATTAGGAGTGTGGCAGTCACTGAGCTTTATTAGGAGTGTGTCACTCACTGAGATTTATTAGGAGTGCGGTAGTCGCTGAGATTTATTTGGAGTGCGGCAGTCACTGAGATTTATTAGGAGTGTGTCACTCACTGAGATTTATTAGGAGTGTGTCACTCACTGAGATTTATTAGGAGTGTGGCAGTCACTGAGCTTTATTAGGAGTGTGTCACTCACTGAGATTTATTAGGAGTGCGGCAGTCACTGAGATTTATTTGGAGTGCGGCAGTCACTGAGATTTATTAGGAGTGTGTCACTCACTGAGATTTATTAGGAGTGTGTCACTCACTGAGATTTATTAGGAGTGTGTCACTCACTGAGATTTATTAGGAGTGTGTCACTCACTGAGATTTATTAGGAGTGTCACTCACTGAGATTTATTAGGAGTGTGTCACTCACTGAGATTTATTAGGAGTGTCACTCACTGAGATTTATTAGGAGTGTGTCTCTCACTGAGATTTATTAGGAGTGTGTCACTCACTGAGATTTATTAGGAGTGTGGCAGTCACTGAGATTTATTAGGAGTGTCACTCACTGAGATTTATTAGGAGTGTGTCTCTCACTGAGATTTATTAGGAGTGTGTCACTCACTGAGATTTATTAGGAGTGTGTCACTCACTGAGATTTATTAGGAGTGTGTCACTCACTGAGATTTATTAGGAGTGTGTCACTCACTGAGATTTATTAGGAGTGTGTCACTCACTGAGACTTATGAGGAGTGTGTCACTCACTGAGATTTATTAGGAGTGTGTCACTCACTGAGATTTATTAGGAGTGTGTCACTCACTGAGATTTATTAGGAGTGCGTCACTCACTGAGATTTATTAGGAGTGTGTCACTCACTGAGATTTATTAGGAGTGTCACTCACTGAGATTTATTAGGAGTGCGTCACTCACTGAGATTTATTAGGAGTGTGTCACTCACTGAGATTTATTAGGAGTGTGTCACTCACTGAGATTTATTAGGAGTGTGTCGCTCACTGAGATTTATTAGGAGTGTGTCACTCACTGAGATTTATTAGGAGTGTGTCACTCACTGAGATTTATTAGGAGTGCGTCACTCACTGAGATTTATTAGGAGTGCGGCAGTCACTGAGATTTATTAGGAGTGTGTCACTCACTGAAATTTATTAGGAGTGCGTCACTCACTGAGATTTATTAGGAGTGCGGCAGTCACTGAGATTTATTAGGAGTGCGGCAGTCACTGAGATTTATTAGGAGTGCGGCAGTCACTGAGATTTATTAGGAGTGTGTCACTCACTGAGATTTATTAGGAGTGTGTCACTCACTGAAATTTATTAGGAGTGCGGCAGTCACTGAGATTTATTAGGAGTGTGTCACTCACTGAGATTTATTAGGAGTGTGTCACTCACTGAGATTTATAAGGAGTGTGTCACTCACTGAGATTTATTAGGAGTGTGTCAATCACTGAGATTTATTAGGAGTGTGTCACTCACTGAGATTTATTAGGAGTGTGTCACTCACTGAGATTTATTAGGAGTGCGTCACTCACTGAGATTTATTAGGAGTGTGTCACTCACTGAGATTTATAAGGAGTGTGTCACTCACTGAGATTTATTAGGAGTGTGTCACTCACTGAGATTTATAAGGAGTGTGTCACTCACTGAGATTTATAAGGAGTGTGTCACTCACTGAGATTTATTAGGAGTGTGTCACTCACTGAGATTTATAAGGAGTGTGTCACTCACTGAGATTTATTAGGAGTGTGTCAATCACTGAGATTTATTAGGAGTGTGTCACTCACTGAAATTTATTAGGAGTGTGTCACTCACTGAGATTTATTAGGAGTGGGTCAATCACTGAGATTTATTAGGAGTGTGTCACTCACTGAGATTTATTAGGAGTGTGTCAATCACTGAGATTTATTAGGAGTGTGGCAGTCGCTGAGATTTATTAGGAGTGCGGCAGTCACTGAGATTTATTAGGAGTGTGTCACTCACTGAGATTTATTAGGAGTGTGTCACTCACTGAGATTTATTAGGAGTGTGTCACTCACTGAGATTTATTAGGAGTGCGTCACTCACTGAGATTTATTAGGAGTGTGTCACTCACTGAGATTTATTAGGAGTGTGTCACTCACTGAGATTTATTAGGAGTGTGTCACTCACTGAGATTTATTAGGAGTGTGGCAGTCACTGAGATTTATTAGGAGTGTGTCAATCACTTAGATTTATTAGGAGTGTGTCACTCACTGAGATTTATTAGGAGTGTGTCACTCACTGAGATTTATTAGGAGTGCGTCACTCACTGAGATTTATTAGGAGTGCGGCAGTCACTGAGATTTATTAGGAGTGCGGCAGTCACTGAGATTTATTAGGAGTGCGGCAGTCACTGAGATTTATTAGGAGTGTGTCACTCACTGAGATTTATTAGGAGTGCGGCAGTCACTGAGATTTATTAGGAGTGTGTCACTCACTGAGATTTATTAGGAGTGCGGCAGTCATTGAGATTTATTAGGAGTGTGTCACTCACTGAGATTTATTAGGAGTGCGGCAGACACTGAGATTTATTAGGAGTGTGTCACTCACTGAGATTTATTAGGAGTGTGTCACTCACTGAGATTTATTAGGAGTGTGGCAGTCACTGAGCTTTATTAGGAGTGTGTCACTCACTGAGATTTATTAGGAGTGCGGCAGTCACTGAGATTTATTTGGAGTGCGGCAGTCACTGAGATTTATTAGGAGTGTGTCACTCACTGAGATTTATTAGGAGTGTGTCACTCACTGAGATTTATTAGGAGTGTGTCACTCACTGAGATTTATTAGGAGTGCGGCAGTCACTGAGATTTATTAGGAGTGTGGCAGTCACTGAGCTTTATTAGGAGTGTGTCACTCACTGAGATTTATTAGGAGTGCGGCAGTCACTGAGATTTATTTGGAGTGCGGCAGTCACTGAGATTTATTAGGAGTGTGTCACTCACTGAGATTTATAAGGAGTGTGTCACTCACTGAGATTTATTAGGAGTGTGTCACTCACTGAGATTTATTAGGAGTGTGTCACTCACTGAGATTTATTAGGAGTGTCACTCACTGAGATTTATTAGGAGTGTGTCACTCACTGAGATTTATTAGGAGTGTCACTCACTGAGATTTATTAGGAGTGTGTCTCTCACTGAGATTTATTAGGAGTGTGTCACTCACTGAGATTTATTAGGAGTGTGGCAGTCACTGAGATTTATTAGGAGTGTCACTCACTGAGATTTATTAGGAGTGTGTCTCTCACTGAGATTTATTAGGAGTGTGTCACTCACTGAGATTTATTAGGAGTGTGTCACTCACTGAGATTTATTAGGAGTGTGTCACTCACTGAGATTTATTAGGAGTGTGTCACTCACTGAGATTTATTAGGAGTGTGTCACTCACTGAGACTTATGAGGAGTGTGTCACTCACTGAGATTTATTAGGAGTGTGTCACTCACTGAGATTTATTAGGAGTGTGTCACTCACTGAGATTTATTAGGAGTGTGTCACTCACTGAGATTTATTAGGAGTGCGTCACTCACTGAGATTTATTAGGAGTGTGTCACTCACTGAGATTTATTAGGAGTGTGTCACTCACTGAGATTTATTAGGAGTGTCACTCACTGAGATTTATTAGGAGTGCGTCACTCACTGAGATTTATTAGGAGTGTGTCACTCACTGAGATTTATTAGGAGTGCGTCACTCACTGAGATTTATTAGGAGTGTGTCACTCACTGAGATTTATTAGGAGTGTGTCACTCACTGAGATTTATTAGGAGTGTGTCACTCACTGAGATTTATTAGGAGTGTGGCAGTCACTGAGCTTTATTAGGAGTGTGTCACTCACTGAGATTTATTAGGAGTGTGTCACTCATTGAGATTTATAAGGAGTGTGTCACTCACTGAGATTTATTAGGAGTGTGTCACTCACTGAGATTTATTAGGAGTGTGTCACTCACTGAGATTTATTAGGAGTGTGTCACTCACTGAGATTTATTAGGAGTGTCACTCACTGAGATTTATTAGGAGTGCGTCACTCACTGAGATTTATTAGGAGTGCGTCACTCACTGAGATTTATTAGGAGTGCGTCACTCACTGAGATTTATTAGGAGTGCGTCACTCACTGAGATTTATTAGGAGTGTGTCACTCACTGAGATTTATTAGGAGTGTGTCACTCACTGAGATTTATTAGGAGTGTGGCAGTCACTGAGCTTTATTAGGAGTGTGTCACTCACTGAGATTTATTAGGAGTGTGTCACTCATTGAGATTTATAAGGAGTGTGTCACTCACTGAGATTTATTAGGAGTGTGTCACTCACTGAGATTTATTAGGAGTGTGTCACTCACTGAGATTTATTAGGAGTGCGGCAGTCACTGAGATTTATTAGGAGTGTGTCACTCACTGAGATTTATTAGGAGTGCGGCAGTCACTGAGATTTATTAGGAGTGTGTCACTCACTGAGATTTATTAGGAGTGTGGCAGTCACTGAGCTTTATTAGGAGTGTGTCACTCACTGAGATTTATTAGGAGTGCGGTAGTCGCTGAGATTTATTTGGAGTGCGGCAGTCACTGAGATTTATTAGGAGTGTGTCACTCACTGAGATTTATTAGGAGTGTGTCACTCACTGAGATTTATTAGGAGTGTGGCAGTCACTGAGCTTTATTAGGAGTGTGTCACTCACTGAGATTTATTAGGAGTGCGGCAGTCACTGAGATTTATTTGGAGTGCGGCAGTCACTGAGATTTATTAGGAGTGTGTCACTCACTGAGATTTATTAGGAGTGTGTCACTCACTGAGATTTATAAGGAGTGTGTCACTCACTGAGATTTATTAGGAGTGTGTCACTCACTGAGATTTATTAGGAGTGTGTCACTCACTGAGATTTATTAGGAGTGTCACTCACTGAGATTTATTAGGAGTGTGTCACTCACTGAGATTTATTAGGAGTGTCACTCACTGAGATTTATTAGGAGTGTGTCTCTCACTGAGATTTATTAGGAGTGTGTCACTCACTGAGATTTATTAGGAGTGTGGCAGTCACTGAGATTTATTAGGAGTGTCACTCACTGAGATTTATTAGGAGTGTGTCTCTCACTGAGATTTATTAGGAGTGTGTCACTCACTGAGATTTATTAGGAGTGTGTCACTCACTGAGATTTATTAGGAGTGTGTCACTCACTGAGATTTATTAGGAGTGTGTCACTCACTGAGATTTATTAGGAGTGTGTCACTCACTGAGATTTATTAGGAGTGTGTCACTCACTGAGACTTATGAGGAGTGTGTCACTCACTGAGATTTATTAGGAGTGTGTCACTCACTGAGATTTATTAGGAGTGTGTCACTCACTGAGATTTATTAGGAGTGCGTCACTCACTGAGATTTATTAGGAGTGTGTCACTCACTGAGATTTATTAGGAGTGTCACTCACTGAGATTTATTAGGAGTGCGTCACTCACTGAGATTTATTAGGAGTGTGTCACTCACTGAGATTTATTAGGAGTGTGTCACTCACTGAGATTTATTAGGAGTGTGTCGCTCACTGAGATTTATTAGGAGTGTGTCACTCACTGAGATTTATTAGGAGTGTGTCACTCACTGAGATTTATTAGGAGTGCGTCACTCACTGAGATTTATTAGGAGTGCGGCAGTCACTGAGATTTATTAGGAGTGTGTCACTCACTGAAATTTATTAGGAGTGCGTCACTCACTGAGATTTATTAGGAGTGCGGCAGTCACTGAGATTTATTAGGAGTGCGGCAGTCACTGAGATTTATTAGGAGTGCGGCAGTCACTGAGATTTATTAGGAGTGTGTCACTCACTGAGATTTATTAGGAGTGTGTCACTCACTGAAATTTATTAGGAGTGCGGCAGTCACTGAGATTTATTAGGAGTGTGTCACTCACTGAGATTTATTAGGAGTGTGTCACTCACTGAGATTTATAAGGAGTGTGTCACTCACTGAGATTTATTAGGAGTGTGTCAATCACTGAGATTTATTAGGAGTGTGTCACTCACTGAGATTTATTAGGAGTGTGTCACTCACTGAGATTTATTAGGAGTGCGTCACTCACTGAGATTTATTAGGAGTGTGTCACTCACTGAGATTTATAAGGAGTGTGTCACTCACTGAGATTTATTAGGAGTGTGTCACTCACTGAGATTTATAAGGAGTGTGTCACTCACTGAGATTTATAAGGAGTGTGTCACTCACTGAGATTTATTAGGAGTGTGTCACTCACTGAGATTTATAAGGAGTGTGTCACTCACTGAGATTTATTAGGAGTGTGTCAATCACTGAGATTTATTAGGAGTGTGTCACTCACTGAGATTTATTAGGAGTGTGTCACTCACTGAGATTTATTAGGAGTGTGTCACTCACTGAGATTTATTAGGAGTGCGTCACTCACTGAGATTTATTAGGAGTGTGTCACTCACTGAGATTTATTAGGAGTGTCACTCACTGAGATTTATTAGGAGTGCGTCACTCACTGAGATTTATTAGGAGTGTGTCACTCACTGAGATTTATTAGGAGTGCGTCACTCACTGAGATTTATTAGGAGTGTGTCACTCACTGAGATTTATTAGGAGTGTCACTCACTGAGATTTATTAGGAGTGCGTCACTCACTGAGATTTATTAGGAGTGTGTCACTCACTGAGATTTATTAGGAGTGTGTCACTCACTGAGATTTATTAGGAGTGTGTCGCTCACTGAGATTTATTAGGAGTGTGTCACTCACTGAGATTTATTAGGAGTGTGTCACTCACTGAGATTTATTAGGAGTGTGTCACTCACTGAGATTTATTAGGAGTGCGTCACTCACTGAGATTTATTAGGAGTGCGGCAGTCACTGAGATTTATTAGGAGTGTGTCACTCACTGAAATTTATTAGGAGTGCGTCACTCACTGAGATTTATTAGGAGTGCGGCAGTCACTGAGATTTATTAGGAGTGCGGCAGTCACTGAGATTTATTAGGAGTGCGGCAGTCACTGAGATTTATTAGGAGTGCGGCAGTCACTGAGATTTATTAGGAGTGTGTCACTCACTGAGATTTATTAGGAGTGTGTCACTCACTGAAATTTATTAGGAGTGCGGCAGTCACTGAGATTTATTAGGAGTGTGTCACTCACTGAGATTTATTAGGAGTGTGTCACTCACTGAGATTTATAAGGAGTGTGTCACTCACTGAGATTTATTAGGAGTGTGTCAATCACTGAGATTTATTAGGAGTGTGTCACTCACTGAGATTTATTAGGAGTGTGTCACTCACTGAGATTTATTAGGAGTGCGTCACTCACTGAGATTTATTAGGAGTGTGTCACTCACTGAGATTTATAAGGAGTGTGTCACTCACTGAGATTTATTAGGAGTGTGTCACTCACTGAGATTTATAAGGAGTGTGTCACTCACTGAGATTTATAAGGAGTGTGTCACTCACTGAGATTTATTAGGAGTGTGTCACTCACTGAGATTTATAAGGAGTGTGTAACTCACTGAGATTTATTAGGAGTGTGTCAATCACTGAGATTTATTAGGAGTGTGTCACTCACTGAGATTTATTAGGAGTGTGTCACTCACTGAGATTTATTAGGAGTGCGTCACTCACTGAGATTTATTAGGAGTGTGTCACTCACTGAGATTTATAAGGAGTGTGTCACTCACTGAGATTTATTAGGAGTGTGTCACTCACTGAAATTTATTAGGAGTGTGTCACTCACTGAGATTTATTAGGAGTGCGGCAGTCACTGAGATTTATTAGGAGTGCGGCAGTCACTGAGATTTATTAGGAGTGTGGCAGTCACTGAGATTTATTAGGAGTGTGTCACTCACTGAGATTTATTAGGAGTGCGTCACTCACTGAAATTTATTAGGAGTGCGGCAGTCACTGAGATTTATTTGGAGTGCGGCAGTCACTGAGATTTATTAGGAGTGTGTCACTCACTGAGATTTATTAGGAGTGTGTCACTCACTGAGATTTATTAGGAGTGTGTCACTCACTGAGATTTATTTGGAGTGCGGCAGTCACTGAGATTTATTAGGAGTGTGTCACTCACTGAGATTTATTAGGAGTGTGTCACTCACTGAGATTTATTAGGAGTGTGTCACTCACTGAGATTTATTAGGAGTGTGTCACTCACTGAGATTTATTAGGAGTGCGTCACTCACTGAGATTTATTAGGAGTGTGGCAGTCACTGAGCTTTATTAGGAGTGTGTCACTCACTGAGATTTATTAGGAGTGCGGCAGTCACTGAGATTTATTAGGAGTGTGTCACTCACTGAGATTTATTAGGAGTGCGGCAGTCACTGAGATTTATTAGGAGTGCGGCAGTCACTGAGATTTATTTGGAGTGCGGCAGTCACTGAGATTTATTAGGAGTGTGTCACTCACTGAGATTTATTAGGAGTGCGGCAGTCACTGAGCTTTATTAGGAGTGTGTCACTCACTGAGATTTATTTGGAGTGCGGCAGTCACTGAGATTTATTAGGAGTGTGTCACTCACTGAGATTTATTAGGAGTGGGTCACTCACTGAGATTTATTAGGAGTGTGTCACTCACTGAGATTTATTAGGAGTGCGTCACTCACTGAGATTTATTAGGAGTGTGTCACTCACTGAGATTTATTAGGAGTGCGGCAGTCACTGAGATTTATTAGGAGTGTGTCACTCACTGAGATTTATTTGGAGTGCGGCAGTCACTGAGATTTATTAGGAGTGCGGCAGTCACTGAGATTTATTAGGAGTGCGGCAGTCACTGATATTTATTAGGAGTGTGTCACTCACTGAAATTTATTAGGAGTGCGTCACTCACTGAGATTTATTAGGAGTGCGGCAGTCACTGAGATTTATTAGGAGTGCGGCAGTCACTGAGATTTATTAGGAGTGCGGCCGTCACTGAGATTTATTAGGAGTGTGTCACTCACTGAGATTTATTAGGAGTGTGTCACTCACTGAAATTTATTAGGAGTGCGGCAGTCACTGAGATTTATTAGGAGTGTGTCACTCACTGAGATTTATTAGGAGTGTGTCACTCACTGAGATTTATAAGGAGTGTGTCACTCACTGAGATTTATTAGGAGTGTGTCACTCACTGAGATTTATTAGGAGTGTGTCAATCACTGAGATTTATTAGGAGTGTGTCACTCACTGAGATTTATTAGGAGTGTGTCACTCACTGAGATTTATTAGGAGTGCGTCACTCACTGAGATTTATTAGGAGTGTGTCACTCACTGAGATTTATAAGGAGTGTGTCACTCACTGAGATTTATTAGGAGTGTGTCACTCACTGAAATTTATTAGGAGTGTGTCACTCACTGAGATTTATTAGGAGTGCGGCAGTCACTGAGATTTATTAGGAGTGCGGCAGTCACTGAGATTTATTAGGAGTGTGGCAGTCACTGAGATTTATTAGGAGTGTGTCACTCACTGAGATTTATTAGGAGTGCGTCACTCACTGAAATTTATTAGGAGTGCGGCAGTCACTGAGATTTATTTGGAGTGCGGCAGTCACTGAGATTTATTAGGAGTGTGTCACTCACTGAGATTTATTAGGAGTGTGTCACTCACTGAGATTTATTTGGAGTGCGGCAGTCACTGAGATTTATTAGGAGTGTGTCACTCACTGAGATTTATTAGGAGTGTGTCACTCACTGAGATTTATTAGGAGTGTGTCACTCACTGAGATTTATTTGGAGTGCGGCAGTCACTGAGATTTATTAGGAGTGCGGCAGTCACTGAGATTTATTAGGAGTGTGTCACTCACTGAAATTTATTAGGAGTGCGTCACTCACTGAGATTTATTAGGAGTGCGGCAGTCACTGAGATTTATTAGGAGTGCGGCAGTCACTGAGATTTATTAGGAGTGCGGCCGTCACTGAGATTTATTAGGAGTGTGTCACTCACTGAGATTTATTAGGAGTGTGTCACTCACTGAAATTTATTAGGAGTGCGGCAGTCACTGAGATTTATTAGGAGTGTGTCACTCACTGAGATTTATTAGGAGTGTGTCACTCACTGAGATTTATAAGGAGTGTGTCACTCACTGAGATTTATTAGGAGTGTGTCACTCACTGAGATTTATTAGGAGTGTGTCAATCACTGAGATTTATTAGGAGTGTGTCACTCACTGAGATTTATTAGGAGTGTGTCACTCACTGAGATTTATTAGGAGTGCGTCACTCACTGAGATTTATTAGGAGTGTGTCACTCACTGAGATTTATAAGGAGTGTGTCACTCACTGAGATTTATTAGGAGTGTGTCACTCACTGAAATTTATTAGGAGTGTGTCACTCACTGAGATTTATTAGGAGTGCGGCAGTCACTGAGATTTATTAGGAGTGCGGCAGTCACTGAGATTTATTAGGAGTGTGGCAGTCACTGAGATTTATTAGGAGTGTGTCACTCACTGAGATTTATTAGGAGTGCGTCACTCACTGAAATTTATTAGGAGTGCGGCAGTCACTGAGATTTATTTGGAGTGCGGCAGTCACTGAGATTTATTAGGAGTGTGTCACTCACTGAGATTTATTAGGAGTGTGTCACTCACTGAGATTTATTTGGAGTGCGGCAGTCACTGAGATTTATTAGGAGTGTGTCACTCACTGAGATTTATTAGGAGTGTGTCACTCACTGAGATTTATTAGGAGTGTGTCACTCACTGAGATTTATTAGGAGTGTGTCACTCACTGAGATTTATTAGGAGTGTGTCACTCACTGAGATTTATTAGGAGTGCGTCACTCACTGAGATTTATTAGGAGTGTGGCAGTCACTGAGCTTTATTAGGAGTGTGTCACTCACTGAGATTTATTAGGAGTGCGGCAGTCACTGAGATTTATTAGGAGTGTGTCACTCACTGAGATTTATTAGGAGTGCGGCAGTCACTGAGATTTATTAGGAGTGCGGCAGTCACTGAGATTTATTTGGAGTGCGGCAGTCACTGAGATTTATTAGGAGTGTGTCACTCACTGAGATTTATTAGGAGTGCGGCAGTCACTGAGCTTTATTAGGAGTGTGTCACTCACTGAGATTTATTTGGAGTGCGGCAGTCACTGAGATTTATTAGGAGTGTGTCACTCACTGAGATTTATTAGGAGTGGGTCACTCACTGAGATTTATTAGGAGTGTGTCACTCACTGAGATTTATTAGGAGTGCGTCACTCACTGAGATTTATTAGGAGTGTGTCACTCACTGAGATTTATTAGGAGTGCGGCAGTCACTGAGATTTATTAGGAGTGTGGCAGTCACTGAGATTTATTAGGAGTGTGTCACTCACTGAGATTTATTAGGAGTGCGTCACTCACTGAAATTTATTAGGAGTGCGGCAGTCACTGAGATTTATTTGTAGTGCGGCAGTCACTGAGATTTATTAGGAATGTGTCACTCACTGAGATTTATTAGGAGTGTGTCACTCACTGAGATTTATTAGGAGTGTGTCACTCACTGAGATTTATTTGGAGTGCGGCAGTCACTGAGATTTATTAGGAGTGTGTCACTCACTGAGATTTATTAGGAGTGTGTCACTCACTGAGATTTATTAGGAGTGTGTCACTCACTGAGATTTATTAGGAGTGCGTCACTCACTGAGATTTATTAGGAGTGTGGCAGTCACTGAGCTTTATTAGGAGTGTGTCACTCACTGAGATTTATTAGGAGTGCGGCAGTCACTGAGATTTATTAGGAGTGTGTCACTCACTGAGATTTATTAGGAGTGCGGCAGTCACTGAGATTTATTAGGAGTGCGGCAGTCACTGAGATTTATTAGGAGTGTGTCACTCACTGAAATTTATTAGGAGTGCGTCACTCACTGAGATTTATTAGGAGTGCGGCAGTCACTGAGATTTATTAGGAGTGCGGCAGTCACTGAGATTTATTAGGAGTGCGGCCGTCACTGAGATTTATTAGGAGTGTGTCACTCACTGAGATTTATTAGGAGTGTGTCACTCACTGAAATTTATTAGGAGTGCGGCAGTCACTGAGATTTATTAGGAGTGTGTCACTCACTGAGATTTATTAGGAGTGTGTCACTCACTGAGATTTATAAGGAGTGTGTCACTCACTGAGATTTATTAGGAGTGTGTCACTCACTGAGATTTATTAGGAGTGTGTCAATCACTGAGATTTATTAGGAGTGTGTCACTCACTGAGATTTATTAGGAGTGTGTCACTCACTGAGATTTATTAGGAGTGCGTCACTCGCTGAGATTTATTAGGAGTGTGTCACTCACTGAGATTTATAAGGAGTGTGTCACTCACTGAGATTTATTAGGAGTGTGTCACTCACTGAAATTTATTAGGAGTGTGTCACTCACTGAGATTTATTAGGAGTGCGGCAGTCACTGAGATTTATTAGGAGTGCGGCAGTCACTGAGATTTATTAGGAGTGTGGCAGTCACTGAGATTTATTAGGAGTGTGTCACTCACTGAGATTTATTAGGAGTGCGTCACTCACTGAAATTTATTAGGAGTGCGGCAGTCACTGAGATTTATTTGGAGTGCGGCAGTCACTGAGATTTATTAGGAGTGTGTCACTCACTGAGATTTATTAGGAGTGTGTCACTCACTGAGATTTATTTGGAGTGCGGCAGTCACTGAGATTTATTAGGAGTGTGTCACTCACTGAGATTTATTAGGAGTGTGTCACTCACTGAGATTTATTAGGAGTGTTTCACTCACAGAGATTTATTTAGAGTGCGGCAGTCACTGAGATTTATTAGGAGTGCGGCAGTCACTGAGATTTATTAGGAGTGTGTCACTCACTGAAATTTATTAGGAGTGCGTCACTCACTGAGATTTATTAGGAGTGCGGCAGTCACTGAGATTTATTAGGAGTGCGGCAGTCACTGAGATTTATTAGGAGTGCGGCCGTCACTGAGATTTATTAGGAGTGTGTCACTCACTGAGATTTATTAGGAGTGTGTCACTCACTGAAATTTATTAGGAGTGCGGCAGTCACTGAGATTTATTAGGAGTGTGTCACTCACTGAGATTTATTAGGAGTGTGTCACTCACTGAGATTTATAAGGAGTGTGTCACTCACTGAGATTTATTAGGAGTGTGTCACTCACTGAGATTTATTAGGAGTGTGTCAATCACTGAGATTTATTAGGAGTGTGTCACTCACTGAGATTTATTAGGAGTGTGTCACTCACTGAGATTTATTAGGAGTGCGTCACTCACTGAGATTTATTAGGAGTGTGTCACTCACTGAGATTTATAAGGAGTGTGTCACTCACTGAGATTTATTAGGAGTGTGTCACTCACTGAAATTTATTAGGAGTGTGTCACTCACTGAGATTTATTAGGAGTGCGGCAGTCACTGAGATTTATTAGGAGTGCGGCAGTCACTGAGATTTATTAGGAGTGTGGCAGTCACTGAGATTTATTAGGAGTGTGTCACTCACTGAGATTTATTAGGAGTGCGTCACTCACTGAAATTTATTAGGAGTGCGGCAGTCACTGAGATTTATTTGGAGTGCGGCAGTCACTGAGATTTATTAGGAGTGTGTCACTCACTGAGATTTATTAGGAGTGTGTCACTCACTGAGATTTATTTGGAGTGCGGCAGTCACTGAGATTTATTAGGAGTGTGTCACTCACTGAGATTTATTAGGAGTGTGTCACTCACTGAGATTTATTAGGAGTGTGTCACTCACTGAGATTTATTAGGAGTGTGTCACTCACTGAGATTTATTAGGAGTGTGTCACTCACTGAGATTTATTAGGAGTGCGTCACTCACTGAGATTTATTAGGAGTGTGGCAGTCACTGAGCTTTATTAGGAGTGTGTCACTCACTGAGATTTATTAGGAGTGCGGCAGTCACTGAGATTTATTAGGAGTGTGTCACTCACTGAGATTTATTAGGAGTGCGGCAGTCACTGAGATTTATTAGGAGTGCGGCAGTCACTGAGATTTATTTGGAGTGCGGCAGTCACTGAGATTTATTAGGAGTGCGGCAGTCACTGAGATTTATTAGGAGTGTGTCACTCACTGAGATTTATTTGGAGTGCGGCAGTCACTGAGATTTATTAGGAGTGCGGCAGTCACTGAGATTTATTAGGAGTGCGGCAGTCACTGAGATTTATTAGGAGTGTGTCACTCACTGAAATTTATTAGGAGTGCGTCACTCACTGAGATTTATTAGGAGTGCGGCAGTCACTGAGATTTATTAGGAGTGCGGCAGTCACTGAGATTTATTAGGAGTGCGGCAGTCACTGAGATTTATTAGGAGTGTGTCACTCACTGAGATTTATTAGGAGTGTGTCACTCACTGAAATTTATTAGGAGTGCGGCAGTCACTGAGATTTATAAGGAGTGTGTCACTCACTGAGATTTATTAGGAGTGTGTCACTCACTGAGATTTATAATTAGTGTGTCACTCACTGAGATTTATTAGGAGTGTGTCACTCACTGAGATTTATTAGGAGTGTGTCAATCACTGAGATTTATTAGGAGTGTGTCACTCACTGAGATATATTAGGAGTGTGTCACTCACTGAGATTTATTAGGAGTGTGTCACTCACTGAGATTTATTAGGAGTGTGTCACTCACTGAGATTTATTAGGAGTGTGGCAGTCACTGAGATTTATTAGGAGTGTGTCACTCACTGAGATTTATTTGGAGTGCGGCAGTCACTGAGATTTATTAGGAGTGTGTCACTCACTGAGATTTATTAGGAGTGTGTCACTCACTGAGATTTATAAGGAGTGTGTCACTCACTGAGATTTATTAGGAGTGTGTCACTCACTGAGATTTATTAGGAGTGTGTCACTCACTGAGATTTATTAGGAGTGTCACTCACTGAGATTTATTAGGAGTGTGTCACTCACTGAGATTTATTAGGAGTGTCACTCACTGAGATTTATTAGGAGTGTGTCTCTCACTGAGATTTATTAGGAGTGTGTCACTCACTGAGATTTATTAGGAGTGTGGCAGTCACTGAGATTTATTAGGAGTGTCACTCACTGAGATTTATTAGGAGTGCGTCACTCACTGAAATTTATTAGGAGTGCGGCAGTCACTGAGATTTATTTGGAGTGCGGCAGTCACTGAGATTTATTAGGAGTGTGTCACTCACTGAGATTTATTAGGAGTGTGTCACTCACTGAGATTTATTTGGAGTGCGGCAGTCACTGAGACTTATGAGGAGTGTGTCACTCACTGAGATTTATTAGGAGTGTGTCACTCACTGAGATTTATTAGGAGTGTGTCACTCACTGAGATTTATTAGGAGTGTGTCACTCACTGAGATTTATTAGGAGTGCGTCACTCACTGAGATTTATTAGGAGTGCGTCACTCACTGAGATTTATTAGGAGTGTGGCAGTCACTGAGCTTTATTAGGAGTGTGTCACTCACTGAGATTTATTAGGAGTGCGGCAGTCACTGAGATTTATTAGGAGTGTGTCACTCACTGAGATTTATTAGGAGTGCGGCAGTCACTGAGATTTATTAGGAGTGCGGCAGTCACTGAGATTTATTTGGAGTGCGGCAGTCACTGAGATTTATTAGGAGTGTGTCACTCACTGAGATTTATTAGGAGTGCGGCAGTCACTGAGCTTTATTAGAAGTGTGTCACTCACTGAGATTTATTTGGAGTGCGGCAGTCACTGAGATTTATTAGGAGTGTGTCACTCACTGAGATTTATTAGGAGTGGGTCACTCACTGAGATTTAGTAGGAGTGTGTCACTCACTGAGATTTATTAGGAGTGCGTCACTCACTGAGATTTATTAGGAGTGTGTCACTCACTGAGATTTATTAGGAGTGCGGCAGTCACTGAGATTTATTAGGAGTGTGTCACTCACTGAGATTTATTTGGAGTGCGGCAGTCACTGAGATTTATTAGGAGTGCGGCAGTCACTGAGATTTATTAGGAGTGTGTCACTCACTGAGATTTATTAGGAGTGCGTCACTCACTGAAATTTATTAGGAGTGTCACTCACTGAGATTTATTAGGAGTGTGTCACTCACTGAGATTTATTAGGAGTGTGTCAATCACTGAGATTTATTAGGAGTGTGTCACTCACTGAGATTTATTAGGAGTGTGGCATTCACTGAGATTTATTAGGAGTGCGTCACTCACTGAGATTTATTAGGAGTGCGTCACTCACTGAGATTTATTAGGAGTGTGTCACTCACTGAGATTTATAAGGAGTGTGTCACTCACTGAGATTTATTAGGAGTGTGTCACTCACTGAAATTTATTAGGAGTGTGTCACTCACTGAGATTTATTAGGAGTGCGTCAGTCACTGAGATTTATTAGGAGTGTGTCACTCACTGAGATTTATTAGGAGTGTGTCACTCACTGAGATTTATTAGGAGTGTGTCACTCACTGAGATTTATTAGGAGTGCGTCACTCAATGAAAATTTATTAGGAGTGCGGCAGTCACTGAGATTTATTAGGAGTGTGTCACTCACTGAGATTTATTAGGAGTGTGTCACTCACTGAAATTTATTAGGAGTGTGTCACTCACTGAGATTTATTAGGAGTGTGTCAATCACTGAGATTTATTAGGAGTGTGTCACTCACTGAGATTTATTAGGAGTGTGTCAATCACTGAGATTTATTAGGAGTGTGGCAGTCGCTGAGATTTATTAGGAGTGCGGCAGTCACTGAGATTTATTAGGAGTGTGTCACTCACTGAGATTTATTAGGAGTGTGTCACTCACTGAGATTTATTAGGAGTGTGTCACTCACTGAGATTTATTAGGAGTGTGTCACTCACTGAGATTTATTAGGAGTGCGTCACTCACTGAGATTTATTAGGAGTGTGTCACTCACTGAGATTTATTAGGAGTGTGTCACTCACTGAGATTTATTAGGAGTGTGGCAGTCACTGAGCTTTATTAGGAGTGTGTCACTCACTGAGATTTATTAGGAGTGCGGTAGTCGCTGAGATTTATTTGGAGTGCGGCAGTCACTGAGATTTATTAGGAGTGTGTCACTCACTGAGATTTATTAGGAGTGTGTCACTCACTGAGATTTATTAGGAGTGTGGCAGTCACTGAGCTTTATTAGGAGTGTGTCACTCACTGAGATTTATTAGGAGTGCGGCAGTCACTGAGATTTATTTGGAGTGCGGCAGTCACTGAGATTTATTAGGAGTGTGTCACTCACTGAGATTTATTAGGAGTGTGTCACTCACTGAGATTTATAAGGAGTGTGTCACTCACTGAGATTTATTAGGAGTGTGTCACTCACTGAAATTTATTAGGAGTGTGTCACTCACTGAGATTTATTAGGAGTGTGTCACTCACTGAGATTTATTAGGAGTGTGGCAGTCACTGAGCTTTATTAGGAGTGTGTCACTCACTGAGATTTATTAGGAGTGTGTCACTCACTGAGATTTATTAGGAGTGTGTCACTCACTGAGATTTATTAGGAGTGTGGCAGTCACTGAGATTTATTAGGAGTGCGTCACTCACTGAGATTTATTAGGAGTGCGTCAGTCACTGAGATTTATTAGGAGTGTGTCACTCACTGAGATTTATTAGGAGTGTGTCACTCACTGAGATTTATTAGGAGTGTGTCACTCACTGAGATTTATTAGGAGTGCGTCACTCACTGAAATTTATTAGGAGTGCGGCAGTCACTGAGATTTATTAGGAGTGTGTCACTCACTGAGATTTATTAGGAGTGTGTCACTCACTGAAATTTATTAGGAGTGTGTCACTCACTGAGATTTATTAGGAGTGTGTCAATCACTGAGATTTATTAGGAGTGTGTCACTCACTGAGATTTATTAGGAGTGTGTCAATCACTGAGATTTATTAGGAGTGTGGCAGTCGCTGAGATTTATTAGGAGTGCGGCAGTCACTGAGATTTATTAGGAGTGTGTCACTCACTGAGATTTATTAGGAGTGTGTCACTCACTGAGATTTATTAGGAGTGTGTCACTCACTGAGATTTATTAGGAGTGTGTCACTCACTGAGATTTATTAGGAGTGCGTCACTCACTGAGATTTATTAGGAGTGTGTCACTCACTGAGATTTATTAGGAGTGTGTCACTCACTGAGATTTATTAGGAGTGTGGCAGTCACTGAGCTTTATTAGGAGTGTGTCACTCACTGAGATTTATTAGGAGTGTGTCACTCACTGAGATTTATTAGGAGTGTGGCAGTCACTGAGCTTTATTAGGAGTGTGTCACTCACTGAGATTTATTAGGAGTGTGTCACTCATTGAGATTTATACGGAGTGTGTCACTCACTGAGATTTATTAGGAGTGTGTCACTCACTGAGATTTATTAGGAGTGTGTCACTCACTGAGATTTATTAGGAGTGTGTCACTCACTGAGATTTATTAGGAGTGTGTCACTCACTGAGATTTATTAGGAGTGCGGCAGTCACTGAGATTTATTAGGAGTGCGGCAGTCACTGAGATTTATTAGGAGTGTGTCACTCACTGAGATTTATTAGGAGTGTGGCAGTCACTGAGCTTTATTAGGAGTGTGTCACTCACTGAGATTTATTAGGAGTGCGGTAGTCGCTGAGATTTATTTGGAGTGCGGCAGTCACTGAGATTTATTAGGAGTGTGTCACTCACTGAGATTTATTAGGAGTGTCACTCACTGAGATTTATTAGGAGTGCGGCAGTCACTGAGATTTATTAGGAGTGTGTCAATCACTGAGATTTATTAGGAGTGCGTCACTCACTGAGATTTATTAGGAGTGTGTCACTCACTGAGATTTATTAGGAGTGTGGCAGTCACTGAGATTTATTAGGAGTGTGTCACTCACTGAGATTTATTAGGAGTGTGTCACTCACTGAGATTTATTAGGAGTGTGTCACTCACTGAGATTTATTAGGAGTGTGGCAGTCACTGAGCTTTATTAGGAGTGTGTCACTCACTGAGATTTATTAGGAGTGTGTCACTCACTGAGATTTATTAGGAGTGTGGCAGTCACTGAGATTTATTAGGAGTGTTTCACTCACTGAGATTTATTTAGAGTGCGGCAGTCACTGAGATTTATTAGGAGTGCGGCAGTCACTGAGATTTATTAGGAGTGTGTCACTCACTGAAATTTATTAGGAGTGCGTCACTCACTGAGATTTATTAGGAGTGCGGCAGTCACTGAGATTTATTAGGAGTGCGGCAGTCACTGAGATTTATTAGGAGTGCGGCCGTCACTGAGATTTATTAGGAGTGTGTCACTCACTGAGATTTATTAGGAGTGTGTCACTCACTGAAATTTATTAGGAGTGCGGCAGTCACTGAGATTTATTAGGAGTGTGTCACTCACTGAGATTTATTAGGAGTGTGTCACTCACTGAGATTTATAAGGAGTGTGTCACTCACTGAGATTTATTAGGAGTGTGTCACTCACTGAGATTTATTAGGAGTGTGTCAATCACTGAGATTTATTAGGAGTGTGTCACTCACTGAGATTTATTAGGAGTGTGTCACTCACTGAGATTTATTAGGAGTGCGTCACTCACTGAGATTTATTAGGAGTGTGTCACTCACTGAGATTTATAAGGAGTGTGTCACTCACTGAGATTTATTAGGAGTGTGTCACTCACTGAAATTTATTAGGAGTGTGTCACTCACTGAGATTTATTAGGAGTGCGGCAGTCACTGAGATTTATTAGGAGTGCGGCAGTCACTGAGATTTATTAGGAGTGTGGCAGTCACTGAGATTTATTAGGAGTGTGTCACTCACTGAGATTTATTAGGAGTGCGTCACTCACTGAAATTTATTAGGAGTGCGGCAGTCACTGAGATTTATTTGGAGTGCGGCAGTCACTGAGATTTATTAGGAGTGTGTCACTCACTGAGATTTATTAGGAGTGTGTCACTCACTGAGATTTATTTGGAGTGCGGCAGTCACTGAGATTTATTAGGAGTGTGTCACTCACTGAGATTTATTAGGAGTGTGTCACTCACTGAGATTTATTAGGAGTGTGTCACTCACTGAGATTTATTAGGAGTGTGTCACTCACTGAGATTTATTAGGAGTGTGTCACTCACTGAGATTTATTAGGAGTGCGTCACTCACTGAGATTTATTAGGAGTGTGGCAGTCACTGAGCTTTATTAGGAGTGTGTCACTCACTGAGATTTATTAGGAGTGCGGCAGTCACTGAGATTTATTAGGAGTGTGTCACTCACTGAGATTTATTAGGAGTGCGGCAGTCACTGAGATTTATTAGGAGTGCGGCAGTCACTGAGATTTATTTGGAGTGCGGCAGTCACTGAGATTTATTAGGAGTGCGGCAGTCACTGAGATTTATTAGGAGTGTGTCACTCACTGAGATTTATTTGGAGTGCGGCAGTCACTGAGATTTATTAGGAGTGCGGCAGTCACTGAGATTTATTAGGAGTGCGGCAGTCACTGAGATTTATTAGGAGTGTGTCACTCACTGAAATTTATTAGGAGTGCGTCACTCACTGAGATTTATTAGGAGTGCGGCAGTCACTGAGATTTATTAGGAGTGCGGCAGTCACTGAGATTTATTAGGAGTGCGGCAGTCACTGAGATTTATTAGGAGTGCGGCAGTCACTGAGATTTATTAGGAGTGTGTCACTCACTGAGATTTATTAGGAGTGTGTCACTCACTGAAATTTATTAGGAGTGCGGCAGTCACTGAGATTTATAAGGAGTGTGTCACTCACTGAGATTTATTAGGAGTGTGTCACTCACTGAGATTTATAATTAGTGTGTCACTCACTGAGATTTATTAGGAGTGTGTCACTCACTGAGATTTATTAGGAGTGTGTCAATCACTGAGATTTATTAGGAGTGTGTCACTCACTGAGATATATTAGGAGTGTGTCACTCACTGAGATTTATTAGGAGTGTGTCACTCACTGAGATTTATTAGGAGTGTGTCACTCACTGAGATTTATTAGGAGTGTGGCAGTCACTGAGATTTATTAGGAGTGTGTCACTCACTGAGATTTATTTGGAGTGCGGCAGTCACTGAGATTTATTAGGAGTGTGTCACTCACTGAGATTTATTAGGAGTGTGTCACTCACTGAGATTTATAAGGAGTGTGTCACTCACTGAGATTTATTAGGAGTGTGTCACTCACTGAGATTTATTAGGAGTGTGTCACTCACTGAGATTTATTAGGAGTGTCACTCACTGAGATTTATTAGGAGTGTGTCACTCACTGAGATTTATTAGGAGTGTCACTCACTGAGATTTATTAGGAGTGTGTCTCTCACTGAGATTTATTAGGAGTGTGTCACTCACTGAGATTTATTAGGAGTGTGGCAGTCACTGAGATTTATTAGGAGTGTCACTCACTGAGATTTATTAGGAGTGCGTCACTCACTGAAATTTATTAGGAGTGCGGCAGTCACTGAGATTTATTTGGAGTGCGGCAGTCACTGAGATTTATTAGGAGTGTGTCACTCACTGAGATTTATTAGGAGTGTGTCACTCACTGAGATTTATTTGGAGTGCGGCAGTCACTGAGACTTATGAGGAGTGTGTCACTCACTGAGATTTATTAGGAGTGTGTCACTCACTGAGATTTATTAGGAGTGTGTCACTCACTGAGATTTATTAGGAGTGTGTCACTCACTGAGATTTATTAGGAGTGCGTCACTCACTGAGATTTATTAGGAGTGCGTCACTCACTGAGATTTATTAGGAGTGTGGCAGTCACTGAGCTTTATTAGGAGTGTGTCACTCACTGAGATTTATTAGGAGTGCGGCAGTCACTGAGATTTATTAGGAGTGTGTCACTCACTGAGATTTATTAGGAGTGCGGCAGTCACTGAGATTTATTAGGAGTGCGGCAGTCACTGAGATTTATTTGGAGTGCGGCAGTCACTGAGATTTATTAGGAGTGTGTCACTCACTGAGATTTATTAGGAGTGCGGCAGTCACTGAGCTTTATTAGAAGTGTGTCACTCACTGAGATTTATTTGGAGTGCGGCAGTCACTGAGATTTATTAGGAGTGTGTCACTCACTGAGATTTATTAGGAGTGGGTCACTCACTGAGATTTATTAGGAGTGTGTCACTCACTGAGATTTATTAGGAGTGCGTCACTCACTGAGATTTATTAGGAGTGTGTCACTCACTGAGATTTATTAGGAGTGCGGCAGTCACTGAGATTTATTAGGAGTGTGTCACTCACTGAGATTTATTTGGAGTGCGGCAGTCACTGAGATTTATTAGGAGTGCGGCAGTCACTGAGATTTATTAGGAGTGTGTCACTCACTGAGATTTATTAGGAGTGCGTCACTCACTGAAATTTATTAGGAGTGTCACTCACTGAGATTTATTAGGAGTGTGTCACTCACTGAGATTTATTAGGAGTGTGTCAATCACTGAGATTTATTAGGAGTGTGTCACTCACTGAGATTTATTAGGAGTGTGGCATTCACTGAGATTTATTAGGAGTGCGTCACTCACTGAGATTTATTAGGAGTGCGTCACTCACTGAGATTTATTAGGAGTGTGTCACTCACTGAGATTTATAAGGAGTGTGTCACTCACTGAGATTTATTAGGAGTGTGTCACTCACTGAAATTTATTAGGAGTGTGTCACTCACTGAGATTTATTAGGAGTGCGTCAGTCACTGAGATTTATTAGGAGTGTGTCACTCACTGAGATTTATTAGGAGTGTGTCACTCACTGAGATTTATTAGGAGTGTGTCACTCACTGAGATTTATTAGGAGTGCGTCACTCAATGAAAATTTATTAGGAGTGCGGCAGTCACTGAGATTTATTAGGAGTGTGTCACTCACTGAGATTTATTAGGAGTGTGTCACTCACTGAAATTTATTAGGAGTGTGTCACTCACTGAGATTTATTAGGAGTGTGTCAATCACTGAGATTTATTAGGAGTGTGTCACTCACTGAGATTTATTAGGAGTGTGTCAATCACTGAGATTTATTAGGAGTGTGGCAGTCGCTGAGATTTATTAGGAGTGCGGCAGTCACTGAGATTTATTAGGAGTGTGTCACTCACTGAGATTTATTAGGAGTGTGTCACTCACTGAGATTTATTAGGAGTGTGTCACTCACTGAGATTTATTAGGAGTGTGTCACTCACTGAGATTTATTAGGAGTGCGTCACTCACTGAGATTTATTAGGAGTGTGTCACTCACTGAGATTTATTAGGAGTGTGTCACTCACTGAGATTTATTAGGAGTGTGGCAGTCACTGAGCTTTATTAGGAGTGTGTCACTCACTGAGATTTATTAGGAGTGCGGTAGTCGCTGAGATTTATTTGGAGTGCGGCAGTCACTGAGATTTATTAGGAGTGTGTCACTCACTGAGATTTATTAGGAGTGTGTCACTCACTGAGATTTATTAGGAGTGTGGCAGTCACTGAGCTTTATTAGGAGTGTGTCACTCACTGAGATTTATTAGGAGTGCGGCAGTCACTGAGATTTATTTGGAGTGCGGCAGTCACTGAGATTTATTAGGAGTGTGTCACTCACTGAGATTTATTAGGAGTGTGTCACTCACTGAGATTTATAAGGAGTGTGTCACTCACTGAGATTTATTAGGAGTGTGTCACTCACTGAAATTTATTAGGAGTGTGTCACTCACTGAGATTTATTAGGAGTGTGTCACTCACTGAGATTTATTAGGAGTGTGGCAGTCACTGAGCTTTATTAGGAGTGTGTCACTCACTGAGATTTATTAGGAGTGTGTCACTCACTGAGATTTATTAGGAGTGTGTCACTCACTGAGATTTATTAGGAGTGTGGCAGTCACTGAGATTTATTAGGAGTGCGTCACTCACTGAGATTTATTAGGAGTGCGTCAGTCACTGAGATTTATTAGGAGTGTGTCACTCACTGAGATTTATTAGGAGTGTGTCACTCACTGAGATTTATTAGGAGTGTGTCACTCACTGAGATTTATTAGGAGTGCGTCACTCACTGAAATTTATTAGGAGTGCGGCAGTCACTGAGATTTATTAGGAGTGTGTCACTCACTGAGATTTATTAGGAGTGTGTCACTCACTGAAATTTATTAGGAGTGTGTCACTCACTGAGATTTATTAGGAGTGTGTCAATCACTGAGATTTATTAGGAGTGTGTCACTCACTGAGATTTATTAGGAGTGTGTCAATCACTGAGATTTATTAGGAGTGTGGCAGTCGCTGAGATTTATTAGGAGTGCGGCAGTCACTGAGATTTATTAGGAGTGTGTCACTCACTGAGATTTATTAGGAGTGTGTCACTCACTGAGATTTATTAGGAGTGTGTCACTCACTGAGATTTATTAGGAGTGTGTCACTCACTGAGATTTATTAGGAGTGCGTCACTCACTGAGATTTATTAGGAGTGTGTCACTCACTGAGATTTATTAGGAGTGTGTCACTCACTGAGATTTATTAGGAGTGTGGCAGTCACTGAGCTTTATTAGGAGTGTGTCACTCACTGAGATTTATTAGGAGTGTGTCACTCACTGAGATTTATTAGGAGTGTGGCAGTCACTGAGCTTTATTAGGAGTGTGTCACTCACTGAGATTTATTAGGAGTGTGTCACTCATTGAGATTTATACGGAGTGTGTCACTCACTGAGATTTATTAGGAGTGTGTCACTCACTGAGATTTATTAGGAGTGTGTCACTCACTGAGATTTATTAGGAGTGTGTCACTCACTGAGATTTATTAGGAGTGCGGCAGTCACTGAGATTTATTAGGAGTGCGGCAGTCACTGAGATTTATTAGGAGTGTGTCACTCACTGAGATTTATTAGGAGTGTGGCAGTCACTGAGCTTTATTAGGAGTGTGTCACTCACTGAGATTTATTAGGAGTGCGGTAGTCGCTGAGATTTATTTGGAGTGCGGCAGTCACTGAGATTTATTAGGAGTGTGTCACTCACTGAGATTTATTAGGAGTGTCACTCACTGAGATTTATTAGGAGTGCGGCAGTCACTGAGATTTATTAGGAGTGTGTCAATCACTGAGATTTATTAGGAGTGCGTCACTCACTGAGATTTATTAGGAGTGTGTCACTCACTGAGATTTATTAGGAGTGCGGCAGTCACTGAGATTTATTAGGAGTGTGTCACTCACTGAGATTTATTAGGAGTGTGTCACTCACTGAGATTTATTAGGAGTGTGGCAGTCACTGAGCTTTATTAGGAGTGTGTCACTCACTGAGATTTATTAGGAGTGTGTCACTCACTGAGATTTATAAGGAGTGTGTCACTCACTGAGATTTATTAGGAGTGTGTCACTCACTGAGATTTATTAGGAGTGTGTCACTCACTGAGATTTATTAGGAGTGCGGCAGTCACTGAGATTTATTAGGAGTGCGGTAGTCACTGAGATTTATTAGGAGTGTGTCACTCACTGAGATTTATTAGGAGTGCGGCAGTCACTGAGATTTATTAGGAGTGTGTCACTCACTGAGATTTATTAGGAGTGCGTCACTCACTGAGATTTATTAGGAGTGCGGTAGTCGCTGAGTTTTATTAGGAGTGTCACTCACTGAGATTTATTAGGAGTGCGGCAGTCACTGAGATTTATTAGGAGTGCGTCACTCACTGAGATTTATTAGGAGTGCGGCAGTCACTGAGATTTATTAGGAGTGTGTCACTCACTGAGATTTATTAGGAGTGTGTCACTCACTGAGATTTATTAGGAGTGCGGCAGTTATTGAGCTTCCGGCGCCCTGTGCGAGCCACCCCCTTGGTGCTCCCCCTCCTCCTCTCTACCCACATATCTGTCTGTCTCTCATCCTCCCCCCATATCGATTATCTCTCCTTCCTCCCCTCATACCTCTGTCCCTCTCCCCATATGTCTCCTCCCTCATCTATTGGCAATTTTTATTAAAGGGTGCCCCCTGGGGTGCCTCACATAGGTCACACACCCAAAGGCCGGCCCTGCCTGGTGCCATCACTCTACAGAAAGGGTTATTATGTGTTACACCAGTCAAGCAGATTGAGATGGGGGGATCATCTATAGGATTTGCAGGGGCTCGAGGTTTAATATCTGATCCTGTGATAAATCCTGTGAAATCCTGTTACACGTGATCATGTAGAAATCCGCTTTGCACACTGTAGTAGAGGATCACTCCAGCCCATTACATCTCACTTCAAATAACTCCACTGTGTCAGATTCATGAGTCAACATTACACGTGTGAAATGCGTCAGTGTGTGTGTTCTTGGCCATACTGTTCTATAACGAGCATGATGCACTTTGCAAGTCTATGTTTAGAGGCACAGTCATTGGTGCTGCCCTAGCCAGACAAAATTTGGGCATCCCCACTATCCACGTTAGACACCCACGACATGACCCATAAAACACGTGTCACTCCCAGGACATGCTCCATCACCCCATTACATACACATTACATGCTCTCATAACATGTCCCCATCACATGCTCCATTACCCCATCACCTGCCCCCATCACCCCATTACATACACATTACATGCTCTCATAACATGTCCCCATCACATGCTCCATCACCCCATTACATGCCCCCATCACCCCATTACATACACATTACATGCCCTCATAACATGTCCCCATCACATGCTCCATCACCCCATTACATGCCCCCATCACCCCATTACATACACATTACATGCTCTCATAACATGTCCCCATCACATGCTCCATCACCCCATTACATGCCCCCATCACCCCATTACATACACATTACATGCCCTCATAACATGTCTCCATCACATGCTCCATCACCCCATCACCTGCCCCCATCACCCCATTACATACACATTACATGCTCTCATAACATGTCTCCATCACATGCTCCATCACCCCATCACCTGCCCCCATCACCCCATTACATACACATTACATGCTCTCATAACATGTCCCCATCACATGCTCCATCACCCCATTACCTGCCCCCATCACCCCATTACATACACATTACATGCCCTCATAACATGTCTCCATCACATGCTCCATCACCCCATTACATACACATTACATGCTCTCATAACATGTCTCCATCACATGCTCCATCACCCCATTACATACACATTACATGCTCTCATAACATGTCTCCATCACATGCTCCATCACCCCATCACATGCTCCATCACCCCATTACATACACATTACATGCTCTCATAACATGTCTCCATCACATGCTCCATCACCCCATCACATGCTCCATCACCCCATTACATACACATTACATGCTCTCATAACATGTCCCCATCACATGCTCCATCACCCCATTACATACACATTACATGCTCTCATAACATGTCCCCATCACATGCTCCATCACCCCATTACATTCCGATCTCCCCAGCCACCGTCTCTGGCGGCAAACAAGGTCTTTTTTATTTCCGTTTTGTGGCGCCCCTTAAAGGCATACAAGGCAAGTGCCGCCCTCGCGCTCAATACAGCGCTGGGCACAGTTACACCTGGCTCATTTTGTTTATATGTAACGTATGCACTTATTTTACTATTGCCAGTTCTCCTGTATCTTACATTGCAAATCATTTCACCGGGGCTTCTAAATTCAGTGACATCTAATAAGGAGGGGCTTGGACAGTCAGCCGGGACTGTTACTATAGCAACAGAAACATCACTATGACACTGTATTCACAGTGTTCAGGAGACAGGAAGAGTTGATTACAAATCAGACAGGACTTTACAAAAATATATATACTTTAGTGGACACTATAGGTGGAACTGTCCGTTTAATCACTGAATATAAGGATCATCTGGAATTACAGGAAGGGGCTTGTGATAAGTATTACTGGCCTGGGAACTATGTGTGAAGGTCACTTCAATGTTCTAAAAGTGATGTAACTAACAGGAACATTCCATTGGTTTCCATGGTGACTGCTGAACATTCCACTGGTTTCCATGGTGACTGCTGAACATTCCACTGGTTTCCATGGTGACTGCTGAACATTCCACTGGTTTCCATGGTGACTGCAGAACATTCCATTGGTTTCCATGGTGACTGCAGCACATTCCATTGGTTTCCATGGTGACTGCAGAACATTCCATTGGTGTCCATGGTGACTGCAGAACATTCCATTGGTTTCCATGGTGACTGCTGAACATTCCACTGGTTTCCATGGTGACTGCTGAACATTCCACTGGTTTCCATGGTGACTGCTGAACATTCCACTGGTTTCCATGGTGACTGCAGAACATTCCATTGGTTTCCATGGTGACTGCAGCACATTCCATTGGTTTCCATGGTGACTGCAGAACATTCCATTGGTGTCCAAGGTGACTGCAGAACATTCCATTGGTTTCCATGGTGACTGCAGAACATTCCATTGGTTTCCATGGTGACTGCAGAACATTCCATTGGTTTCCATGGTGACTGCTGAACATTCCATTGGTTTCCATGGTGACTTCTGAACATTCAATTGGTTTCCATGGTGACTGCTGAACATTCCACTGGTTTCCGTGGTGACTGCAGCACATTCCATTGGTTTCCATGGTGACTGCAGAACATTCCATTGGTTTCCATGGTGACTGCAGAACATTCCATTGGTTTCTATGGTGACTGCAGAACATTCCATTGGTTTTCATGGTGACTGCAGAACATTCCACTGGTTTCCATGGTGACTTCAGAACATTCCATTGGTTTCCATGGTGACCAGAGCACTCAGGTAAAAAGGTGGCATCGTCAGCCTGCCGGAGCAAGTCCTGTGAGTGCAAATCTGGGTGCTGGGGTAAGTCCTTGGAGTGTAAATCTGGGTGCTGGGGTAAGTTTTGTGAGTGTAAATCTGGGTGCTGGGGTAAGTCCTTGGAGTGTAAATCTGGGTGCTGGGGTAAGTCCTTGGAGTGTAAATCTGGGTGCTGGGGTAAGTCCTTGGAGTGTAAATCTGGGTGCTGGGGTAAGTCCTTGGAGTGTAAATCTGGGTGCTGGGGTAAGTTTTGTGAGTGTAAATCTGGGTGCTGGGGTAAGTCTTGTGAGTGTAAATTTGGGTGCTGGGGTAAGTGCTGCCAGTGTAAATCTGGGTGCTGGGGTAAGTGCTGTGAGTGTAAATCTGGGTGCTGGCCACTGGTATAAGTCCTGTGAGTGCAAATCTTATTTATTTATATCATGTTACTTACAGGGGAGTCTATAATGTTTGTTTTAAAGAATTTAAAACTTTCTTTAAATAGATTTTTTCCTCCAAACGTATTTCATAAAAATATATCTAATTTAAAAAAAAAATGTGGATGTAAAAAATTTTTTTTTAAATGCATTTTTTATTTTTTAAATGATCGATTTCAATCCACCCTGCTCAGAATATTCCTTAACTTGGATTTCATAAATGTACTCTGTTATCAGTACACATAAACTCATCATATAACATAACAGCCAGTATCAGATATGTTTTCCATTATAGGGTATACACACAGACACCATCCTACCAGATCCACTGGGATTTATTCATTGGGTTTCTCCCACCTCTACTCTAGTAAATGCATTTTTTAACCATTTATTTTTTGACTCTGTGGCCCATCCTGTACATTTCCCTATATGTCTCATATCCGTTACTATATATGCTTTCTGTTGTTTATTCCTGATATTCCTGGAGAGGCTGATGTTTTTCTTTGTTTATATGACTAATTCAGATGGTTTTCCAGAGATGCCGGCTGAAAGATGGTTTATCATCGCCTTCCGATAAGCAGTATTACAATGTACCGGAGAAGGCTTCTCCTGATGTCAAACCATTGATCGAGGAATCACTCCACACAATTATAAATATACACTTTGTTTACATGTTGGGCTCTTTTTATCTCAGATCTCTACGCCTTATACAGAAGGGATGTACAATACATTGATTCTACTGATTCCCACACGTTACAAATATAAATCTGATTACTGTATTGTATTTATTATCTTTGTTTATATTGTATAATAGTATAGCTAATTATATATATATTATCCTTTTTATATTTTTGCACCAGGTCATTGTCCTACCCAAGGAAAGAGAATATTGTCTGTTACATTAATGATCTGTTCTTATCAGATATACAGTATGTGTATATAGATATATAGTATGTGTATATAGATATACAGTATGTGTAAATAGATATATAGTATGTGTATATAGATATATAGTATGAGTATATAGATATACAGTATGTGTATATAGATATACAGTATGTGTATATAGATATATAGTATGTGTATATAGATATATAGTATGTGTATATAGATATACAGTATGTGTATATAGATATATAGTATGTGTAAATAGATATACAGTATTTGTATATAGATATATAGTATGTGTATATAGATATACAGTATTTGTATATAGATATATAGCATGTGTATATATATATACAGTATGTGTGTGTATATATATATATATATATATATATATATATATATATATATATATATAAATTATGTGTATAAATACAGTATTTGTATATAGATATATAGCATGTGTATATATATACAGTATGTGTGTATATATATATATATATATATATATATAGTATGTGTATAAATACAGTATTTGTATATCGATATATAGTATGTGTATATAGATATATAGTATGTGTATATAGATATATAGTATGTGTATATAGATATACAGTATTTGTATATATATATATAGTATGTGTATATAGATATACAGTATTTGTATATAGATATACAGTATGTGTATATAGATATATAGTATGTGTATATAGATATACAGTATTTGTATATAGATATATAGAATGTGTATATAGATATATAGTATGTGTATATAGATATACAGTATTTGTATATAGATATCTAGTATGTGTATATAGATATATAGTATGTGTATATAGATATACAGTATTTGTATATAGATATATAGTATGTGTATACAGATATATAGTATGTGTATATAGATATAAAGTATGTGTATATAGTATGTGTATATAGATATACAGTATTTGTATATAGATATATAGTATGTGTATATAGATATACAGTATTTGTATATAGATATACAGTATGTGTATATAGATATATAGTATGTGAATATAGATATATAGTATGTGTATATAGATATACAGTATGTGTATATAGATATATTGTATGTGTATATAGATATATAGTATGTGTATATAGATATACAGCATTTGTATATAGATATATAGTATGTGTATATAGATATATAGTATGTGTATATAGATATACAGTATTTGTTTATATATATATATATATATATATATATATATATATATATATATAGTATGTGTAAATAGATATACAGTATGTGTATATAGATATACAGTATGTGTATATATATATATATACAGTATTTGTATATAGATATACAGTATTTGTATATAGATATACAGTATGTGTATATAGATACATAGTATGTGTATATAGATATACAGTATTTGTATATAGATATACAGTATTTGTATATAGATATATAGTATGTGTATATAGATATACAGTATGTGTATATAGATATATAGTATGGGTATATAGATATACAGTATTTGTATATAGATATATAGTATGTGTATTTAGATATATAGTATGTGTATATAGATATATAGTATGTGTATATAGATATATAGTATTTGTATATAGATATATAGTATGTGTAGATAGATATACAGTATGTGTATATAGATATATAGTATGTGTAAATAGATATACAGTATTTGTATATAGATATATAGTATGTGTATATAGATATACAGTATTTGTACATAGATATGTAGCATGTGTATATAGATATACAGTATGTGTGTGTATATATATACAGTATGTGTATAAATACAGTATTTGTATATCGATATATAGTATGTGTATATAGATATTATGTGTATATAGATATACAGTATGTGTGTGTATATATATATAGTATGTGTATATAGATATACAGTATTTGTATATAGATATAAAGTATGTGTTTATAGATATACAGTATTTGTATATAGATATATAGTATGTGTATATAGATATACAGTATGTGTGTATATATATATATATAGTATGTGTATAAATACAGTATTTGTATATCGATATATAGTATGTGTATATAGATATACAGTATGTGTATATGGATATATAGTATGTGTATATAGATATATAGTATATGTATATAGATATACAGTATGTGTATATAGATATACAGTATTTGTATATAGATATATAGTATGTGTAAATAGATATACAGTATGTGTATATCGATATATAGTATGTGTATATGGATATATAGTATGTGTATATAGATATATAGTATGTGTATAGAGATATACAGTATGTGTATATAGGTATACAGTATGTGTATATAGATATATAGTATGTGTATATGGATATATAGTATGTGTATATAGATATATAGTATGTGTGTGTATATATATATATAGTATGTGCATAAATACAGTATTTGTATATCGATATATAGTATGTGTATATAGATATACAGTATGTGTATATAGATATATAGTATGTGTATATAGATATACAGTATGTTTATATAGATATACAGTATGTGTATATAGATATATAGTATGTGTATATAGATATACAGTATTTGTATATAGATATATAGTATGTGTATATAGATATACAGTATTTGTATATAGATATACAGTATGTGTATATAGATATATAGTATGTGTATATAGATATACAGTATTTGTATATAGATATATAGTATGTGTATATAGATATATAGTATGTGTATATAGATATACAGTATTTGTATATAGATATATAGTATGTGTATATAGATATATAGTATGTGTATATAGATATATAGTATGTGTATATAGATATATAGTATGTGTATACAGATATATAGTATGTGTATATAGATATAAAGTATGTGTATATAGTATGTGTATATAGATATACAGTATTTGTATATAGATATATAGTATGTGTATATAGATATATAGTATGTGTATATAGATATACAGTATTTGTATATAGATATACAGTATGTGTATATAGATATATAGTATGTGAATATAGATATATAGTATGTGTATATAGATATACAGTATGTGTATATAGATATATTGTATGTGTATATAGATATATAGTATGTGTATATAGATATACAGTATTTGTATATAGATATATAGTATGTGTATATAGATATATAGTATGTGTATATAGATATACAGTATTTGTTTATATATATATATATATATATATATATATATATATATATATAGTATGTGTAAATAGATTTCCTGGCCATATCCATGGCAGCACTACAATGGGTTAGCTCCTCCCTATCCCTAATTAGACAGGAAACAGAATTAATTCAGGGGTATAAGTACCCCCTCCCACCAATGGTCCCTTAGTCTTTTTTTCCTGTCCTATCCCTATAGGACTCCAGTCGTTCTGGACTGTGAACACTTTTTTTTCTGGCTTACCTGAGGGTTTTTACCTTCGGCCTCAAGGGAGTTCTGCCTCTCTTCCTTGGGAAGTCTCCAGTACGTGGCCCTGCGCAAAGGATTTCCCCCTGGAGATGCTCCTTTAGTGACCGGGAGCCACTTGCAGTGACCCTAGGGGTAGCAAGGAAAAGTATTGCCAGTAAGGAACGTTCCCTGCAGTAACCAAGCGGTAGCAGGAAGTGGCAGAAGAACCTCATCTTCAGAAGATTCTTCTTTCCTATACCTGGCAGGCACAGTAAGTTTAAATGCAATTTGGTATTTATTTTGCTGATGGCTGTCAGGTTCCCCCCTTCCACCTCTTGTTGTGCCATATTTACCGTTTTTTGTTGGGGCGGCCGCCATCTTGCCGGCGTCCTCCTGGCGCTCTGCGCCTGCGCGGACTGCGGGCGCGTCATTCCTGGTCCCCGCGCATGCGCAGTCCGGTAGCTGCGTCTCGGGACGTTTTCCGCGCATGCGCGGATCGGGATGCGTCATGCGCGCTTCCGCGCATGCGCGGAGTTATTGCACGCATGCGCGGGACGTTCTTCCGGGTTCGCGGTGACGTCATCGATGACGTCATTCGCCGCCTTTTAAAAGGCGCCGAATTCGATAGACTGGCCTTAAAGGATTTTATCTCGACACTCCAGGAAGGAAATGTCATCGTTCCAGTTCCCCTGCAACAGCAAGGTCAGGGGTTTTACTCTCACCTGTTTCTCACCAGAAAAGCTTCAGGTGGTTGGAGACCTATCTTAGACCTGAGCAGACTAAATCGTCATCTCCTCGTCCGGAAGTTCAAGATGGAGTCTATTCAATCCATCATAAAAGTAGTTTTTCCACACCAATGGATGATTTCTATCGACTTGGCAGACGCTTATTTCCACATCCCCATTGCTCCGGAACATCAGCAATTCCTTCGGTTTGCGGTGGAACAAGGGCATTTTCAATTCCGAGCCCTACCGTTCGGTCTCAGCACTGCTCCAAGAACATTCTCCAAAGTCTTGGTTGTTTTGATTGCAGAGCTCAGGAAAATGGGCATAGCCATTTACCATTACCTAGACGACATCCTCATCTTGGCAGAAGACACAGATACCCTTCAGACCCATGGGCAGGTTTGTCTACGTTTTCTACACCGTCATGGTTGGATGATAAACAAGAACAAGAGCCAATTACAGCCGGCTCAGGAGATGAAATATTTGGGGGCCATATTCAACACCTTAGCAGGCACAGTGAGTCTGTCTCCAGAAAGAGGTACGAAGTTGAGGAACAGAGTCAGAGACATGTTGGTATCCAATGTGACCTCAGCAGAAAGATGCATGAGCCTGTTAGGATCAATGTCCTCCACCATCGGACTGACAAGATGGGCCCAATGGAGGATGAGGATTTTCCAGAAGAATTTCATCCTGCAATTCAGAACGGGAAATCCGTTTCAGCCTATCAAGCTTCCCCCTCTGGTCCATCAATCTCTGATTTGGTGGTTACAGACGAAATACCTGTTCAGGGGGTTTCCATTAGGGAACATCACATGGACAGTCATTACCACGGACGCAAGCCAGTGGGGATGGGGGGCTCACCTACGCGATCAGTTTATCCAAGGGAAATGGTCTTTTCCGGTAACAGAGACTCCCTCCAACCAATTGGAGCTTCTGGCAGTTCTAAAAGCTCTGGAAATCCTCCTTCCCCTCATACGCTTCAAGTGGGTCAAGATCAGATCAGACAATTCCACTGTGGTTGCCTACATAAACCACCAAGGGGGAACACGGAGTCGGAGTTTGATGTCCATTATGAAGCCCCTGATGTCCTTCTCCCAGAAGCATCTTGCAGGCCTATCAGCAATTCATCTTCCGGGAATCCAGAATTCCATTGCGGATTACCTGAGCAGAGTGGAATTGGATCCGGGGGAATGGAGTCTGTCACACGAGGTGTTCGACGACATCACTCGAGTATGGGGCATGCCACAAGTCGACCTTATGGCTACACACAAGAACAAGAAGGTGAAGCGCTTCTTCTCAAAGAGCATCGATCCCCAAGCATCAGGAAGGGATGCTCTTTCAATCGATTGGGAATTTCACCTGGGCTACGCATTTCCTCCTACACCCCTCATCTTTCCTCTTCTGAGACGATTGAGGCAGGAGAAGGTATCCATAATCCTCATAGCCCCCTGTTGGCCTCGCAGGCCTTGGTTTCCTCTATTGTTGAGCCTTTGCAGTGCAGAACCCTGGCGGCTTCCGAATGTTCCTTCCCTTCTACATCAGGGTCCTGTCCTCCACCCAGACCCTGCCTCCCTCAAGCTGATGGCATGGAGTTTGAAAGGGAAAGGTTGAACGGCAAGGGATTTTCTCACGCTGTCATTGACACTCTACTGCAAGCAAGGAAACGCTCTACATCTTCCACATACTACAGAATCTGGGACGCCTTTTCCTCCTGGGCTGCTTCCAACCGCAGGAATATTCAGTCTATCTCCACCAAGGAGATCCTTGAATTTCTACAATCCGGTCTTGATAAGGGTCTGAGCTACAATACCCTGAAAGTACATATCTCCGCGCTTTCGGCCCTTACGGATCACAGATGGGCCTTGAACGCAGACGTGATCAGATTTATGGCTGCTGTGTTGAAAATCAAGCCTCCTATCAAGCCCTTCACCCCACCATGGGATCTTCCCTTGGTATTAAAAGCCCTGAGCGTTTCTCCTTTTGAACCTCTTGAAACCATCTCTCCTCAGTTGCTCACCATTAAGACGGTTCTATTGGTGGCCTTAGCCTCAGGTAGACGAGTATCTGAACTCCATGCCTTGTCTGCTAAAGAGCCCTTTACAGTTTTTCATAGGGACAGAGTTGTTTTACGGACTGTTCCCGAATTTCGTCCTAAAGTGGTGTCAGCTTTTCACATCAACGCGGAAATAGTCCTCCCGGCTCTTCATTCCGAGTCTTCTACTGAGGATACTGAACCTCTGCCTTCTCCGTTGGATCTTGTTCGAGGTCTGTCTATCTATCTAAAGAGATCTTCAGCTTGGCGGACCTCTCAAAGTCTATTCGTCATCCCCAACGGCCCCAGAAGAGGGCTTCAAGCTTCTAGGATGACCATCAGTAGATGGATTGTTGCCGCCATCATTCAAGCTTACCAGGCTTCAGGGACGAGAGTTCCTGATGGTCTCAGGGCTCACTCCACGAGATCCCTGTCCTCATCTTGGGCAGCAGCTGCTCAATTGTCTCCTGATCTGATTTGCAAAGCAGCCACTTGGTCTTCTCCAAACACGTTTATAAGGCATTACCAGATTGACGTTAAAGCCGGCCATTCAGACTCTTTTGGCAAATCTGTCTTATCCGCAGTTAACTCTTCTTGATTGTTTCTATTGCACGTGTGATTTCTAATACACCAGCATTTAAAAGGATTCTTGAGTCTGTGGTTTTTCTTTTTCCCTCCCTGGGTTATTGCTTGGGTATTACCCATTGTAGTGCTGCCATGGATATGGCCAGGAAAGATGAAAATTTATCCATACTTACCGTAATTTTCCTTTCCTGGTCATAGGCCATGGCAGCACTTAGATCCCGCCCTGGGATATTGCTGTTAACAAGACTAAGGGACCATTGGTGGGAGGGGGTACTTATACCCCTGAATTAATTCTGTTTCCTGTCTAATTAGGGATAGGGAGGAGCTAACCCATTGTAGTGCTGCCATGGCCTATGACCAGGAAAGGAAAATTACGGTAAGTATGGATAAATTTTCATCTATACAGTATGTGTATATAGATATACAGTATGTGTATATATATATATATACAGTATTTGTATATAGATATACAGTATTTGTATATAGATATACAGTATGTGTATATAGATACATAGTATGTGTATATAGATATACAGTATTTGTATATAGATATACAGTATTTGTATATAGATATATAGTATGTGTATATAGATATACAGTATGTGTATATAGATATATAGTATGGGTATATAGATATACAGTATTTGTATATAGATATATAGTATGTGTATTTAGATATATAGTATGTGTATATAGATATATAGTATGTGTATATAGATATACAGTATGTGTATATAGATATATAGTATTTGTATATAGATATATAGTATGTGTAGATAGATATACAGTATGTGTATATAGATATATAGTATGTGTAAATAGATATACAGTATTTGTATATAGATATATAGTATGTGTATATAGATATACAGTATTTGTACATAGATATGTAGCATGTGTATATAGATATACAGTATGTGTGTGTATATATATACAGTATGTGTATAAATACAGTATTTGTATATCGATATATAGTATGTGTATATAGATATTATGTGTATATAGATATACAGTATGTGTGTATATATATATAGTATGTGTATATAGATATACAGTATTTGTATATAGATATAAAGTATGTGTTTATAGATATACAGTATTTGTATATAGATATATAGTATGTGTATATAGATATACAGTATGTGTGTATATATATATATATATAGTATGTGTATAAATACAGTATTTGTATATCGATATATAGTATGTGTATATAGATATACAGTATGTGTATATGGATATATAGTATGTGTATATAGATATATAGTATATGTATATAGATATACAGTATGTGTATATAGATATACAGTATTTGTATATAGATATATAGTATGTGTAAATAGATATACAGTATGTGTATATCGATATATAGTATGTGTATATGGATATATAGTATGTGTATATAGATATATAGTATGTGTATAGAGATATACAGTATGTGTATATATGTATACAGTATGTGTATATAGATATATAGTATGTGTATAGGGATATATAGTATGTGTATATAGATATATAGTATGTGTATATAGATATATAGTATGTGTGTGTATATATATATATAGTATGTGCATAAATACAGTATTTGTATATCGATATATAGTATGTGTATATAGATATACAGTATGTGTATATAGATATATAGTATGTGTATATAGATATACAGTATGTTTATATAGATATACAGTATGTGTATATAGATATATAGTATGTGTATATAGATATACAGTATTTGTATATAGATATATAGTATGTGTATATAGATATACAGTATTTGTATATAGATATACAGTATGTGTATATAGATATATAGTATGTGTATATAGATATACAGTATTTGTATATAGATATATAGTATGTGTATATAGATATATAGTATGTGTATATAGATATACAGTATTTGTATATAGATATATAGTATGTGTATATAGATATATAGTATGTGTATATAGATATAAAGTATGTGTATATAGTATGTGTATATAGATATACAGTATTTGTATATAGATATATAGTATGTGTATATAGATATAAAGTATGTGTATATAGTATGTGTATATAGATATACAGTATTTGTATATAGATATATATAGTATGTGTATATAGATATATAGTATGTGTATATAGATATACAGTATTTGTATATAGATATATAGTATGTGTATATAGATATAAAGTATGTGTATATAGTATGTGTATATAGATATACAGTATTTGTATATAGATATATAGTATGTGTATATAGATATACAGTATTTGTATATAGATATACAGTATGTGTATATAGATATATAGTATGTGTATATAGATATATAGTATGTGTATATAGATATAAAGTATGTGTATATAGATATATTGTATGTGTATATAGATATATAGTATGTGTATATAGATATACAGTATTTGTATATAGATATATAGTATGTGTATATAGATATATAGTATGTGTATATAGATATACAGTATTTGTATATAGATATATAGTATGTGTAAATAGATATACAGTATGTGTATATAGATATACAGTATGTGTATATAGATATACAGTATTTGTATATAGATATACAGTATGTGTATATAGATATACAGTATTTGTATATAGATATATAGTATGTGTAGATAGATATACAGTATGTGTAAATAGATATACAGTATTTGTATACAGATATATAGTATGTGTATATAGATATACAGTATTTGTACATAGATATGTAGCATGTGTATATAGATATACAGTATGTGTGTGTATATATATACAGTATGTGTATAAATACAGTATTTGTATATCGATATATAGTATGTGTATATAGATATTATGTGTATATAGATATACAGTATGTGTGTATATATATATAGTATGTGTATATAGATATACAGTATTTGTATATAGATATAAAGTATGTGTTTATAGATATACAGTATTTGTATATAGATATATAGTATGTGTATATAGATATACAGTATGTGTGTATATATATATATATATAGTATGTGTATAAATACAGTATTTGTATATCGATATATAGTATGTGTATATAGATATACAGTATGTGTATATGGATATATAGTAAGTGTATATAGATATATAGTATATGTATATAGATATACAGTATGTGTATATAGATATACAGTATTTGTATATAGATATATAGTATGTGTAAATAGATATACAGTATGTGTATATCGATATATAGTATGTGTATATGGATATATAGTATGTGTATATAGATATATAGTATGTGTATATAGATATACAGTATGTGTATATAGGTATACAGTATGTGTATATAGATATATAGTATGTGTATATGGATATATAGTATGTGTATATAGATATATAGTATGTGTATATAGATATACAGTATTTGTATATAGATATATAGTATGTGTATATAGATATACAGTATTTGTATATAGATATACAGTATGTGTATATAGCTATATAGTATGTGTATATAGATATACAGTATTTGTATAAAGATATATAGTATGTGTATATAGATATACAGTATTTGTATATAGATATATAGTATTTGTATATAGATATATAGTATGTGTATATAGATATATAGTATTTGTATATAGATATATAGTATGTGTATATAGATATATAGTATGTGTATATAGATATATAGTATGTGTATATAGATATATAGTATGTGTATATAGATATATAGTATGTGTATATAGATATATAGTATAGATTAGCACTAATCTCCCCCTCCAACCTCAAAAAGGCACATCTCCCCCGAGCCCCCCCCCCCCCCCCCTCCCGCCTCATCTTGACCTTTCAGGATTGTATTTACTAACGATTTTGCAAAGATCGAGATGAGATGTAACTCGCTCCCATTCATTTCCGTGAAGGCCTGAAAAGCCTTGCCCCATCAATCTCCTGACCTAAACTGGGACCATGGCATCTCTCCATTGGCCCCTGTTACCTCTAACACATATGGGGGGCCAGGGTAAGTAACCCCCCATGATAAGAATAGTGCCAGGAGCAGCTGGTAATATGTACTGTGCTGGGAGCCTGCCATATGGCCCCATGCCCCCCTCCACTGCTAATATTAATGGGGCTGTGTGCCTGGAAATGGGGCTCGCAGGCTAAATTAAACCCTACCTACCCCCATCACTACATTGCTCAGGTAGGAGGACAATTCTTAATAATAGCCCCACACCCAAGGAAAAATAACACCCTGACGGGGGTGGACAGTGATTTGCATGACACTGAAAGGGTGTGTTTTTCCTTCATGTGTGGGGCTATTATTACAAATACCCCTACCTAGGGTTGCCATCTTTTTTGGGCTAGTTACTAACTCTACAGACTTAACATTGGGGTCAATACCGGCCAGGTGGCAGCCCTACCTTAGCAGGGTAATGATGGGGGGAATAGGTAGGGTTCATTTAAAATACAATATGACCTAAATGAAATAAGTGCCCCGATGGTCAGTGATGCCCTCCCTCCTCATCTTCAGCATGGGGACATTCCAGTTTTGCTCAGTTTATTTACTCAGTTAAGAGAATTTCAGGGAAATTAGACGGGAAATAAAAGCTTAAGCCCAAAAGTTGGAAATTCAGCTGCGTTGGAGAATATTTTCAGCTCGGCTACATTGGCCTAAAGTTTGAGATTCCCTTCTCAATTCCCTGCATTTTTCGCGTTATTGAGTAAACCCTTCAGTGAATTTCCCGACCCTTTCAGTAATCAATCATCCTTAGAGATCCCAATGCCAATGGAAGTCGGTCATTTTCACCGTTCAGACTCCACTGAGACAGCAACAGTGGAGAGCTAAAAAATGTCTGCACAAAGCACAGCTGCCAGGTCTGTCAAATGAATCCCTCCAACAAGAACATAAACATCCATAAATAATCCATAGTCCTTGAAAGAAAATTCAAAATAGTTCTACCTCTGGATGTTAGATGTGAGCATTGTGTCTGTCCCGGCATTAATACCGTCTGTGTACAGTATGCTCAGCACTGCGCGCAGGCAGCATTGTGTCTGTCCCGGTATTAATACCGTCTATGTACAGTATGCTCAGCACTTTGAGCAGGCAGCATTGTGTCTGTCCCGGTATTAATACCCTCTATGTACAGTATGCTCAGCACTGCGCGCAGGCAGCATTGTGTCTGTCCCGGTATTAATACCGTCTATGTACAGTATGCTCAGCACTGCGCGCAGGCAGCATTGTGTCAGTCCCGGCATTAATACTGTCTATGTACAGTATGCTCAGCACTGCGCGCAGGCAGCATTGTGTCTGTCCCGGTATTAATACCGTCTATGTACAGTATGCTCAGCACTGCGCGCAGGCAGCATTGTGTCTGTCCCGGTATTAATACCGTCTATGTACAGTATGCTCAGCACTGCGCGCAGGCAGCATTGTGTCTGTCCCGGCATTAATACAGTCTATGTACAGTATGCTCAGCACTGCGCGCAGGCAGCATTGTGTCTGTCCCGGTATTAATACCGTCTATGTACAGTATGCTCAGCACTGCGCGCAGGCAGCATTGTGTCTGTCCCGGTATTAATACCGTCTATGTACAGTATGCTCAGCACTGCGCGCAGGCAGCATTGTGTCTGTCCCGGTATTAATACAGTCTATGTACAGTATGCTCAGCACTGCGCGCAGGCAGCATTGTGTCTGTCCTGGCATTAATACTGTCTATGTACAGTATGCTCAGCACTGTGCGCAGGCAGCATTGTGTCTGTCCTGGCATTAATACTGTCTATGTACAGTATGCTCAGCACTGTGCGCAGGCAGCATTGTGTCTGTCCTGGCATTAATACTGCCTATGTACAGTACGCTCAGCACTGCGCGCAGGCATCATTGTGTCTGTCCCGGCATTAATACTGTCTATGTACAGTATGCTCAGCACTGTGCGCAGGCAGCATTTTGTCTGTCGCGGTATTAATACTATGTACAGTGTGCTTAGCACTGTGTGCAGGGAGCATTGTGTCTGCCCGTGTCTGCCCCAGCATTAATACTGTCTATGTACAGTATGCTCAGCACTGTGTGCAGGCAGCATTGTGCCTGTCCTGGCATTAATACTGTCTATGTACGGTATGCTCAGCACTGCTCGCAGGCAGCATTGTGTCTGTCCCGGCATTAGTACTGTCTATGTACGGTATGCTCAGCACTGCGCGCAGGCAGCATTGTGTCTGTCCCGGCATTAATACCGTTTATGTACAGTATGCTCAGCACTGCGCGCAGGCAGCATTGTGTCTGTCCCAGCATTAATACTGCCTATGTACAGTATGCTCAGCACTGCACGCAGACAGCATTGTCTCTGTCCCGGCATTAATACTGTCTATGTACAGTATGCTCAGTACTGTGCGCAGGCAGCATTTTGTCTGTCGCGGTATTAATACTATGTACAGTGTGCTTAGCACTGTGCGCAGGGAGCATTGTGTCTGCCCCAGCATTAATACTGTCTATGTACAGTATGCTCAGCACTGTGTGCAGGCAGCATTGTGCCTGTCCTGGCATTAATACTGTCTATGTACAGTATGCTCAGCACTGTGCGCAGGCAGCATTGTGTCTGTCCTGGCATTAATACTGTCTATGTACAGTATGCTCAGCACTGTGTGCAGGCAGCATTGTGCCTGTCCTGGCATTAATACTGTCTATGTACAGTATGCTCAGCACTGCTCGCAGGCAGCATTGTGTCTGTCCCGGCATTAGTACTGTCTATGTACGGTATGCTCAGCACTGCGCGCAGGCAGCATTGTGTCTGTCCCGGCATTAATACCGTTTATGTACAGTATGCTCAGCACTGCGCGCAGGCAGCATTGTGTCTGTCCCGGCATTAATACTGCCTATGTACAGTATGCTCAGCACTGCACGCAGACAGCATTGTCTCTGTCCTGGCATTAATACCGTCTATGTACAGCATGCTCAGCATTGCGTGCAGGCAGCATTGTCTCTGTCCCGGCATTAATACTGACTATGTACAGTACGCTCAGCACTGCGCGCAGGCAGCATTGTGTCGGTCCCGGCATTAATACCGTCTATGTACAGTATGCTCAGCACTGTGTGCAGGCAGCATTGTGCCTGTCCTGGCATTAATACTGTCTATGTACAGTATGCTCAGCACTGCTCGCAGGCAGCATTGTGTCTGTCCCGGCATTAGTACTGTCTATGTACGGTATGCTCAGCACTGCGCGCAGGCAGCATTGTGTCTGTCCCGGCATTAATACCGTTTATGTACAGTATGCTCAGCACTGCGCGCAGGCAGCATTGTGTCTGTCCCGGCATTAATACTGCCTATGTACAGTATGCTCAGCACTGCACGCAGACAGCATTGTCTCTGTCCTGGCATTAATACCGTCTATGTACAGCATGCTCAGCATTGCGTGCAGGCAGCATTGTCTCTGTCCCGGCATTAATACTGCCTATGTACAGTACGCTCAGCACTGCGCGCAGGCAGCATTGTGTCGGTCCCGGCATTAATACCGTCTATGTACAGTATGCTCAGCACTGCGCGCAGGCAGCATTGTGTCTGTCCTGGCATTAATACCGTCTATGAACAGTATGCTCTGCACTGCGCGCAGACAGCATTGTGTCTGTCCCGGCATTAATACTGCCTATGTACAGTATGCTCAGCACTGCACGCAGACAGCATTGTCTCTGTCCTGGCATTAATACCGTCTATGTACAGTATGCTCAGCACTGCGCTCAGGCAGCATTGTGTCTGTCCCGGCAATAATACTGTCTATGTACAGTATGCTCAGCACTGCACGCAGACAGCATTGTCTCTGTCCTGGCATTAATACTGTCTATGTACAGTATGCTCAGCACTGCGCGCAGGCAGCATTGTGTCTGTCCCTGCATTAATACTGTCTATGTACAGTATGCTCAGCACTGCGCGCAGACAGCATTGTGTCTGTCCCGGCATTAATACTGTCTACGTACAGTATGCTCAGCACTGCGCGCAGGCAGCTTTGTGTCTGTCCCGGCATTAATACCGTGTATGTACAGTATGCTCAGCACTGCGTGCAGGCAGCAGTGTGTCTGTCCCGGTATTAATACTGTCTATGTACAGTATGCTCAGCACTGCGCGCAGGCAGCATTGTGTCTGTCCCGACATTAATACTGTCTATGTACAGTATGCTCAGCACTGCACGCAGGCAGCATTGTGTCTGTCCCGGTATTAATACTGTCTATGTACAGTATGCTCAGCACTGCGCGCAGGCAGCATTGTGTCTGTCCCTGCATTAATACCGTCTATGTACAGTATGCTCAGCACTGTGCGCAGGCAGCATTGTGTCTGTCCCGGCATTAATACTGTCTATGTACAGTATGCTCAGCACTGTGCGCAGGCAGCATTGTGTCTATCCCGGCGTTAATACCGTCTATGTACAGTATGCTCAGCACTGTGCGCAGGCAGCATTGTGTCTGTCCCGGCATTAATACTGTCTATGTACAGTATGCTCAGCACTGTGCGCAGGCAGCATTGTGTCTGTCCTGGCATTAATACCGTCTATGTACAGTATGCTCAGCACTGTGCGCAGGCAGCATTGTGTCTGTCCTGGCATTAATACTGTCTATGTACAGTATGCTCAGCACTGCGCGCAGGCAACATTGTGTCTGTCCCGGTATTAATACCGTCTATGTACAGTATGCTCAGCACTGTGCGCAGGCAGCATTGTGTCTGTCCTGTAGTAATACTGTCTATGTACAGTATGATCAGCTCTGCGCGCAGGCAGCATTGTGTCTGTCCCGGTATTAATACCGTCTATGTACAGTATGCTCAGCACTGCGCGCAGGCAGCATTGTGTCTGTCCCCGTATTAATACTGTCTATGTACAGTATGCTCTGCACTGCGCGCAGGCAGCATTGTGTCTATCCCGGCATTAAGTGTAAAAGAGGAGCATTGAGGTCTGGACCCTGGGTATCTGTATAGGGGAAGTTCGCTGGGTCAGTATGGCAGAAGGGAGTGTTACCCCTGAGAGTGGTACAGGAAGCTTCTGATCGGATCTTACATGTTACGTGTGTCACAGAGCTTTCGGTTCCCCTCGAGGAGTCCGTTTACCCCCTGAGCCTGTCTATCTGAGCTCAGGCAATGTCCTTTATAATATCTGATCTGCGGCGTTATCCATGGTGATTAGCTCGGGGGCTGACAGGTCTCATGAAGTATTTTTATTTTATTTGCAGGAAGGAGAAAAATTTGGTAAAAATGTTTTTTTCATTTCACTGTTGCGATTTAATGACAATTTTCCATGAGACTTGACACCTGCGGGAATTAATAGGAGATGTGGGGATTCTGGCATAAAAAGCCTGGTGTGACTGTGCTGTGACTGTGCTGTGACTGTGCTGTGACTGCGCTGTGACTGCGCTGTGACTGTGCTGTGACTGTGCTGTGACTGCTCTGTGACTGTGCAGAACCCTGGTAATCAAAGCTTGCTGTGATGGACAGGGCATGTATGTGGCAGTGGGAGTGTGTAGGGGTCATGGACTGGGCAAGGGGAGGACTTGGGGGGTAACAGTATAAAGTCTGTGCCACCCCTCCCCTTGCAGCAGCCATTTTATAACCCCTGCATACACTCAAAGAAGTTGGTGCTGCTACTTACCTCTTTGGAGTTTCTTACCGGCCTCAGCATGGATGTCGAGAAGATCCTGGATGCTTTGAGGGCTGAAGCGGCGGTTTATGGCGGCAGGCAGCTCCTGTCACAGCTCTCCCGGCTGCAGGCTGCCCCGGCTGTGCTACCTGATCCGGTGGACCGCGGGAGTGTGAGGCGTCGGATCCGCCCGCCCGCGAGACTGAGTCCTGACGTGGACATCCTTCCCCGATCCAGGAGCAGGGCTGCCGGTGGAGCTGCGCAGACGGTGAGTGGTACTCCCGCGAGACCCGCGTCTTCCCGCGTGGTCTCTCGCGCGCCCACGCACACAGTGTCTGCACCGCCGAGTGCCACCAGGGGGACCCGCTCCTCCGCGAGGAGATCGGTGGCGGCGGGTGCAGATGCCTTCCACGGGGCTGACACTGTCTCCGGTGCAGCCCCGCTTCCCATCCCGGCTCCTGCAGCTGCTGCACGCTCCTCCAGGAGGAGGAGTTCCCGTCGGGCGCCCAGACCGGTAAGTAGGCCACGGGCCCAAAAACGGAGGACCACGGGTTCACCTCCTGGGGGGTTGAGGTGGGGGGGGGGCCCCTGTCACCATCCAGTGGGGGGTCCTCTGGGGAGGATGTCCCTGCCAGTTCCCCTACCTCCCTTATTGCTGTTCCTGTGCAGCCTTCCAGGGGGTCTGTGGCTGGGCCTCCAGCAGCGATAGCTGGTATCAGTAGTCCCTCACAAGTTTTTCCTTTTCAGGTATCCCCACTACCGGCTATGGTTCACAGCACCCCGGCTCCGGTGATGCCGAGTGCGGGCGGTTTAGCTGTTCCTGTGTCCATGGCGGCATCGGTGGGTCCTCTGGCCGGCTCAGCTGGTGAGTATGGTGCACTTACACCGGGGGATGGCGGGCTGGGGGCACAGGGGACACAGGGTATGCAGGAGCAGGCTTGGTTAGGGTTTGTTCAGGGGATGCGGGGGCTTTGGAATCAGGCGCAGTTGGGTGCACAGGGGGTAGTTGCTACATCACTGGATGCACAGGTCGGGGGGGTATGGGGGGCACCGGCGGTGCCCGGGGGAGGTCTTAGTCAGGCTTGGGGGAATGCTGGAGGTGGGGCGGTGGTGCAAGGTACTGCTGCCTCCTCAGTGCTGGCACCAGCTACGGTACTGGCACAGGTTGCCGTTTCAGCGCCTCTGCAGGCTGAGGCCTCGGCGGCGCACACGGCTCTGCCTGACCCACTGTCAGCTACGTCAGTGGCTCCGGTAGCTCCGATGGCCCATGGGGCAACTTATATGTGTTGGTCTGGCCCCCTGGGTCTCCACGTCAAGCAGGAGATTAGGGAGCGGATTTGGAAAGGGGAGTACATTGAGATATACTCACTCATTCCCTTGGAGGAGGTTCCTCCTCCAGAGAAGGAATTGAAAGAGTCCGAACGCGAGAAAGAAAAATACCGCTATAGGAAGATCCCCAAAAATTTTGGGAATTGGATCCGGACATTTTCGATTCTGGCGAGCATTATAGGGGAGAAATCCCCTGACAAATGCTCAGCGTTATTTTGTTATCAGGACATGATCTGGCATGCATGTCGCGTATATGGGGGTCTAGGGTGGTGGACCTATGATGAGCAGTTCCGCCAGCGCCTGGCGGTCCGGCCATCTTTGTCATGGGATCAAATGGACATCGGTCTGTGGCTGTCTATCATGACTCGCCCCGCGGCACACCAAGGGGGCATGGCGTCCTTTCTCGGGGGGGCCGGGGGGATGGGTACGCCCACTCCTCCGGCCACTCAACATCGGGGGGGTAGTTGCTGGAAGTACAATGATGGGCAATGTAAGTTTGGGGCGGGATGTCGCTTTAAACACGAATGTTCCGGTTGTGGGGGATCCCACCCGGCTTCAAAGTGTTTCAAACGAAACAAGTTCGGGGGAAAACCGGATCTGGGAGAAAAGGGGGAGGACGCCAGTGGACGTCGCCGCGATGCGTCCCTGGCTAAGTAGGTATCGGAACAGGAAGGCGGCGGGGATTCTCTTAAGGGGTTTCGAGGACGGTTTCTGGATCCCTTTTCGGGACAGGGAGGTCCCACTGTCCTTGCGGAATTTAAAATCCGTTCTGGATCACCCGGGGGTAGTTAGGGATAAGTTAGGGAAGGAGGTGGCGCTGGGTCGGATGGCCGGCCCTTTTCCTTCTCCGCCTTTAAGTAATCTGAGGGTGTCTCCGTTGGGAGTGGTCCCCAAAAAAGAACCGGGAAAATTCAGGCTTATTCATCACTTGTCGTTTCCTTACGGGGAATCGGTGAATGATGACATCAGCGCTGAACTATGCAGGGTGGCATATGCATCATTCGACTCCGCGGTCCGGATGGTGCAGGCGGCCGGCCGTGGGGCATTGATGGCTAAGACTGATGTGGAATCTGCGTTCCGCCTCCTGCCGGTTCATCCGGACTGCCACCATCTTTTGGGTTGTTATTTCGAAGGCCAGTTTTATGTAGATTTGAGCCTGCCAATGGGTTGCTCTATCTCATGCTTTTATTTTGAGTGCTTCAGCACGTTCATAGAATGGGTCGTGCGGATGGAGTCGGGTTTTGACTCCGTCATGCATTATTTGGATGACTTTTTGGTGGTGGGTCCCCCTAACTCGCATGTGTGTGCACATTTGCTTTCCTCGGTTCAGTCGGTTTCGCAGGGTTTCGGGGTGCCATTGGCTCCGGAAAAAACAGAGGGTCCGTCGACTTGTCTCAGTTTCCAGGGGATAGAGATAGATTCGGGTGAGATGGAGTGTAGGCTCCCATGGGATAAAGTGGTGGGGCTGCGGGCTGATATAACAGCGGCGAAGGGTTTAAGGAAAATCCGTCTGCAACAGCTGCAGTCGCTGTTGGGAAAACTCAACTTTGCATGTAAGATCATGCCTATGGGTCGGGTTTTTAATAGGCGCTTGGCGGCAGCTACGGCGGGGGTCGTTCACCCGCGGCATTTCATTCGTCTGACCCGCCCACTAGTGGCTGATTTGTCGGTTTGGGAAGTGTTTTTGGAATCATACAATGGGAGATCATTGTGGCAGGCCCCTGAGGTCTCCAATGACGATCTCCACTTGTATACGGACGCGGCTGGGTCAGTTGGGTTCGGGGCGATTTTAGGGGCTCATTGGTGCGCCGAGTCGTGGCCGGCGGCATGGTATGCCTCTGGGCTCACTAGGAATCTTGCCTTTTTGGAGCTCTTTCCCATCGTGGTAGCGGTGGTGTTGTGGGGCGATTTGCTAAAGGATAGGAAAGTTGTGTTCCACTGTGATAATATGGGGGTGGTGATGGCGATAAACAATCTCACCGCCTCTTCCCCTCCGGTGGTTCGCCTCCTGCGCAAACTTGTATTGTATTGCTTGAGATGGAATGTTTCGTGTAATGCAGTACATATACCGGGGGTGTCAAATGTAATGGCGGACGCTCTCTCTCGTTTGCAGTGGGACACTTTCAGGGCGGCGGCCCCGGGGGCGGATTCGGCGGGGTTCCCTTGCCCTCCGGCTCTGTGGAGCCTTGGGCTGGACGAGTAGCCCAGTGGATTGGTAACTCGGTTTCACAGGCCACATGGGCGAAGTATGGTAAGGTCTGGAATGACTGGCTGGGGTTTGCTCAGGCCCGTGGGGGGTTTATTGACGACACGGACAGACTCCAGGGTTTGTTATGGCTTATGTGGTCCTGGGAGGCTTCGGGTTTCTCGGCAAATGTGGTGGCTACGCGACTGGCGGGCCTCAGTTTTTGGTTCAAGGTAGCCGGGTTCAGGGATATCACAAAGGAATTTTTAGTACGGCAATCGTTGAGGGGCTGGAGACGGGGGGAGGGGGACAGGGTGGGCGACCAACGGCGCCCAGTTTCCGGGGCGTTACTGTTAGGTATTGTCCATGTCCTCCCTTCCGTTTGTGTGTCTACCTTTGAAGCGGCGTTGTTCCGGCTAGCCTTTTCCCTGGCGTTCTTTGGGGCCCTGAGGGTGGGGGAGTTGGTCAGCCCGTCGAAACGGAGGGCTGGGGGTGTCCTCTTCGAGGATGTAATACGGGAATCGGGTGGGCTGCGTTTTAGACTACGGCGGTCAAAAACTGATGTTCTTGCAAAAGGGGCGTGGGTTTTTCTGCGGGAAGTCCCGGGCTCCTTAGTCTGCCCGGTAGCAGGTTTTGATGCGTATAGCGCTGTGCGTCCTCCAGCTTCGGGACCGTTGCTGCTTCATGGGGATGGGTCTTCATTATCACGATGCCAGTTTGTGAAAGTATTTAAGTTGGCGCTTGCGGCTTTAGGTTTGGATGGCGCCACTTTTGGGGGACATTCATTTCGCATTGGGGCAGCATCGGAGGCTTCGAGGTTGGGCTTTGCAGAAAAGGCGATCAGGCGCATTGGCAGGTGGGAATCTCGACGTTTTATGTCCTATATTCGCCCAGTGGGTCTCATGGAGGTATCTTCTGCTCTGTCTTCCCAGGTCTTGCAGTCAGGAAGGTTTGGCTCATAGGCCACTCCTATATATTTTGGGCCCGACAGCGCGCAGCAATCCGGTCCGGGGGGGAGCGTTTAGGATTCCCAGCAGCGGTGGCGGAGGTTCGCTGGATAGGTATAAGGGGCATGCGGTGGGTACGTTTACTCCCTGAGCTGGTTAGCCTTTCCAGATTACTAGGGCTGATGTGTTACTGATCCACTTGGGGGGTAATGACCTGGGGTCTATCCCGGTGTGGGGTCTCTGTGACCTTATTAAACAAGATTTGGCGAGATTGTTGATTTTATTTCCTAACGTGCACTTGGTTTGGTCGGAGTTGGTTCCACGGAATTATTGGCGAGTGGCACAGAGTCAGAAGGCAATGGAGAGATGCAGGATTAAGATCAACAAACATGTTTCCAAGTTTGTACTGGGGGTTGGGGGCGTCACGATCCGCCATCGGGTCTTCGAGCGGGATGCAGCAGTTTATTTCAGGAGCGACGGGGTTCACCTCACGGACGTGGGGTTAGATTTATTTAATTTAGCTTTACAGGATGGAGTTGAGCAGGCCATGGCGATGGGGTGGGGGGCTCCCGCTGATTTAAGGCAGTAAAACAGCGGTGCCTGTGGCGGGGGTGCAGGTCCTTGCCGGTCGTGGTTTATGAAAGAAAAGGGAGGAGTGACGATGTGATGTTTATTTTTTGGGCTCGGCCCTCCCCTAACCTTTTAAAAGTGAGAAATCACTACGTGCCCACTGAGCGAGGAGAGTTCGGCTAGTGGTTAGCATGGAGAATGTAAGGTAAAAGGGTAAAGAGACCCTAGGACGAGGGGGGAGGGGAGTACCACTGGTTTGGTGCTACTTGCACATTAGTATATATGGTTATAGATATATTTTAAAATGTTGGTTTAGGTGACTGGCAAGGATTTTAGATGATTTGTTAGGATGTATCTATTTGAGAACTAAAATAGTTAAGGTGATTGGCTGATATAGTCCTTTCAAGTTGTCAGTATGTTAATAAATCGCTGTGGCCTTTTTATTCACCAACAACTGTCTCGTGTGTTTTATTTGGGTATGGGTTACAAGGGAATTTGTTTGACACAGTAGCACTATCCACACTCTAACATACATGTGACTGGACTGTGACTGTGCTGTGACTGCTCTGTGACTGTGCTGTGACTGTGCTGTGACTGCTCTGTGACTGTGCTGTGACTGTGCTGTGACTGCTCTGTGACTGTGCTGTGACTGCACTCCCCAATAATGGGTTCTGTTCCCATCATCCTTTACTCCCCAATAATGGGTTCTGTTCCCATAATCCTTCACTCCCCAATAATGGGTTATGTTCCCATAATCCTTCACTCCCCAATAATGGGTTCTGTTCCCATAATCTTTCACTCCCCAATAATGGGTTCTGTTCCCATAATCCTTCACTCCCCAATAATGGGTTCTGTTCCCATAATCCTTCACTCCCCAATAATGGGTTCTGTTCCCATAATCCTTCACTCCACAATAATGGGTTCTGTTCCCATAATCCATTTCTCCCCAATAATGAAATATGTTCCCATAATCCTTCACTCCCCAATAATGAAATATGTTCCCATAATCCTTCACTCCCCAATAATGGGTTCTGTTCCCATAATCCATTTCTCCCCAATAATGAATTATGTTCCCATAATCCTTCACTCCCCAATAATGGGTTCTGTTCCCATAATCCTTCACTCCCTAATAATGGGTTATGTTCCCATAATCCTTCACTCCCCAATAATGGGTTCTGTTCCCATAATCCTTCACTCCCCAATAATGGGTTCTGTTCCCATAATCCTTCACTCCCCAATAATGGGTTCTGTTCCCATAATCCTTCACTCCCCAATAATGGGTTCTGTTCCCATAATCCTTCACTTCCCTATAATGGGTTATGTTCCCATAATCCTTCACTCCCCAATAATGGGTTCTGTTCCCATAATCCTTCACTCCCCAATAATGAGTTCTGTTCCCATAATCCTTCACTCCCCAATAATTCTATAAACTACAGGTTGCTCATAGGCACTGAATGCTGAATAAAATTTGAAGAATTTGAGTGCCATTTATGCTCTATATCCTGCTACGCTTTTCCCATAATCCTTCACTCTCCAATAATGGGTTTCTATTCCCATAATCCTTCACTCTGATCAGCGGAGGAGTCTTGTTCAGAGATGCCCTGACAAGAGCCTACGTGCCCACCTCTTATCGGCTGTGACAGCTGCCCTGTGAGGTTAGGAGGAATGTGGTCAGAATGAGGAATTAGACTGAGACCTGGCATCAGTCAGCGCCAGTGACAGGTTCCCAGTCAGCTCGAGAGGTAAATCCTCACACAGTGTCAGTCCATTGGATCCCTCGTCATCATTCTATAGAGCGTTAGCTTAGTGCGACTGTGTATGAACAGGGGGGAGACAGATGTATTATTATTTTATATTACTGCAGGGGTCACTGAATGGGCAAATATATCCAACTCGGCTACTATCAGTATATATTATTACATTATTATTATTATTAAATACCTGAGATCAGTATATATTATTACATTATTATTATTAAATACCTGAGCTCAGTATATATTATTACATTATTATTATTAATAAATACCTGAGATCAGTATATATTATTACATTATTATTATTAAATACCTGAGATCAGTATATATTATTACATTATTATTATTATTAAATACCTGAGATCAGTATATATTATGACATTATTATTATTATTATTATTAAATACCTGAGATCAGTATATATTATTACATTATTATTATTAAATACCTGAGATCAGTATATATTATTACATTATTATTATTATTATTATTATTATTAAATACCTGAGATCAGTATATATTATTACATTATTATTATTAAATACCTGAGATCAGTATATATTATTACATTATTATTATTATTATTATTATTAAATACCTGAGATCAGTATATATTATGACATTATTATTATTATTATTATTATTAAATACCTGAGATCAGTATATATTATTACATTATTATTATTAAATACCTGAGATCAGTATATATTATTACATTATTATTATTATTATTAAATACCTGAGATCAGTATATATTTTTACATTATTATTATTAAATACCTGAGATCAGTATATATTATTACATTATTATTATTATTAAATACCTGAGATCAGTATATATTATTACATTATTATTATTAAATACCTGAGATCAGTATATATTATTACATTATTATTATGAAATACCTGAGATCAGAATATATTATTACATTATTATTATTATTACATTATTATTATTAAATACCTGAGATCAGTATATATTATTTAATTATTATTATTATTAAATACCTGAGATCAGTATATATTATTACATTATTATTATGAAATACCTGAGATCAGAATATATTATTACATTATTATTATTATTACATTATTATTATTACATTATTATTATTATTATTATTATTATTAAATACCTGAGATCAGTATATATTATTACATTATTATTATTATTATTAAATACCTGAGATTAGTATATATTATTACATTATTATTATTATTAAATACCTGAGATCAGTATATATTATTACATTATTATTATTAAATACCTGAGATCGGTATATATTATTACATTATTATTATTAAATACCTGAGATCGGTATATATTATTACATTATTATTATTAAATACCTGAGATCAGTATATATTATTACATTATTATTATTATTTAATACCTGAGATCAGTATATATTATAACATTATTATTATGAAATACGTGAGATCAGAATATATTATTACATTATTATTATTATTACATTATTATTATTAAATACCTGAGATCGGTATATATTATTACATTATTATTATTAAATACCTGAGATCGGTATATATTATTACATTATTATTATTATTATTTAATACCTGAGATCAGTATATATTATAACATTATTATTATGAAATACGTGAGATCAGAATATATTATTACATTATTATTATTATTACATTATTATTATTAAATACCTGAGATCGGTATATATTATTACATTATTATTATTATTAAATACCTGAGATCGGTATATATTATTACATTATTATTATTAAATACCTGAGATCGGTATATATTATTACATTATTATTATTAAATACCTGAGATCGGTATATATTATTACATTATTATTATTATTAAATACCTGAGATCGGTATATATTATTACATTATTATTATTATTATTAAATACCTGAGATCAGTATATATTATTACATTATTATTATTAAATACCTGAGATCAGTATATATTATTACATTATTATTATTATTATTATTATTATTATTAAATACCTGAGATCGGTATATATTATTACATTATTATTATTATTTAATACCTGAGATCAGTATATATTATTACATTATTATTATTATTAAATACCTGAGATCGGTATATATTATTACATTATTATTATTATTTAATACCTGAGATCAGTATATATTATAACATTATTAGAGTCAAGAGAAAGACTCTCCCTGTCGCATGTAAAGTGCAATAGCGTTATTTCTGTTGCTATAGTAACAGTCCTGCCTCCAAGCCCCTGCTTATTGGATCTCACTAAATGCAGGTGAAAATATATTGAATGTAAAAATACAGGAGAAATGTAAGAGTGAAAATAAATGCATGTGACAGACATAGCGGCCAACTCCTTCTGAATGGGGGCCCGAGGGGGCAGAGCTAGGGAGGCACCACCATAGCGCCATATCAAAGCTGCCAATGGCGTCCAATGGATTTACACAAACTCTGTCAGTTTTACAGGGATTCGGGATATGAGTATGTATGGTAAACATGGATACTGACATGTTGTTTAGAATGTTTGCTCTGTATAGCTCTATCAGGGGGCGGACATGTTGTTTAGAATGTTTGCTCTGTATAGCTCTATCAGGGGGTGGGCATGTTGTTTGGAATCTTTGCTCTGTATAGCTCTATCAGGGGCGGATATGTTGTTTAGAATGTTTGCTCTGTATAGCTCTATCAGGGGGCGGACATGTTGTTTAGAATGTTTGCTCTGTATAGCTCAATCAGGGGGTGGACATGCAGTTTAGAATCTTTGCTCTGTATAGTTCTGTAAGGGGATGGACATGTTATTTAGAAACTTAGCTCTGTATAGCTCTCTTAGGGGTGGACATGTGTAGAATATTTGTTCTGTATAGCTCTATCAGGGGGGCAGACATGTTGTTTAGAATCTTTACTCTGTATAGCTCTATCAAGGGGCTGACATGTTGTTTAGAATCTTTCCCAGTGAGGAACATCCCAGAGAGGAACATCCCATGGAGGAACATCCCATGGAGGAACATCCCAGAGAGGAACATCCCAGACAGGAACATCCCAGAGAGGAACATCCCAGACAGGAACATCCCAGAGAGGAACATCCCAGGAAGGAACATCCCAGAGAGGAACATCCCATGGAGGAACATCCCAGAGAGGAACATCCCAGACAGGAACATCCCAGAGAGGAACATCCCAGACAGGAACATCCCAGAGAGGAACATCCTAGAGAGGAACATCCCAGGAAGGAACATCCCAGAGAGGAACATCCCAGAGAGGAACATCCCAGGGAGGAACATCCTAGAGAGGAACATCCTAGAGAGGAACATCCCAGGAAGGAACATCCCAGAGAGGAACATCCCAGGGAGGAACATCCTAGAGAGGAACATCCCAGGAAGGAACATCCTAGAGAGGAACATCCCAGGAAGGAACATCCCAGAGAGGATGTTCCTCTCTGGGATGTAACTGTCTGGGATGTGCCTGTCTCATGGGACATTCCATTGGTTTCCATGGTGACTACGGAATATTCAGTTGGTTTCCATGGTGACTACAGGAACATTCAGTTGGTTTTCTTGGTGACTGCAGAATATTCCGTTGGTTTCCATGGTGACTGCGGAATATTCTGTTGGTTTCAATGGTGATTGCAGAATATTCCGTTGGTTTCCATGATGACTTCGGAATATTCCTTTGGTTTCCATGGTGACTGAGGAATATTCCTTTGGTTTCCATGGTGACTGCAGAATATTCCTTTGGTTTCCATGGTGACTGCAGAATATTCCTTTGGTTCCATGGAACCTGCAGAATATTCCTTTGGTTTCCATGGTAACTGCAGAGTATTCCTTTGGTTCCATGGTGACTGCGGAATATTCCTTTGGTCTCCATGGTGACTGCGGAATATTCCGTTGGTTTCAATGGTGATTGCAGAATATTCCGTTGGTTTCCATGATGACTGAGGAATATTCCTTTGGTTTCCATGGTGACTGAGGAATATTCCTTTGGTTTCCATGGTAACTGCAGAGTATTCCTTTGGTTCCATGGTAACTGCAGAATGTTCCTTTGGTTCCATGGTGACTGCAGAATATTCCTTTGGTTCCATGGTAACTGCAGAATGTTCCTTTGGTTCCATGGTGACTGCAGAATATTCCTTTGGTTCCATGGTAACTGCAGAATATTCCTTTGGTTCCATGGTGACTGCAGAATATTCCTTTGGTTCCATGGTGACTGCAGAATATTCCTTTGGTTCCCATGGTGACTGCAGCACATTCCATTGGTTTCCATGGTGACTGCAGAATATTCCTTTGGTTCCATGGTGACTGCAGAGTATTCCTTTGGTTCCATGGTAACTGCAGAATATTCCTTTGGTTCCATGGTAACTGCAGAGTATTCCTTTGGTTCCATGGTAACTGCAGAATATTCCTTTGGTTCCATGGTAACTGCAGAATGTTCCTTTGGTTCCATGGTAACTGCAGAATATTCCTTTAGTTCCTTGGTGACTGCGGAATATTCCTTTGGTTCCATGGTAACTGCAGAATGTTCCTTTAGTTCCATGGTAACTGCAGAATATTCCTTTGGTTCCATGGTAACTGCAGAATGTTCCTTTGGTTCCATGGTAACTGCAGAATATTCCTTTGGTTCCATGGTGACTGCAGAATATTCCTTTGGTTCCATGGTGACTGCAGAATGTTCCTTTGGTTCCATGGTAACTGCAGAATATTCCTTTGGTTCCATGGTAACTGCAGAATGTTCCTTTGGTTCCATGGTGACTGCAGAATATTCCTTTGGTTCCATGGTGACTGCAGAATGTTCCTTTGGTTCCATGGTAACTGCAGAATATTCCTTTGGTTCCATGGTAACTGCAGAATGTTCCTTTGGTTCCATGGTGACTGCAGAATTGTCCTTTAGTTCCATGGTGGCTGCAGAATATTCCTTTGGTTCCATGGTGACTGCAGAATATTCCTTTGGTTCCATGGTGACTGCAGAATGTTCCTTTGGTTCCATGGTAACTGCAGAATATTCCTTTGGTTCCATGGTAACTGCAGAATGTTCCTTTGGTTCCATCTTCCATGGTGACTGCAGAATATTCCTTTGGTTCCATGGTGACTGCAGAATGTTCCTTTGGTTCCATGGTAACTGCAGAATATTCCTTTGGTTCCATGGTAACTGCAGAATATTCCTTTGGTTCCCATGGTGACTGCAGCACATTCCATTGGTTTCCATGGTGACTGCAGAATATTCCTTTGGTTCCATGGTGACTGCAGAGTATTCCTTTGGTTCCATGGTAACTGCAGAATATTCCTTTGGTTCCATGGTAACTGCAGAGTATTCCTTTGGTTCCATGGTAACTGCAGAATATTCCTTTGGTTCCATGGTAACTGCAGAATGTTCCTTTGGTTCCATGGTAACTGCAGAATATTCCTTTAGTTCCTTGGTGACTGCGGAATATTCCTTTGGTTCCATGGTAACTGCGGAATGTTCCTTTAGTTCCATGGTAACTGCAGAATATTCCTTTGGTTCCATGGTAACTGCAGAATGTTCCTTTGGTTCCATGGTAACTGCAGAATATTCCTTTGGTTCCATGGTAACTGCAGAATGTTCCTTTGGTTCCATGGTAACTGCAGAATATTCCTTTGGTTCCATGGTGACTGCAGAATATTCCTTTGGTTCCATGGTGACTGCAGAATATTCCTTTGGTTCCATGGTGACTGCAGAATGTTCCTTTGGTTCCATGGTAACTGCAGAATATTCCTTTGGTACCATGGTAACTGCAGAATGTTCCTTTGGTTCCATGGTGACTGCAGAATATTCCTTTGGTTCCATGGTGACTGCAGAATGTTCCTTTGGTTCCATGGTAACTGCAGAATATTCCTTTGGTTCCATGGTAACTGCAGAATGTTCCTTTGGTTCCATGGTGACTGCAGAATGTTCCTTTAGTTCCATGGTAACTGCAGAATATTCCTTTGGTTCCATGGTAACTGCAGAATGTTCCTTTGGTTCCATGGTAACTGCAGAATATTCCTTTGGTTCCATGGTGACTGCAGAATATTCCTTTGGTTCCATGGTGACTGCAGAATATTCCTTTGGTTCCATGGTGACTGCAGAATGTTCCTTTGGTTCCATGGTAACTGCAGAATGTTCCTTTGGTTCCATGGTAACTGCAGAATATTCCTTTGGTTCCATGGTGACTGCAGAATATTCCTTTGGTTCCATGGTGACTGCAGAATATTCCTTTGGTTCCATGGTGACTGCAGAATGTTCCTTTGGTTCCATGGTAACTGCAGAATATTCCTTTGGTTCCATGGTAACTGCAGAATGTTCCTTTGGTTCCATGGTGACTGCAGAATATTCCTTTGGTTCCATGGTGACTGCAGAATGTTCCTTTGGTTCCATGGTAACTGCAGAATATTCCTTTGGTTCCATGGTAACTGCAGAATGTTCCTTTAGTTCCATGGTGACTGCAGAATGTTCCTTTAGTTCCATGGTGACTGCAGAATGTTCCTTTAGTTCCATGGTGACTGCAGAATGTTCCTTTAGTTCCATGGTGACTGCAGAATGTTCCTTTAGTTCCATGGTGACTGCAGAATGTTCCTTTAGTTCCATGGTGACTGCAGAATGTTCCTTTAGTTCCATGGTGACTGCACCCCTTTTAGAACCTTGACCCAGTATCGATCTGTATAAATAACCCAGCTGTGGCATTATAGATAATGTCTCATCTACTTACCAGTCACTCCAGTGGTCAGTGTGCAGCACGGTCAGGTTTGGGGCAGTTTCCCCCCATTACTGCTGGCAGTGGTTATCTCTGTAGACACACATCCTCATTATAACCCCTATCAGGTACAGCCGGAGGAGGAAGGGGTCTGATCCATCCTCTGGACGGAGGCCAAAGAACAGACTGATTTATATTTGAATGCAGGTCATATTTCTGCATCCAGGTTTATCTTCCTCCATTCTCCCTTCACACATCCAGATTCAAACCCTTTCCTTATATTATTTTCTAACAATCTATGTACCATTAATACAAAGAGAGAGAGACAAAACAATACCTAATCCTTACACTGTCTGCCTGGGAATAAAGCATCTCACTGCTAGACCAATACTGTATGATGTCATAACTCACTGCTAGAGCAATACTGTATGATGTCATAACTCACTGCTAGAGCAATACTGTATGATGTCATAACTCACTGCTAGAACAATATCATATGATGTCATAGAGTGATGTCATAACTCACCGCTAGAACAATATCAAGTGATGTCATAACTCACTGCTAGAACAATATCATATGATGTCATAACTCACTGCTAGAACAATACTGTATAATGTCATAACTCACTGCTAGAACAATATCATATGATGTCATAGAGTGATGTCATAATTCACTGCTGCAACAATATCATATTATGTCATAGAGTGATGTCATAATTCCCTGCTACAACAATATCATATGATATCATAGAGTGATGTCATAACTCACTGTTAGAACAAAATCATATGATGTCATAGAGTGAGGTCAGATCTTACTGCTTAATCAATACTGTGTTATGTCATAGAGTGATGTCATTACATTACATTTACTTATATTACACCAACAATTTACATAGCGCTTGGTACAGAGCATAGACACATACTACATTATATGAACAGAGACAGACTGATCCATGAGGTAGAGAGCCCTGCTCTCAGAGCTTACAATCTAGATAAAAGGGAATTACAGACTGAGTTAAATGAACAGAGACAGACTGACACATGAGACAGAGAGCCCTGCTCACAGAGCTTACAATCTACAGGGACAGACTGAAACATGAGGTAGAGAGCCCTGCTCACAGAGCTTACAGTCTGATGGAACAGACTGATACATGAGGCAGAGAGCCCCGCTCGCAGAGCTTACAATCTAGAGGAACGGACTGGTACGTGAGGTAGAGAGCCTTGCTCACAGAGCTTACAATCTAGAGGAACAGACTGATAATGAGGTAGAGAGCCCTGCTCACAGAGCTTACAATCTAGAGGAACAGACTGATACATGAGGCAGAGAGCCCTGCTCGCAGAGCTTACAGTCTAGAGGAACAGACTGATACATGAGGTAGAGAGCCTTGCTCACAGAGCTTACAATCTAGAGGAACAGACTGGTACATGAGGTAGAGAGCCTTGCTCACAGAGCTCACAATCTAAAGGGAACAGACTGATACATGAGGCAGAGCCCTGCTCGCAGAGCTTACAATCTAGAGGAACAGACTGATACATGAGGCAGAGAACCCTGCTCACAGAGCTTACAATCTAAAGGCACAGACTGATACATGAGGCAGAGAGCCCTGCTCACAGAGCTTACAATCTAGAGGAACAGACTGATACATGAGGTAGAGAGCCCCGCTCGCAGAGCTTACAATCTAGAGGAACAGACTGGTACATGAGGCAGAGAGCCCTGCTCACAGAGCTCACAATCTAGAGGAACAGACTGGTACATGAGGTAGAGAGCGCTGCTCGCATAGCTTACAATCTAGAGGAACAGACTGATACATGAGGTAGAGAGCCCTGCTCACAGAGCTTACAATCTAGAGGAACAGACTGGTACATGAGGTAGAGAGCCCTGCTCACAGAGCTTACAATCTAGAGGAACAGACTGGTACATGAGGTAGAGAGCCCTGCTCACAGAGCTTACAATCTATAGGAACAGACTGATACATGAAGTAGAGAGCCCTGCCCGCAGAGCTTACAGTCTAGAGGAACAGACTGGTACATGAGGTAGAGAGCCCTGCTCGCAGAGCTTACAATCTAGAGGAACAGACTGATACATGAGGTAGAGAGTCCTGCTCACAGAGCTTACAATCTAGAGGAACAGACTGGTACATGTACATTCTGTCCCTATATTTTATCTTCAGATGGAGCAGAGCTGAGAATTCATTCTCACAGTGATATGTACATTACACACTCACTGCCGTGTTTCTGCCACATCAAACCCCAAAACTTCACTTGACCCATCTAGGGAATTTTGAAACTGTATCGTAAAATAAAGTGAAGTCCATTCTAGGGGGGTTACTGGAAGAGATATCAGGGGCACTGTCGGAAAAAACCTCATCTGTTTATTGGCTACGGACAGTGAATGTAAAGTGCGTTATTACATCATTGTTCAAACCCCATAAAAAGTTAGACTTTCTGGTGAAGCACACGTCAGCGACCCCTCCACACCAGCTTGCAGCCCACTTTTGGGTCAGGATCCACCAGCTGAGAGACACTGGGCTAGAGGTTAATTAACGTGTATTCTAGTGGGATGAGTAGTGTAACACACGGGGTCCAGGATGGTTAGTGTAACGGAACCGTCTACCGGACGAAGTAGACCCTCTGCCCGTTGTGGGAAATCACCTCCTTAGCCCCCACTTACAGCTCAGCATTCACCCAGCAGGTCTTTCCTGGACCCTTGCTCTTTGTACCCAAATAGACAGGACATCTAGCAGTTAGGTACAGCAAGATTGAACAACTCCTTTATTTGTGTAACAACACAGACTTATTGTGGCGGAACCAACCTCGCCACTATGTTCTGGAGAAGCCTGGTTGCTCGCCTGCTGCCTCTGGACTATGGCCCCATGGTAAAGGCTTGCATTTTCCCCTGTAGAAAGGCTTGTTCGTGCCTTTCTGCCAACCAACTCACAAATGAATGGACTACCTGGGTAAGGGATGTGCCATAGCACAGTGTCTATTCCATGTTTGTCTTTTAGATTTGATTATTTGTTTTTGCTAATATTATGTATTAGTTACGGACTAGCCTGATGTGAGGTACCTTGATGTGGTTGGCAAGCTAACATCTAAATTGGCCAATTTGTTTGAACCAAACCCCCACCTTTGCCATATTTAGTGTTAGGCTAGTTCCTGTATTTATGTTTGTTCCTTTCTGTGTCTCTTGTGATCCTTTACCCTGTGCCTTGTATTATTTATCCTTAGTTTGGTTTCTGCTTTATCTTATGCCCCTGTCCTGTAGCCCTGTACTCTGTATTTCTGTTCTGGTCTCCCTCAGTTACCTTTCTGTTTTAGCTCTGCTTGGCTATCATTTAGTTCATTTCCTCTCCAGCCCTGGGACCTGGATACAGCAGCTGCTTCGCAGGGTCTGGTTGTGGCTGCAAAGACTTGGGGTCCCAAACTTCCAAGGGATTGCAGTTACCCAGCACCAGGTCCTGTGTCTCCCCCCTGCACTGTAGCTCCTGATCTCGGGTGCTCAGGGTCCCTTACTGTCACGAAGTGAATTCTGACAGCCTGTCTGACTGGGGTTCTTGGAGGGGCCTGAGGGCCAAACACCTCCCTGTAGATTATGGGCCCTGGCTTATGTACCATAACTCTATACGTTAATATTGTTAGTTAGTTATATTCTGTTAGTATATTGGTTTATGTGTAACGTTTAATTCTGTTAGTAGACCACTCTGAAAGTTTATAATGTGACAGTGACTCCAATAGTTTACTCCAACATCCATTGTTCTGTAGTAACTGGATTAACTGGTAAACTGATTATGTTGTGTACATTATGTTTCTTACTGTGTGTCTACTCACTGTATGGTAATTTGGTTTGCAGACTGAATGTCTAATGTTTTCCTAGCCCCAGTTAGTTGGAGGACTATGTTTAGTTCCTTCCCCCCATTGTATACTAATGTCTGTGATGTCATGTGTATGTCTTTTATAAGTCTGTGTTGTTTGTCAAATAAAGTAGTTCAATCTTGCTGTACCTAACTGCTAGATGTCCTGTCTATTTGGGTACTAAGAGCAAGGATCCAGGAAAGGCTTGCTGGGTGTGACGGTCCGTTACACTTATAAAGACATACACATGACATCACAGACATTAGTATACAATGGGGGGGCTGGAACTAAACATAGATCTCCAACTAACTGGGGCTAGGAAAACATTAGACATTCAGACTGCAAACCAAATAGGAATTAACATAGAGTGAGTAGACCTAATTACAATACACACAGTAATGTACACAACATAATCAGTTTACCAGTTAATCCAGTTACTACAGAACAATGGATGTTGGAGTAAACTATTGGAGTCACTGTCACATTATAAACCTTCAGAGTGGTCTACTCACAGAATTAAACATTACATATAAACCAATATACTAACAGAATATAACTAACTAACAATATTAACGTATAGAGTTATGGTACATAAGCCAGGGCCCATAATCTACAGGGAGGTGTTTGGCCCTCAGGCCCCTCCAAGAACCCCAGTCAGACAGGCTGTCAGAATTCACTTCGTGACAGTAAGGGACCCTGAGCACCCGAGATCAGGAGCTACAGTGCAGGGGGGAGACACAGGACCTGGTGCTGGGTAACTGCAATCCCTTGGAAGTTTGGGACCCCAAGTCTTTGCAGCCACAACCAGACCCTGCGAAGCAGCTGCTGTATCCAGGTCCCAGGGCTGGAGAGGAAATGAACTAAATGATAGCCAAGCAGAGCTAAAACAGAAAGGTAACTGAGGGAGACCAGAACAGAAATACAGAGTACAGGGCTACAGGACAGGGGCATAAGATAAAGCAGAAACCAAACTAAGGATAAATAATACAAGGCACAGGGTAAAGGATCACAAGAGACACAGAAAGGAACAAACATAAATACAGGAACTAGCCTAACACTAAATATGGAAAAGGTGGGGGTTTGGTTCAAACAAATTGGCCAATTTAGATGTTAGCTTGCCAACCACATCAAGGTACCTCACATCAGGCTAGTCCGTAACTAATACATAATATTAGCAAAAACAAATAATCAAATCTAAAAGACAAACATGGAATAGACACAGAGGAAATACCTGTAGACTGCACTACTAAGGACTGAACCGAAATGGGTCTGGTTTATATAGAGGTAAACTGACAAGGCATAGGGATCCAGAAAACATGGAATGAAACAAGGACAGGGAGAAAGAAAAACATAACAGGACTACAGGGCAAGGACAGGAATAAAGGGCAAGGGCAGGACTACAGGGCAAGGACAGGAATACAGGGCAAGGACAGGAATACAGGGCAAGGGCAGGACTACAGGGCAAGGGCAGGAATACAGGGCAAGGACAGGAATACAGGGCAAGGACAGGAATACAGGGCAAGGGCAGGACTACAGGGCAAGGGCAGGACTACAGGGCAAGGACAGGGCTAAAGGGCAAGGACAGGACTACAGGGCAAGGGCAGGAATACAGGGAAAGGACAGGAATACAGGGCAAGGACAGGAATACAGGGCAAGGGCAGGACTACAGGGCAAGGGCAGGACTACAGGGCAAGGACAGGGCTAAAGGGCAAGGACAGGACTACAGGGCAAGGGCAGGACTACAGGGCAAGGACAGGGCTACAAGGCAAGGACAGGAATACAGGGCAAGGGCAGGACTACAGGGCAAGGACAGGGCTAAAGGGCAAGGACAGGACTACAGGGCAAGGGTAGGAATACAGGGCAAAGCAAGAATACATGGCAAGGACAGGACTACAGGGCAAGGACATGACTACAGGGCCAGGAAAGGACTACAGGCCCAGGACAGGACTACAGGGCAAGGACAGGACTACAGGGCAAGGATAGGAATACAGGGCAAGGACATGACTACAGGGCAAGGACAGGAATACACGGCAAGGACAGGACTACAGGGAAAGGCAGGAATACAGGGCAAGGCAGGAATACAGGGCAAGGCAAGAACTACAGGGCAAGGCAAGAACTACAGGGCAAGGCAGGAATAAGCATAAATAAACCAGAAAGCAAAGAAAGAAGGATACAGAAAAGCCTGGATACAGCCTGGATGAGCCTGCACAAGGGTGCATGGTTACAAGTAGTACGTTTCTGTGAGTTTGAAGGGACTTTTTGAAGTGTGAAGTAGGTCATTAGTGGTCAGAAAGTCAGTTAGTTGCGAGTAGAGATGGGCAAAATAAAAAAAAATTGTGTTTTTTTCGTCCTTTCAGATGATTTTTTTTGTTTAGTCCGAAACAAATTTCACCCATTGCTACAGTATAAGAATTCGGATGAAAGAGATGAATTACTACTAAATGTCATCCATAAAGTAACGGGAATTTCACCTAAGCTCAATAGCATAATGAAGGGGATGAAATTCGGCTCTTTCCTTTCGAATTCCCCAACCTTATACTAATATACATCCATATACAACAGCTAAAGTCAAAATTGAATGGAAATGAAGTCTATGTGGTCTATTCACTAAAATAATAGTTACATATATAATCCAAAACTGAGATGATATTCGGCTTAATTCTGACTAATTATCACCTACATTTGGGCTTAAGTTGTATATGTAACTGATTCAAATTCAACTCTATTTCAGCTTCGGTAATGCTATTAGTGTTCCATACAATACCAATAGCTGAAAGTTTCTTCAGTACAGGTATGATTTGGGCATGCTCCAAGGACGATGGTACTATTCTAGAGGACAGCGAGAGGGTGATGAGGTGGGTTAGAGCTGGGCAGAAAAGAGGATCACTGCTGAAAAAATACCATGTGATGTCATCAGGGAGATGTAATGTCTCTCTGCTGGAACAACACCGTGTGATGTCATCGAGCGATGTCCTATATCACTGCTGTGTCAATACCGTGTGATGTCATAGGGCGATGACATATCTCACTGCGGAACAATACAAGCGGCAAAATACTGGCATATTGAATGGCAAAATACTGGCATATTGAATGGCAAAATACTGGCATATGTAATGGCAAAATACTGGCATATTAAATGGCTAAATACTGGCATATTGAGCAGCAAAATACTGGCATATTGAGTGGCAAAATACTGGCATATTGAGTGGAAAAATAATACTGCCATTTTGAATGGCAAAATCCTGGCATATTGAATGGCAAAATACTGGCATATTGAGTGGCAAAATACTGGCATTCTGAGTGGCTAAATACTGGCATACTGAGTGGCTAAATACTGGCATACTGAGTAGCTAAATATTACTTACATATTGAATGGCAAAATATTACTGGCATATTGAGTGACAAAATACTGGCATATTAAATGGCTAAATACTGGCATATTGAATGGCAAAGTACCGGACATATTGAGTGGCAAAATACTTGCATATTGACCAACTGCTCCCAACCACCCTCCGTATTACACTAGACCTGGATAACATGCTTGTGAGAGTAGGTGGGGTGAGTGGGAGATATTGTCAGGGGCAGGGGGTATGGGGCATTGCTGTCACATATGCGTGCCGGAAGTAATACTGCAGATTGAAGTGAACAGAGAGTGAAAAGACTGCTTGGCACTTCAAAGAGCAGCAGCCAGGTGAGTACTGGGGAAGGGGGGAGAAGGGTAATATGTTTTTATTGGGCACTTGGCTGGGGAACATTGTAATGGGCAAACTTTCTATGACACATGCTAATAGGCAGAAGATCTGGTCGCACCATACGACCATGGACTGATTTCTAACGAGAACGATGCTGATTACAGCTCTCTCCCTCTTTAAGTCCATCGCTGGCTTCTAAAGCAATGAACAGATTCATTTCTCAGAGCAGTACAAGCTGTGTCTGCCTGGATACTGTGTTATATCGGTGCATACTGAACACATACTATGCTCTCTCATATTAACGTTACGCTTTGGCAACCTATACGAGCACAGACTACGCAGACAAAAAGGACACATCAGCCAGGATACTCAGTCCTTGGGACATGGTGCCCATTGTCAGTACTGTTCCAGTTAAATAGGGATAGTTTACAGGTATGAGAGCAGATCTGGCAGCTACTATACCTGAATGAAGATGTCACCAAGCTGGGGTATCTTTGCTCTCCACCCTTTACATCTCGGTAACAGCAGGCGAAAGCTATGGCTGATTATATATGTGTGTGTGTGTATGTGCAGATGTATTGTGATACCCATGCGTGGGTTACTGCAGACACAGGTACATCAATGCTTTTTAAGGTGTTTATTCATAAAACCAACCTTAGAACATAAACCAAACAATCAAACAATAACCAACTCCTTCCTAATAGACTTACTAACAGAGGGGTCACTATGGTTGGTGTCACCCGGTGCGGTAACTCATGGTGTCACCCCCTGGATTTCCTCCAGTACCATGCCAAACAGATTCCTTAGTAATGCCAGTCAGATGGCCCATTAAATATGCCACATACAGGAGCCCCGCAAATTATGTCACACACAGGAGCCCATAACTATGCCATACACAGGAGCCCATAACTATGCCACACACAGGAGCCCCATAACTATGTCACACACAGGAGCCCCATAACTATGACACACACAGGAGCCCCATAACTATGCCACACAGAGGAGCCCCATAACTATGCCACACACAGGAGCCTCATAACTATGACACACACAGGAGCCCCATAACTATGCCACACACAGGAGCCCCATAACTATGACACATACAGGAGCCCATAACTATGCCACACACAGGAGCCCCATAACTATGACACACACAGGAGCCCCATAACTATGACACACACAGGAGCCCCATAACTATGCCACACACAGGAGCCCCATAACTATGACACACACAGGAGCCCCATAACTATGCCACACACAGGAGCCCCATAACTATGCCACACACAGGAGCCCCATAACTATGACACACACAGGAGCCCCATAACTATGACACACACAGGAGCCCCATAACTATGACACACACAGAAGCCCCATAACTATGACACACACAGGAGCCCATAACTATGCCACACACAGGAGCCCATAACTATGTTACACACAGGAGACCATAACTATGCCACACACAGGAGCCCATAACTATGCCACACACAGGAGCCCCATAACTATGCCACACACAGGAGCCCCATAACTATGCCACATACAGGAGCCACACAAATTATGTCACACGCAGGAGCCCTTTAACTATGCCACACACAGGAGCCCATAACTATGCCACACACAGGAGCCCATAACTATGCCACACACAGGAGCCCATAACTATGCCACACACAGGAGCCCCATAACTATGCCACATACAGGAGCCACACAAATTATGTCACACGCAGGAGCCCTTTAACTATGCCACACACAGGAGCCCATAACTATGCCACACACAGGAGCCCATAACTATGCCACATACAGGAGGACCATAACTATGACACACACAGAAGCCCATAACTATGCCACACACAGGAGCCCATAACTATGCCACACACAGGAGCCCATAACTATGCCACATACAGGAGGACCATAACTATGACACACACAGGAGCCCCATAACTATGCCACATACAGGAGCCACACAAATTATGTCACACGCAGGAGCCCTTTAACTATGCCACACACAGGAGCCCATAACTATGCCACACACAGGAGCCCATAACTATGCCACACACAGGAGCCCATAACTATGCCACACACAGGAGCCCCATAACTATGCCACATACAGGAGCCACACAAATTATGTCACACGCAGGAGCCCTTTAACTATGCCACACACAGGAGCCCATAACTATGCCACACACAGGAGCCCATAACTATGCCACATACAGGAGGACCATAACTATGACACACACAGAAGCCCATAACTATGCCACACACAGGAGCCCCATAACTATGCCACACACAGGAGCCCCATAACTATATCACACACAGGAGCCCCATAACTATGCCACATACAGGAGCCCCATAACTATGACACACACAGGAGCCTCATAACTATGCCATACACAGGAGCCCATAACTATGCCACACACAGGAGCCCCATAACTATGCCACACACAGGAGCCCCATAACTATGCCACACACAGGAGCCCATAACTATGCCACACACAGGAGCCCCATAACTATGCCACACACAGGAGCCCCATAACTATGCCACATACAGGAGCCCCATAACTATGACACACATCTTTTCTTTTTACTGCCTGGTAAGCAACACATTTAAAGATTTAACCCCATATAAGCATACGTATTTAGTGTTAAGACCAATCTATATTGGAGTACTTTGGTGTAGTGGTGGGATTAGCAATACATGGCCATATAATATGACTAAAACTAGTATCTTTAAAAAAAAAAGTGTTTTTAACATTCTGTGTGAATTTGTGACTTGTTTGATGCGAGTGTGCTGGCTTTTGGATTGTGTGTAAATATATATATATATATATATGTGTGTGTGTGTATCTAAATATATATATATATATATATATATATATATAGGTGTGTGTGTATCTATCTATATATATGTATATATATATATATATATATATATATATATATATATGTGTGTGTATATATGTATGTATGTTTATATATGTGTGTGTATATATATATATATGTGTGTGTATCTATATGTATATGTGTGTGTATCTATATATATATGTGTGTGTGTGTATGTATTTAAATATATATGTGTGTATCTAAATATATAGGTGTGTGTGTGTGTGTATCAATCTATTATATATATATATATATATATATATATATATATATTTATATATATATATATATATATATATGTGTGTGTGTGTGTGTGTGTGTGTGTGTATGTATGTATGTATGTATGTTTATATATGTGTGTATATATATATATATGTGTGTGTGTGTATCTATATATATATATATGTGTGTGTGTATCTATATATATATATATATATGTGTGTGTGTGTGTGTGTGTGTGTATCTAAATATATATGTGTGTGTATCTAAATATATACCGTATTTGCTCGAATATAAGACAAGTTTTTTTTCAGAGCAAACGCTATGTATGTTTATATAGGTGTGTATATATGTGTGTGAATGTTAATATATTTGTGTGTGTGTGTGTGTATCTATATATATATATGTGTGTATCTATCTATATATATATATGTGTGAATATATGTATGTGTGTATGTTTATATATGTGTATATATATGTGTGTGAATATTAATATATATGGGTGTGTGTGTGTATCTATATATATATGTGTGTGAATATATGTATGTATGTATGTTTATATATGTGTGTATATATGTGTGTGAATATTAATATATATGGGTGTGTGTGTGTGTATCTATATATATATGTGTGTATCTATATATATGTGTGTGTGAACATATGTATGTGTGTATGTTTATATATGTGTGTGAATATTAATATATATGGGTGGGTGTGTGTGTGTATCTATATATATATGTGTGTATCTATATATATATATGTGTGTGAATATATGTATGTATGTATGTTTATATATGTGTGTATATATGTGTGTGAATATTAATATATATGGGTGTGTGTGTGTGTATCTATATATATATGTGTGTATCTATATATATGTGTGTGTGAATATATGTATGTGTGTATGTTTATATATGTGTATATATATGTGTGTGAATATTAATATATATGGGTGGGTGTGTGTATCTATATATATATGTGTGTATCTATATATATATGTGTGTGAATATATGTATGTGTGTATGTTTATATATGTGTATATATATGTGTGTGAATATTAATATATATGGGTGGGTGTGTGTGTGTATCTATATATATATGTGTGTGAATATATGTATGTATGTATGTTTATATATGTGTGTATATATGTGTGTGAATATTAATATATATGGGTGTGTGTGTGTGTATCTATATATATATGTGTGTATCTATATATATGTGTGTGTGAATATATGTATGTGTGTATGTTTATATATGTGTATATATATGTGTGTGTGAATATTAATATATATGGGTGGGTGTGTGTGTGTATCTATATATATATGTGTGTATCTATATATATATGTGTGTGAATATATGTATGTATGTATGTATGTTTATATATGTGTGTATATATGTGTGTGAATATTAATATTTATGGGTGTGTGTTTGTATATATATATATATGTGTGTGTGAATATATGTATGTATGTATGTTTATATATGTGTGTATATATGTGTGTGAATATTAATATATATGGGTGGGTGTATGTACATATGTGTATATATAAGGGAACATGTAGTCATACCGTAATTTTCTTTTCCTGGTCATGGGCCATGACATCATAACAATGGGCAGCTCCTCCTTATCCCTAATTAGTCAAGAACTTATTTAAATCATGGTATATATCCCCCCTACTCCCTCAGTCTTGTTTCCAGCAATATCCCAGGGTGGGGTCTATGTGCTGCCATGTATCAATACATTTTCCCTTTTCCTGGCCATATCTATGGCAGTATAACAATGGCTTATACAGGGCTCGGCAAATACCGGTCGCCATGGCGACTACAATATGGCTCCTGGAAGACTCTAAGAGCAGAGTGAAGTGCGCTGTCCTGGAAGCACACAGCATCCTGCAGATTAGCTCCTCCCCCCAGCTTCCTGCTGCTCACCGTGTGAGAGGATGTGTGGGAGGAGCAGAGCAGAGTGTGGGAGGAGCAGCACACAGCATCCTGCAGATTAGCTCCTCCCCCCAGCTTCCTGCTGCTCACTGGTGTGAGAGGATGTGTGGGAGGAGCAGAGCAGAGTGTGGGAGGGGCAGAGCAGTGTGTGGGAGGAGCAGAGCAGAGTGTGGGAGGAGGAGCAGCACACAGCATACTGCAGATTAGCTCCTCCCCCCAGCTTCCTGCTGCTCACCGTGTGAGAGGATGTGTGGGAGGAGCAGAGCAGAGTGTGGGAGGAGCAGCACACAGCATCCTGCAGATTAGCTCCTCCCCCCAGCTTCCTGCTGCTCACTGGTGTGAGAGGATGTGTGGGAGGAGCAGAGCAGAGTGTGGGAGGGGCAGAGCAGTGTGTGGGAGGAGCAGAGCAGAGTGTGGGAGGAGGAGCAGCACACAGCATCCTGCAGATTAGCTCCTCCCCCCAGCTTCCTGCTGCTCACTGGTGTGAGAGGATGTGTGGGAGGAGCAGAGCAGAGTGTGGGAGGGGCAGAGCAGTGTGTGGGAGGAGCAGAGCAGAGTGTGGGAGGAGCAGCACACAGCATCCTGCAGATTAGCTCCTCCCCCCAGCTTCCTGCTGCTCACTGGTGTGAGAGGATGTGTGGGAGGAGCAGAGCAGAGTGTGGGAGGGGCAGAGCAGTGTGTGGGAGGAGGAGCAGCACACAGCATCCTGCAGATTAGCTCCTCCCCCCAGCTTCCTGCTGCTCACCGGTGTGAGAGGATGTGTGGGAGGAGCAGAGCGTGGGAGGAGCAGAACACAGCATCCTGCAGATTAGCTCCTCCCCCCAGATTCCTGCTGCTCACCGGTGTGAGAGGATGTGTGGGAGGAGCAGAGCGTGGGAGGAAGAGCAGCACACAGCATCTTGCAGATTAGCTCCTCCCCCAGCTTCCTGTTCCTGCTGCTCACCGGTGTGAAAGGATGTGTGGGAGGAGCAGAGTGTGCGAGGGGCAAAGCAGAGTGTGGGAAGAGCAGAGCAGAGTGTGGGAGGGGCAGAGCAGAGTGTGGGAGGAGCAGCACACAGCATCCTGCAGATTAGCTCCTCCCCCCAGCTTCCTGCTGCTCACTGGTGTGAGAGGATGTGTGGGAGGAGCAGAGCAGAGTGTGGGAGGGGCAGAGCAGTGTGTGGGAGGAGCAGAGCAGAGTGTGGGAGGAGCAGCACACAGCATCCTGCAGATTAGCTCCTCCCCCCAGCTTCCTGCTGCTCACTGGTGTGAGAGGATGTGTGGGAGGAGCAGAGCAGAGTGTGGGAGGGGCAGAGCAGTGTGTGGGAGGAGCAGAGCAGAGTGTGGGAGGAGCAGCACACAGCATCCTGCAGATTAGCTCCTCCCCCCAGCTTCCTGCTGCTCACCGGTGTGAGAGGATGTGTGGGAGGAGCAGAGCGTAGGAGGAGCAGAACACAGCATCCTGCAGATTAGCTCCTCCCCCCCAGCTTCCTGCTGCTCACCGGTGTGAGAGGATGTGTGGGAGGAGCAGAGCGTGGGAGGAGCAGAACACAGCATCCTGCAGATTAGCTCCTCCCCCCAGATTCCTGCTGCTCACCGGTGTGAGAGGATGTGTGGGAGGAGCAGAGCGTGGGAGGAGCAGAACACAGCATCCTGCAGATTAGCTCCTCCCCCCAGCTTCCTGCTGCTCACCGGTGTGAGAGGATGTGTGGGAGGAGCAGAGCGTGGGAGGAAGAGCAGCACACAGCATCTTGCAGATTAGCTCCTCCCCCAGCTTCCTGTTCCTGCTGCTCACCGGTGTGAAAGGATGTGTGGGAGGAGCAGAGTGTGCGAGGGGCAAAGCAGAGTGTGGGAAGAGCAGAGCAGAGTGTGGGAGGGGCAGAGCAGAGTGTGGGAGGAGCAGCACACAGCATCCTGCAGATTAGCTCCTCCCCCCAGCTTCCTGTTCCTGCTGCTCACCTCTGTGAGAGGATGTGTGGGAGGAGCAGTGTGTGAGAGGAGTAGCACACAGCATCCTGCAGATTAGCTCCTCCCCCCAGCTTCCTGTTCCTGCTGCTCACCTCTGTGAGAGGATGTGTGGGAGGAGCAGTGTGTGAGAGGAGTAGCACACAGCATCCTGCAGATTAGCCCCTCCCCCCAGCTTCCTGTTCCTGCTGCTCACCTCTGTGAAAGGATGTGTGGGAGGAGCAGTGTGTGAGAGGAGTAGCACACAGCATCCTGCAGATTAGCCCCTCCCCCCAGCTTCCTGTTCCTGCTGCTCACCTCTGTGAGAGGATGTGTGGGAGGAGCAGCACACAGCATCCTTCAGATTAGCTCCTCCCCCCAGCTTCCTGTTGCTGTGTGGGAGGGACAGAGCAGTGTGTGGGAGGGGCAGCACACAGCATCCTGCAGATTAGCTCCTCACCCCAGCTTCCTGTTGCTGTGTGGGAGGGGCAGAGCAGTGTGTGGGAGGGGTAGAGCAGTTTGTGGGAGGAGCAGCACACCGCATCCTGCAGATTAGCTCCTCCCCCCAGCTTCCTGTTGCTGTGTGGGAGGAGCAGCACAGTGTGTGGGAGGGGTAGAGCAGTTTGTGGGAGGAGCAGCACACCGCATCCTGCAGATTAGCTCCTCCCCCCAGCTTCCTGTTGCTGTGTGGGAGGAGCAGCACAGTGTGTGGGAGGGGTAGAGCAGTTTGTGGGAGGAGCAGCACACAGCATCCTGCAGATTAGCTCCTCCCCCCAGCTTCCTGTTGCTGTGTGGGAGGAGCAGCACACCGCATCCTGCAGATTAGCTCCTCCCCCCAGCTTCCTGTTGCTGTGTGGGAGGAGCAGCACACCGCATCCTGCAGATTAGCTCCTCCCCCCAGCTTCCTGTTGCTGTGTGTGAGGAGTGATGGGAAATCCTACTGCCTGGAAATGGAGGGAAATCTTCCAGCGGCCCTGTCCATTACTGATACAGGGTCTGTCTGCCACCTCACAGTGTAAGACTAGTATGTACATAGTGTGTGTGACTGCATGTGTGTATGCATGTATGTGTGTGTGACATCATGTGTGTGACAGCATGTGTGAATGTGTGTATGTGACAGCATGTGTGTATGCATGTATGTGTGTGTGACAGCATGTGTGTGACAGCATGTGTGTATGCATGTATGTGTGTGTGACAGCATGTGTGTATGCATGTATGTGTGTATGTGTGTGTGACAGCATGTGTGTATGTATGCATGTATGTGTGTGTGACAGCATGTGTGTGTGACAGCATGTGTGTATGTATGCATGTGTGACAGAATGTGTGTGTGTGACAGCATGTGTGAATGTGTGTGTGTGACAGCATGTTAGTGTATGACAGCATGTTAGTGTGTGTGGCAGCATGTTAGTGTGTGTGTCAGCATGTTAGTGTGTGTCTCAGCATGTTAGTGTGTGTCTCACCATGTTAGTGTGTGTCTCACCATGTTAGTGTGTGTGACAGCATGTTAGTGTGTGTGACAGCATGTTAGTGTGTGAGACAGCATGTTAGTGTGTGTGACAGCATGTTAATGTGTGTGACAGCATGTTAGTGTGTGTGACAACATGTTAGTGTGTGTCTCACCATGTTAGTGTGTGTGACAGCATGTTAGTGTGTGTGACAGCATGTTAGTGTGTGTGACAGCATGTTAGTGTGTGTGACAGCATGTTAGTGTGTGTCTCACCATGTTAGTGTGTGGCTCACCATGTTAGTGTGTGTGACAGCATGTTAGTGTGTGTCTCAGCATGTTAGTGTGTGTCTCAGCATGTTAGTGTGTGTCTCACCATGTTAGTGTGTGTCTCACCATGTTAGTGTGTGTGACAGCATGTTAGTGTGTGTGACAGCATGTTAGTGTGTGAGACAGCATGTTAGTGTGTGTGACAGCATGTTAATGTGTGTGACAGCATGTTAGTGTGTGTGACAACATGTTAGTGTGTGTCTCACCATGTTAGTGTGTGTGACAGCATGTTAGTGTGTGTGACAGCATGTTAGTGTGTGTGACAGCATGTTAGTGTGTGTCTCACCATGTTAGTGTGTGGCTCACCATGTTAGTGTGTGTGACAGCATGTTAGTGTGTGTGACAGCATGTTAGTGTGTGTGACAGCATGTTAGTGTGTGTCTCACCATGTTAGTGTGTGTCTCACCATGTTAGTGTGTGTGACAGCATGTTAGTGTGTGTGACAGCATGTTAGTGTGTGTGACAGCATGTTAGTGTGTGTCTCACCATGTTAGTGTGTGTGACAGCATGTTAGTGAGTGTGACAGCATGTTAGTGTGTGTGACAGCATGTTAGTGTGTGTCTCACCATGTTAGTGTGTGTGACAGCATGTTAGTGTGTGTGACAGCATGTTAGTGTGTGTGACAGCATGTTAGTGTGTGTCACAACATGTTAGTGTGTGTGACAGCATGTTAGTGTGTGTGACAACATATTAGTGTGTCACAGCATGTTAGTGTGTCTCAGCACGTTAGTGTGTGTGACAGCATGTTAGTGTGTGTGACAGCATTTTAGTGTGTGTATCAGCATGTTTTAGTGTGTTTCTCATCATGTTAGTGTGTGTGACAGCATGTTAGTGTGTGTGACAACGTTAGTGTGTCACAGCATGTTAGTGTGTCACAGCATGTTAGTGTGTCTCAGCACGTTAGTGTGTGTGACAGCATGTTAGTGTGTGTGACAGCATTTTAGTGTGTGTATCAGCATGTTTTAGTGTGTTTCTCATCATGTTAGTGTGTGTGACAGCATGTTAGTGTGTGTGACAGCATGTTAGTGTGTTTGACAGCATGTCAGTGTATGTGTGTGTGTCAGCATGTGTGTGTGACAGCATGTTAGTGTGTAACAGCATGTTTAGTGTGTGACAGCATGTGTTAGTGTATCTCAGTGTGTGTGTGTGACCTATTTTAGTGGATATTAATGTGTTTGTGCATGTATGTAAGAATGAAATCATGTGTTAATGTGTGTCAGCATTTAAGTATGTATGTGTTTTTGTGGGTGAGCAAGTGTTTTGTGCATGTATGTGTGTTAGCTTGTGTGCACATGTGTGTATCCATACGTGTATGCCATTTATATATGTTTATGGACTGGGACCCCAGCATTTTTCTTTGTGACACAGCGTTTGGTACTGGCTCCTAAAATTTTCAGCTGGCTCCTAGATAAAAATCAAATTTGTCAAGCCTGGACTAGTACCCAAGCGATACCCAAGGGAGGGCACACAAAACGCGACAGATATCACATTTATATATATTGGAGGCAGACAGAACAGGTTTACCAAACTTAGCAAACTGACCAGCCCTCACTTCCAATTAATAATGTCTAATACAGGGGCTGGATGAGGGCCAGGAGGCTGCTTTACAAATCAGTTTTGGGGGCACCTCAGGAAGAAAGGGACCTTGTGTATTGGGCTTTCAGTCCTTCTGGTACCGTGACTCCTGGATCTTTGTAAGCCTGGGTGATAGCTGATACCATCTATCTACTGATGTTATCAATGTTTGATGGCCTCTCCTGACACTATTCGGTATGGTAAATAGACTTTGAGAAATACGCCAGGCCATATCAATTCTCATACATCCAACCAAACCAATAGAGGAAAGATTACATTCATCTCCAAGGGACTGAACCTCAGGTTACAGGGATGGGAGCACTATATCCTCATTAATGTGGAAAGCTGAAGTCAATTTGGGTCTAAATTCAGAAACTGTTCTTAAGATCACTCTATCCTTGTGAAAGACCATGAAGGGTTCTTTGGCGGACAGAGCGTGAAGCTCCGATACTCTAACAGATGCTAAGGCCACAAGCAGAACCGTCTTGATGGTAAGCAGGTGAGGAGAGATAGACTGAAAATGCTCAAAGGAATGAGATGTTAGTGTTTAAAGAACCAGTGGTAAGTCCCATGGAGGTGAAGTCCCATGCAGGTGAAGTCCCATGCAGGTGAAGTCCCATGGAGGTGAAGTCCCATGCAGGTGAAGTCCCATGCAGGTGAAGTCCCATGCAGGTGAAGTCCCATGGAGGTGAAGTCCCATGCAGGTGAAGTCCCATGGAGGTGAAGTCCCATGGAGGTGGAGTCCCATGGAGGTGGAGTCCCATGGAGGTGGAGTCCCATGGAGGTGAAGTCCCATGGAGGTGGAGTCCCATGGAGGTGGAGTCCCATGGAGGTGGAGTCCCATGGAGGTGGAGTCCCATTAAGGTGGAGTCCCATGGAGGTGGAGTCCCATGGAGGTGGAGTCCCGTGGAGGTGAAGTCCCGTGGAGGTGGAGTCCCATGGAGGTGGAGTCCCATGGAGGTGGAGTCCCATCTTTAGAACCGTGCCTTTGGCTGTGTTGTGCTCCCAGGTAAACCATGTTCTGTGATATTGGAGGACTTGTAGACACATCTCCCCGTGGGTTATTAGTGTATCTTTGCTTTCTGATAGTACCAGGATATCATCTAGCTAATGGAATACAGCAATGGCCTTCTTTCTGAGTTCTGCTATTAGAAAAACCAGAACTTTGGGGAATGTGCGAGGAGCTGTGCTCAGGCCAAATGGAAGGGCCCGAAATTCTCCACGGCAAATCGGAGGTATGTGTGATGTTGGGAAACGATGGGAATATGGAAGTAGGCATCTGACAAGTCTATTGATATCATCCATTGGCCCGGGAATACCTCCTTTATGATTGCCTGTAATGATTCCATCTTGATCCTGCGTATGTTCAGGAATTTGTTTAGCTTGTACAGATCTAGAATAGGTCTCCATCCTCCTGAGGCTTTCTTGGTCAGAAAAATGTGGGAGTAGAAACCCTGACTCTGCTCTGCTAGAGGCACTTGAATGATAACGCCTTCTTCTTGCAGGGATGAAATGAATGATCGGAGAGGATTTCTCTGTCTCCAGGCCATCTTGATATCTGGAATGTGCGTCGTGGAGTGGTTCTTTAAAATTCGATGAGATAACCTCTTCGAATGATGTCTAGCACCCATCTATCTTATTTGGATGATCCTCTGGACTTCCCACCTCTAGCTGATGAATGTCCAACTCTCCATGCCTGAGGTCGACCGCACTCTCTTCCTGGTCTGTATGACCTGCTGTCTCAAAACGAGGGATAGTCCGAAGATCATTTGGACCGAAGAAGTCAAACACATAAATGGTATAATCTAATGTAAAGCATCATCAGCAGAAATAAAAACATAAAAAACGCTGTCTGGAGGAGATCCTGTAGTCCTGAGCATCAGGTAAATAGGACTTGATTTTGGCGCTTTAAAAAGGGCGCCTGGCGTCATAAATGATGTCACCTATTCGTGGCCGAAAATACTCATTGCGTAATGCACGAATTAGCAGTACCGCGCATGTGCAAGAACAGCATGACGCGAATGGCAGGTTCGACCATGCGCACTTCCCGGAACGTTCGCCAACAAGATGGCGGCTCCCGAATAGCAGGAGCTGCAAACAAGGTAAAGAATAGACCACAAACACGGCAAAAGTGCCGCCAACAATGTAGAGATGCCAGAGGACCACCAGGGAAGCAGAATGGAGTAATAAGAAAACTCCACAATTAATACCCAAAAGATTGGCCAGGGAAGCAGAATGTTATTACAATATATTGATGGGTTGGAGGTAGAAGGGGGTAAAACAGGACCATAGTAGATAGATATGAAAATAGTTACATATCATATTAAAACGTTTACATTTACATACAGTTTTTTACAATGCGACTTTACGGGGGGGCCCACTGCTAAAGACTTTGCCCAGGCACACTAGGGTCTTAAAGCGGCCCTGTGATGGGGCATGTGATGGGGTGATGGAGGAATGTGATGGGGACGTTATGGGGGCATGTAATGTGTATGTAATGGGGTGATGGGGCATTTAATGTGTGTGCAACGTGGGTTATGGGTCTTGTCGTGGGTGTGCAACGTGGGTGGGGGGGTGCCCAAATTTGGCTGAATAGGGCAGCACAAAACCAAGATACACCACTGCATGTGTGTGTGTGTGTGTGTGTATATATATATATATGTGTGTGTGTGTGTGTGTGTGTGTATATATATATATATATATATATGTGTGTGTGTGTATATATATATATATATATGTGTGTGTGTGTATATATATGTGTGTGTGTGTGTGTGTGTGTGTATATATATATATATATATATATGTGTGTGTGTGTGTGTATATATATATATATATATATATATGTGTGTGTGTGTATATATATGTGTGTGTGTGTGTGTGTGTGCGCGTATGTATATGCAATGAGTGTGAGTAGAGAAGACACAGTGATTGTGAGTGAGTAGAGAGGACACAGTGAGTGTGAGTACAGAACACAGTGAGTGCGCGTGAGTAGAGGACACAGTGAGTGTGAGTACAGAACACAGTGAGTGTGAGTGAGTAGAGAGGACACAGTGAGTGTGAGTACAGAACACAGTGAGTGAGTAGAGATGATATGGTGAGTGTGAGTGAGTGCAGAGGACACAGTGAGTGTGAGTACAGAACACAGTGAGTGTGAGTGAGAAGAGATGATACAGTGAGTGAGTAGAGATGATACGGTGAGTGTGAGTGAGTGCAGAGGGCACAGTGAGTGTGAGTACAGAACACAGTGAGTGTGAGTGTGTAGAGATGATACAGTGAGTGTGAGTGAGTGCAGAGGGCACAGTGAGTGTGAGTACAGAACACAGTGAGTGTGAGTGTGTAGAGATGATACAGTGAGTGAGTGCAGAGGACACAGTGAGTGTGAGTACAGAACACAGTGAGTGTGAGTGTGTAGAGATGATACAGTGAGTGTGAGTGAGTGCAGAGGCCACAGTGAGTGAGTAGAGATGATACCGTGAGTGAGTGCAGAGGACACAGTGAGTGTGAGTGTGTAGAGATGATACAGTGAGTGTGAGTGTGTAGAGATGATACAGTGAGTGTGAGTGTGTAGAGATGATACAGTGAGTGTGAGTACAGAACACAGTGAGTGTGTAGAGATGATACAGTGAGTGTGAGTGAGTGCAGAGGGCACAGTGAGTGAGTAGAGATGATACCGTGAGTGAGTGCAGAGCACACAGTGAGTGTGAGTACAGAGGACAGTGAGTGTGAGTACAGAACACAGTGAGTGTGAGTGTGTAGAGATGATACAGTGAGTGTGAGTACAGAACACAGTGAGTGTGAGTGTGTAGAGATGATACAGTGAGTGTGAGTACAGAACACAGTGAGTGAGTAGAGATGATACCGTGAGTGAGTGCAGAGAACACAGTGAGGGGGTAGAGATGATACCGTGAGTGAGTGCAGAGGACACAGTGAGTGTGAGTACAGAACACAGTGAGTGTGAGTGTGTAGAGATGATACAGTGAGTGTGAGTACAGAACACAGTGAGTGTGAGTGCGTAGAGATGATACAGTGAGTGAGTAGACAATGGATAAAGCTGTTGTAGTATTTATGACACTATGTTTTTTGGGGGTGGGGGGATTCATACATACTCCCTTCCCTAAACCAAGTAGTGCTGTGGGCATCAAGAGGTTAACCAGCGCTGACATCACACAGCCGGGTCAGGGTTGGCCGGTACAGCAGCTGATGTCATCACATGTCAGGGAGGGAGTGAAACACACTGCTCAGTGAGCCGGCAGGATGCACAGAGACAGCCTGCAAGGAGAGACAGTCATGACAGCCTGCATGGAGAGACAGTCCTGACAGCCTGCATGGAAAGACAGCCCTGACAGCCTGCATGGAGAGACAGTCCTGACAGCCTGCATGGAGAAACAGTCCTGACAGCCTGCAAGGAGAGACAGCCTGCAAGGAGAGACAGCCTGCAAGGAGAGACAGCCCTGAAAGCCTGCAAGGAGAGACTGCCCTTACTCCCTGCAAGGAGAGACAGCCCTGATAGCCTGCAAGGAGAGACAGTCCTTACAGCCTACAAGGAGAGACAGTCCTTACAGCCTACAAGGAGAGACAGTCCTTACAGCCTGCATGGAGAGACAGTCCTTACAGCCTACAAGGAGAGACAGTCCTTACAGCCTACAAGGAGAGACAGTCCTTACAGCCTGCATGGAGAGACTGCCCTGACAGCCTGCAAGAAGAGACAGTCCTTACAGCCTACAAGGAGAGACAGTCCTTACAGCCTGCATGGAGAGACTGCCCTGACAGCCTGCATGGAGAGAAAGCCCTGACAGCCTGCAAGGAGAGACAGCCCTGACAGCCTACAAGGAGAGACAGTCCTTACAGCCTGCATGGAGAGACAGCCTGCATGAAGACACAGCCCTGACACCCTGCAAGGAGAGACTGCCTGCATGGAGAGACTGCCCTGACAGCCTGCAAGGAGAGACTGCCTGCAAGGAGAGACTGCCTGCATGGAGAGACTGCCCTGACAGCCTGCAAGGAGAGACTGCCTGCATGGAGAGACTGCCCTGACAGCCTGCAAGGAGAGACTGCCTGCATGGAGAGACTGCCCTGACAGCCTGCAAGGGGAGAAGCTGATCGGTTAGAGCCCTGGCAGGCTATATCTAGAATGAGCAGCATTGATCTGGGATAGCAAGGGGAGCATCCCTGGCAGCCGGTAGGAAGGGGAGCATCCCTGGCAGCCGGTAGGAAGGGGAGCAGCACTGACAGCCGGTAGGAAGGGGAGCAGCACTGACAGCCGGTAGGAAGGGGAGCATCCCTGGCAGCCGGTAGGAAGGGGAGCAGCACTGACAGCCGGTAGGAAGGGGAGCAGCACTGACAGCCGGTAGGAAGGGGAGCATCCCTGGCAGCCGGTAGGAAGGGGAGCATCCCTGGCAGCCGGTAGGAAGGGGAGCAGCACTGACAGCCGGTAGGAAGGGGAGCAGCACTGACAGCCGGTAGGATGAGCGAGCAGTTGGTCCTCGGGAGGCTGGGGACGGTCTGGATACTGGGTACCGGCTGCTGAATGTCACATCCTCAGTGAGGGCGCAGCATGCAAAAGCACAACACCTTCCCTCCGGTAAGTGATCCCCCCTGGCTCCCTGCATGGGGGGAGAGGGGGTCTGGGTGATGAGAGTGAAGGTTCTATGTAATAGGACTACAAGGTCTGGGTGATGTGGGGTGGGCTGTGTAAGGGGAGAGAGGTGGGGGGCTGGGAGATAGGAAAGGTGAGAGGCTCTGAGGGATGAGAGTGAAGGTTCTGTGTAATAGGGAGCATGCTTTATACTAATCTTACCAGATCTCTTATATTATCATATACTGTGCTTTATAATAATCTTACCAGATCTCTTATATTATCATATACAGTGCTTTATAGTAATATTACCAGATCTCTTATATTATCATATACAGTGCTTTATAGTAATATTACCAGATCTCTTACATTATCATATACAGTGCTTTATAGTAATATTACCAGATCTCTTATATTATCATATACAGTGCTTTATAGTAATATTACCAGATCTCTTATATTATCATATACTGTGCTTTATACTAATCTTACCAGATCTCTTATAATATAATATACTGTGCTTTATACTAATCTTACCAGATCTCTTATATTATCATATACTGTGCTTTATAATAATCTTACCAGATCTCTTATATTATCATATACTGTGCTTTATAATAATCTTACCAGATCTCTTATATTATCATATACTGTGCTTTATAATAATCTAACCAGATCTCTTATATTATAATATACTGTGCTTTATAGTAATATTACCAGATCTCTTATAATATAATATACTGTGCTTTATACTAATCTTACCAGATCTCTTATATTATAATATACTGTGCTTTATAGTAATATTACCAGATCTCTTATAATATCATATACTGTGCTTTGTACTAATCTTACCAGATCTCTTATATTATAATATACTGTGCTTTATAGTAATCTTACCAGATCTCTTATATTATCATATACTGTGCTTTATACTAAGCTTACCAGATCTCTTATATTATAATATACTGTGCTTTATAGTAATATTACCAGATCTCTTATAATATCATATACTGTGCTTTGTACTAATCTTACCAGATCTCTTATATTATAATATACTGTGCTTTATAGTAATCTTACCAGATCTCTTATATTATCATATACTGTGCTTTATAGTAATCTTACCAGATCTCTTATAATATAATATACCGTGCTTTATATTAATCTTACCAGATCTCTTATATTATAATATACTGTGCTTTATAGTAATCTTACCAGATCTCTTATATTATAATATACCGTGCTTTATAGTAATCTTACCAGATCTCTTATATTATCATATACCGTGCTTTATAGTAATCTTACCAGATCTCTTATATTATCATATACAGTGCTTTATAATAATCTTACCAGATCTCTTATATTATAATATACTGTGCTTTATAATAATCTTACCAGATCTCTTATATTATAATATACCGTGCTTTATAGTAATCTTACCAGATCTCTTATATTATAATATACTGTGCTTTATAATAATCTTACCCAATCTCTTATATTATAATATACCTTGCTTTATAGTAATCTTACCAGATCTCTTATATTATCATATACAGTGCTTTATAATAATCTTACCAGATCTCTTATAATATAATATACCGTGCTTTATATTAATCTTACCAGATCTCTAATATTATAATATACTGTGCTTTATAGTAATCTTACCAGATCTCTTATATTATCATATACCGTGTTTTATAGTAATCTTACCAGATCTCTTATATTATCATATACAGTGCTTTATAATAATCTTACCAGATCTCTTATATTATCATATACAGTGCTTTATAGTAATCTTACCAGATCTCTTATATTATAATATACTGTGCTTTATAGTAATACCAGATCTCTTATATTATCAAATACAGTGCTTTATAGTAATATTACCAGATCTCTTATAATATGATATACTGTGCTTTATAGTAATCTTACCAGATCTCTTATATTATCATATACAGTGCTTTATAGTAATAATACCAGATCTCTTATAATATAATATACCGTGCTTTATAGTAATCTTACCAGATCTCTTATATTATCATATACTGTGCTTTATAGTAATATTACCAGATCTCTTATATTATCAAATACAGTGCTTTATAGTAATATTACCAGATCTCTTATAATATGATATACTGTGCTTTATAGTAATATTACCAGATCTCTTATAATATAATATACTGTGCTTTATAGTAATATTACCAGATCTCTTATCATATACCGTGCTTTATAGTAATCTGACCAGATCTCTTATCATATACCGTGCTTTATAGTAATCTGACCAGATCTTATATTATCATATACCGTGCTTTACAGTAATCTTACCAGATCTCTTATATTATCATATACCGTGCTTTATACTAATCTTACCAGATCTCCTATATTATCATATACCATGCTTTATACTAATCTTACCCGATCTCTTATATTATCATATACCATGCTTTATACTAATCTTACCAGATCTCTTATATTATCATTTACCGTGCTTTATAGTAATCTTACCAGATCTCTTATACCGTATTTGCTCGATTATAAGATGACCCTGATTATAAGACGACCCCCCAAACTTTGGATATTCCATTAGGAAAAAAACTAAAAGCGTGAATATAAGACTACCCTATAGGAAAAAAGTTCAACTTGTATATATTCACATGTAAATTGCTTTTTTAATAAAAAAATATGATATCAAAAAATGTATTTCTAGTTTTTATTTCTTTTTATGTGCCAATGCTGCCTTTCTCTTTCCCTTGCCCCCATTTTTCTCTCTCTCCCCCCTCCCCTTGTCTGTCTCTTAACCCCCTCACTCCCCTTGTCTCTGTCTCTTAACCCCTTCCCTCCCCTTGTCTCTTAACCCCCTCACTCCCCTTGTCTCTGTCTCTTAACCCCTTCCCTCCCCTTGTCTCTGTCTCTTAACCCCTTCCCTCCCCTTGTCTCTGTCTCTTAACCCCCTCACTCCCCTTGTCTCTGTCTCTTAACCCCCTCACTCCCCTTGTCTCTGTCTCTTAACCCCTTCCCTCCCCTTGTCTCTGTCTCTTAACCCCCTCCCTCCCCTTGACTCTGTCTCTGCCCCCCTCCCTCCCCCCTGTCTCTCTGTCCCCCCTGTCTCTCTGTCCCCCTCCCTCCCTCCCCCTTACCTTGATCCCTGGTGGCTAGTGGGGGCAGCCGGGGGATGTCTGCACGATACTTGCAGACATCCTCCATGCTGCCCGACACGGCAGTCTATTATGACGGACAGCTGTCCGTCATAATAGTCTGCCGTGTCGGGCAGCATGGAGGATATCTGCACGTATAGTGCAGACATCCCACAGCTGCCCGATTCTCCCTGGTGGCTAGTGGGGCAGCAGAGGATGTCTGCGCGATGAGCGCAGACCTCCCCTGCTGCCGCCCGGCACGCTCGCCGGGACTTCTGTGACACGCTAGCGGAAGTACCCGGCTTCTTCACAGAAGCCCCGGCGGTCGTGCCGGGCGGAAGCAGGGGAGTCTGCGCTCGTTGCGCAGACATCCCCTGCTGCTAGAGAGGGGGATCCAGGTCCCCTGCATCTCAGATTATAAGAAGACCTCGATTATAAGACGAGGGGTAGTTTTCAGATTTTTTTTTCTGAAAAAAACCTCGTCTTATAATCGAGCAAATACGGTATTATCAAATACCATGCTTTATAATAATCTTACCAGATCTCTTATATTATCATAAAAAGTGCTTTTTAGTAATCCTACCAGATTTCTTATAATAATATAAACTATCATATAGACTATTCCATACATCCACTACCTTCTCAGTAATGTAATACTTTCATTAGTCCCTGTCCTTATCTAATATCTAGGATAGCCTTATACCTATCCCATGCATGCTTAAACTCCAACACTGTATTAACCTCTATCACTTCTACTGGAAGACTATTCCATACATCCACTACACTTTCAGTAATGTAATACTTTCATTAGTCCCTGGCCTTATCTTATATCTAGGATAGCCTTATACCTATCCCATGCATGCTTAAACTCCTTCACTGTATTAACCTCTACCACTTCTACTGGAAGACTATTCCATACATCCACTACCCTCTCAGTAAAGTAATACTTTCATTAGTCCCTGGTCTTATCTTATATCTAGGATAGCCTTATACCTATCCCATGCATGCTTAAACTCCTTCACTGTATTAACCTCTACCACGTCTACTGGAAGACTATTCCATACATCCACTACCCTCTCAGTAACATAATACTTTCATTAGTCCCTGACCTTATCCTATATCTAGGATACCCTTATACCTATCCCATGCATTCTTAAACTCCTTCAATGTATCAACCTCTACCACTTCTACTGGAAGACTATTCCATGCATCCACTACCCTCTCAGTAAAGTAATACTTTCATTAGTCCCTGGCCTTATCTTATATCTAGGATAGCCTTATACCTATCTCATGCATGCTTAAACGCCTTCACTGTATTAACCTATACCACTTCTACTGGAAGACTTTTCCATGCATCCACTACCCTCTCAGTAATGTAATACTTTCATTAGTCCCTGACCTTATCTTATATCTAGGATAGTCTTATACCAATCCAATGCATGCTTAAACTCCTTCACTGTATTAACCTCTACCACTTCTACTGGAAGACTATTCCATACATCCACTACCCTCTCAGTAATGTACTACTTTCATTAGTCCCTGGCCTTATCTTATATCCAGGATAGCCTTATACCTATCCCATGCATGCTTAAACTCCTTCACTGTATTAACCTCTACCACTTCTACTGGAAGACTATTCCATACATCCACTACCCTCTCAGTAAAGTAATACTTTCATTAGACCCTGGCCTTATCTTATATCTAGGATAGCCTTATACCTATTCCACGCATGCTTAAACTCCTTCACTGTATTAACCTCTACCACGTCTACTGGAAGACTATTCCATACATCCACTACCCTCTCAGTAACATAATACTTTCATTAGTCCCTGACCTTATCCTATATCTAGGATACCCTTATACCTATCCCATGCATTCTTAAACTCCTTCAATGTATCAACCTCTACCACTTCTACTGGAAGACTATTCCATGCATCCACTACCGTCTCAGTAAAGTAATACTTTCATTAGTCCCTGGCCTTATCTTATATCTAGGATAGCCTTATACCTATCCCATGCATGCTTAAACTCCCTCACTGTATTAACCTCTACCACTTCTACTGGAAGACTCTTCCATGCATTCACTACCCTCTCAGTAATGTAATACTTTCATTAGTCCCTGGCCTTATCTTATATCTAGGATAGCCTTATACCTATCCCATGCATGCTTAAACTCCTTCACTGTATTAACCTCTACCACTTCTACTGGAAGACTGTTCCGTGCATCCACTACCCTCTCAGTAATGTAATACTTTCATTAGTCCATGGCCTTATCTTATATCTAGGATAGCCTTATACCTATCCCATGCATGCTTAAACTCCTTCACTGTATTAACCTCTACCACTTCTACTGGAAGACTATTCCATGCATCCACTACCCTCTCAGTAAAGTAATACTTTCATTAGTCCCTGGCCTTATCTTATATCTAGGATACCCTTATACCTATCCCATGCATGCTTAAACTCCTTCACTGGATTAACCTCTACCACTTCTACTGGAAGACTATTCCATATATCCACTACCCTCTCAGTAATGTAATCCTTTCATTAGTCCCTAGCCTTATATTATATCTAGGATAGCCTTATACCTATCCCACGCATGCTTAAACTCCTTCACTGGATTAACCTCTACCACTTCTACTGGAAGACTATTACATGCACCCACTACCCTCTCAGTAAAGTAATACTTTCTTTAGTCACCTCATCTGACCTGACCCTTATACAAAAGATAATTGGGATTAGGGATACTCAACCTTTATTGAGAATTACTGCTACACGTACAAATGTTTTAAAGGATTTTTTTTCACTGCATGATACCCCGCAATATGTATTTATTTCTGATACTAACTGAATTCTAGATGTAATATTATGTAACAAACATTGTATAAAGAAGAATCCCGTAGCTTCATTTTTTATATTTTCTTTATTTTTTCATGTCTGGTACAGTGTTTTTACATATTATATTCTAGCTGCTCGTGTAGCCTTTTAATGCAGTCGAGTACAGTTTTAGAACATCTCGAATGTGAAATGTTTCTGATTGCTAGCTTGCTGGCGAGCGTGAGACAGAGAGTACGCTTGTGTATAAATTATATAACTAAATCATGTTACTTTACTAAAACTGTAATTTATATTACATTTCAGTTTAAAATGAATTCTTTACATTAAAGGTACTCTGTCATCTACACATTATTTGTACTTAGGGTTGCCACCTGGCCGGTAAGAAATTGGCATCAGGCCAATGTGAAGTCTGTGGAGACGGTACCAAGGCCGGTATTTTTTTGAAGAAAAGGTGGCAACCTTAGTACTGTGCATGTAGAGAATACAGAATAACCTATACATTGTGTCAGTCAGATTGCAGCTAATGCATAAAATATTAGCGATATCTGTTTTTTTTTAATAAATTTGTTTTGTATTCTTATTTTCATTTATAATTTATATATCCACATAACATAGAGATATATGTTTTACATGTGTCTGTTGTGTCCTCCTGCTTATGACATCACCTGTGGCCTGATATGCAAATGAACTAACTGCAAATGGAAAATGTGTCATTTGCTCATCAAGCCACACGGTGATGTCATAAGCAGGAGACACCACACACACACACACACGCCACACACACACAGCACACACGCCACACACGCCACACACGCCACACACGCCACACACACCACACACACCACACACGCCACACGCGCCACACACACCACACGCGCCACATGTAAACCATATTTCTCTTGTATCTGAGACATTTGCTGCAGTTCTGCTCACACCATGTATAGATCATTTTGCATCATTCTATATTCACAGTATAAGCAGTGTTTAGGTGATACAGTCCCAGTATGAGCAGTGTTTGGGTGATACAGTCACAGTATAAGCAGTGTTTGGGTGATACAGTCACAGTATAAGCAGGGTTTGGGTGATACAGTCACAGTATAAGCAGTGTTTAGGTGATACAGTCACAGTATAAGCAGTGTTTAGGTGATACAGTCACAGTATAAGCAGTGTTTGGGTGATACAGTCACAGTATAAGCTGTGTTTAGGTGATACAGTCAAAGTATAAGCAGTGTTTAGGTGATACAGTCACAGTATAAGCAGTGTTTGGGTGATACAGTCACAGTATAAGCAGTGTTTGGGTGACACAGTCACAGTATAAGCAGTGTTTGGGTGATACAGTCACAGTATAAGCAGTGTTTGGGTGATACAGTCACAGTATAAGCCGTGTTTAGGTGATACAGTCACAGTATAAGCAGAGTTTGGGTGATACAGTCACAGTATGAGCAGTGTTTACGTGATACAGTCACAGTATAAGCAGTGTTTGGGTGATACAGTCACAGTATGAGCAGTGTGTAGGTGATACAGTCACAGTATAAGCAGTGTTTGGGTGATACAGTCACAGTATAAGCAGTGTTTGGTTGATACAGTCACAGTGTAAGCAGTGTTTAGGTGATACAGTCACAGTATAAGCAGTGTTTGGGTGATACAGTCACAGTATACGCAGTGTTTAGGGGATACAGTCACAGTATAAGCAGTGTTTGGGTGATACAGTCACAGTATAAGCAGTGTTTGGGTGATACAGTCACAGTATAAGCAGTGTTTAGGTGATACAGTCACAGTATAAGCAGTGTGTGGGTGATACAGTCACAGTATGAGCAGTGTTTAGGGGATACAGTACAATACTGACACTCTCATACTGACACTCTCGTACTGTCACTCTCGTACTGTCACTCTCGTACTGACACTCTCGTACTGACACTCTCGTACTGACACTCTCGTACTGTCACTCTCATACTGTCACTCTCATACTGACACTCTCATACTGTCACTCTCATAATGACACTCTCATACTAACACTCTCATACTAACACTCTCATACTGTCACTCTCATACTGACACTCTCATACTGACACTCTCAAACTGACACTCTCATACCGACACTCTCATACCGACAATCTCATACCGACACACTCATACCGACACACTCATACCGTCACTCTCATACCGTCACTCTCATACCGACACTCTCATACCGTCACTCTCATACCGTCACTCTCATACCGTCACTCTCATACCAACACTCTCATACTGTCACTCTCATACTGTCACTCTCATACTGACACTCTCATACTGTCACTCTCATACTGTCACTCTCATAATGACACCCTCATAATGACACTCTCATACTGTCACTCTCATACTGTCACTCTCATACTGACACTCTCGTACTGTCACTCTCGTACTTACACTCTCATACTGACACTCTCATACTGTCACTCTCATACTGTCACTCTCATACTGTCACTCTCATACTGACACTCTCATACTGACACTCTCATACTGACACTCTCGTACTAACACTCTCGTACTGACATTCTCGTACTGTCACTCTTGTACTGACACTCTCATACTGACACTCTCATACTGTCACTCTCATAATGACACCCTCATAATGACACTCTCATACTGTCACTCTCATACTGTCACTCTCATACTGTCACTCTCATACTGACACTCTCGTACTGTCACTCTCGTACTTACACTCTCATACTGACACTCTCATACTGTCACTCTCATACTGTCACTCTCATACTGACACTCTCATACTGACACTCTCATACTGACACTCTCATACTGACACTCTCATACTAACACTATCATACTGACATTCTCGTACTGTCACTCTTGTACTGACACTCTCATACTGTCACTCTCATACTGTCACTCTCGTACTGTCACTCTCGTACTGTCACTCTCGTACTGTCACTCTCGTACTGTCACTCTCATACTGACATTCTCGTACTGTCACTCTTGTACTGACACTCTCATACTGTCACTCTCATACTGTCACTCTCGTACTGTCACTCTCGTACTGTCACTCTCGTACTGTCACTCTCATACTGTCACTCTCGTACTGTCACTCTCATACTGTCACTCTCATACTGACATTCTCGTACTGTCACTCTTGTACTGACACTCTCATACTGACACTCTCATACTGACACTCTCGTACTGACATTCTCGTACTGTCACTCTCGTACTGACACTCTCATACTGACACTCTCATACTGTCACTCTCATAATGACACCCTCATAATGACACTCTCATACTGTCACTCTCATACTGTCACTCTCATACTGTCACTCTCGTACTGACACTCTCGTACTGTCACTCTCGTACTTACACTCTCATACTGACACTCTCATACTGTCACTCTCATACTGTCACTCTCATACTGACACTCTCATACTGACACTCTCATACTGACACTCTCATACTAACACTCTCATACTGACATTCTCGTACTGTCACTCTCGTACTGACACTCTCATACTGTCACTCTCGTACTGTCACTCTCGTACTGTCACTCTCGTACTGTCACTCTCATACTGTCACTCTCATACTGACATTCTCGTACTGTCACTCTTGTACTGACACTCTCGTACTGACACTCTCATACTGTCACTCTCGTACTGTCACTCTCGTACTGTCACTCTCGTACTGTCACTCTCGTACTGTCACTCTCGTACTTACACTCTCATACTAACACTCTCATACTGTCACTCTCATACTGACACTCTCATACTAACACTCTCATACTGTCACTCTCATACTGACACTCTCATACTGACACTCTCATACTAACACTCTCATACTGTCACTCTCATACTGACATTATCATACTGTCACTCTCATACTGTCACTCTCATACTGTCACTCTCATACTGACACTCTCATACTGACACTCTCATACTAACACTCTCATACTGTCATTCTCATACTGTCACTCTCATACTGTCACTCTCATACTGTCACTCTCATACTGTCACTCTCATACTGACACTCTCATACTAACACTCTCATACTGTCACTCTCATACTGACATTCTCATACTGTCACTCTCATACTGTCACTCTCATACTGACACTCTCATACGGACACTCTCATACTGTCACTCTCGTACTGTCACACTCGTACTGACACTCTCATACTAACACTCTCATACTAACACTCTCATACTAACACTCTCATACTGTCACTCTCGTACTGACACTCTCATACTAACACTCTCATACTAACACTCTCATACTAACACTCTCATACTGTCACTCTCGTACTGACACTCTCATACTAACACTCTCATACTAACACTCTCATACTGTCACTCTCATACTGACATTCTCATACTGTCACTCTCATACTGTCACTCTCATACTGACACTCTCATACTGACACTCTCATACTGACACTCTCATACTGTCACTCTCGTACTGTCACTCTCGTACTGACACTCTCATACTAACACTCTCATACTAACACTCTCATACTGTCACTCTCATACTGACATTCTCATACTGTCACTCTCATACTGTCACTCTCATACTGACACTCTCATACTGACACTCTCATACTGTCACTCTCATACTAACACTCTCATACTGTCACTCTCATACTGTCACTCTCATACTGACATTCTCATACTGTCACTCTCATACTGTCACTCTCATACTGACACTCTCATACTAACACTCTCATACTGACACTCTCATACTGACATTCTCATACTGTCACTCTCATACTGTCACTCTCATACTGACACTCTCATACTGACACTCTCGTACTGTCACTCTCGTACTGTCACTCTTGTACTGACACTCTCATACTGTCACTCTCGTACTGTCACTCTCGTACTGTCACTCTCATACTGTTACTCTCATAATGACACTCTCATACTGACACTCTCATACTGACACTCTCATACTGACATTCTCATACTGTCACTCTCATACTGTCACTCTCATACTGACACTCTCATACTGACACTCTCATACTGACACTCTCATACTGTCACTCTCGTACTGTCACTCTCGTACTGACACTCTCATACTAACACTCTCATACTGTCACTCTCATACTGTCACTCTCATACTGACATTCTCATACTGTCACTCTCATACTGTCACTCTCATACTGTCACTCTCATACTGACACTCTCATACTAACACTCTCATACTGTCACTCTCATACTGACATTCTCATACTGTCACTCTCATACTGTCACTCTCATACTGACACTCTCATACTGACACTCTCGTACTGTCACTCTCGTACTGTCACTCTTGTACTGACACTCTCATACTGTCACTCTCGTACTGTCACTCTCGTACTGTCACTCTCGTACTGTCACTCTCATACTGTTACTCTCATAATGACACTCTCATACTGACACTCTCATACTGACACTCTCATACTGTCACTCTCATACTGTCACTCTCATACTGACACTCTCATACTGTCACTCTCATACTGTCACTCTCATACTGTCACTCACATACTGTCACTCTCATACTGACACTCTCATACTGACACTCTCATACTGACATTCTCATACTGTCACTCTCATACTGTCACTCTCATACTGTCACTCTCATACTGACACTCTCATACTGTCACTCTCATACTGTCACTCTCATACTGACACTCTCATACTGTCACTCACATACTGTCACTCTCATACTGACACTCTCATACTGACACTCTCATTCTGACACTCTCATACTGACATTCTCATACTGTCACTCTCATACTGTCACTCTCATACTGACACTCTCATACTGACACTCTCATACTGTCACTCTCATACTGTCACTCTCATACTGTCACTCTCATACTGACACTCTCATACTGACACTCTCATACTGTCACTCACATACTGTCACTCTCATACTGTCACTCTCATACTGACACTCTCATACTGACACTCTCATACTGTCACTCTCATACTGACACTCTCATACTGACACTCTCATACTGTCACTCTCATACTGACACTCTCATACTGACACTCTCATACTGACACTCTCATACTGACACACAGGTGATAAACGCTCCTAGTGTGAGGGTAATCTGACTAATCAGATAAATGGAGCGTCTTTCCAATCGACATCTTTAGTCTTGAGTTTGCATTTCCCTTCTCAATTCCCTCGTTCATGAGTAAGGCCATATAGTCCCCTACGTAACACAAACGCGTCAACACTTTGGGCTTTATTCGTGAAAGAGAGAATTGAGAAGGGAATTGCAGATGTAAGCCAAAATAGCAGAGAATAGCTGATTTTGCGATTATCCTTCTAGATTCCCTGCTTCATGATACAATCTCTAACTGTAGCAGGAGATGTTTAGCTTCCGGTCTCCATCTTCAGCCCAGCCAGTCCTTTATGTTACCCCACATTACCCCGGCCTCGGGGGGATCCAAACCATGCCTGCTGTAATACTAAGCAGTGGCGTAGCGTGGGTTGTCAGCACCCGGGGCAAGGCAAATAATTTGCGCCCCCTAACCCGTGGATTTTAGCACTCGAGTCTCTTCTACTAGATTAGTTAAAGAAACCCTTACCCCCCAAGCACATGTATTGTTTGTTATGAAAATACTTATGTAATTAAAGTAAAATGCATCTAAATACAAGTTTATTTTCCAACACTTTATTGAGTGCGAACATGCATTACACACATTCTCCACATTTTCAGCAGGTCTATGAATACAAATATACACATGTAGTAACCTAGCATGGGCCATGCTATTATATGTCGTCTCACAACCATCGTAAACGACAAACAATATCAAGAACTGCTACGTTTACATTTGCGGTTAAGGCAGCCTCTAGTGGCTGTCTTCCGGACAGACACTAGAGGCGCATCTGCGACGCTGGAGCCTGGAGGCACATTTCGCCTCCATCGCGCAGAGTGTCCATAGGAAAGCATTGAGAAATGCTTTCCTATGGACACTTTGAATGCGCGCGCAGCCATGCGCATTCAGCTCCAGTGACGTCGGACGGGGAGCTGATGTCAGACAGGGAGGAGAGGTCACCAGCACCGAGGGAGCCTGGCGCTGGATTAAGGTAAGTAACTGAAGGGAATTTAACCCCTTCAGCGCCACGGGAGTGGGACCCTGAGGGTGTGGGCACCCTCAGGGTACTAAAGTGTCAGGAAAACCGCTTTGTTTTCCTGACACTATAGTGATCCTTTAAGAGTTTAAGGGGTTATTTTGGCCTGGGGAAGCCAAATGGTTATACACCTATGCTTTAAACCAGGAGTAGACATCCTTTGCCACTCCAGATGTTGTGGACTACACCTCCCATGATGCTTTGCAAGCCTTAATGGAGATGTAGTCAAAAAACAAAGGGAGTGTCAAAGGTTACCTACCCCTGCACTAAACCAAAAATATATAATACAGTTCCTACCCCATAAATATAATATTTAATGCTATGATATTTAATGCTCTCATCCAACCCCCTTCCCTCCACAGTTCCTAATAAATATATTACAAATATAATTCCCTCACCCCTGTAGCCCCACCTATTTACATTTCCTTCTACATACACACATATATATATATATAGATTATTCATTAGGCCACAAATGTAAAAAATATAATCATTGCCTCATCTCAAATTCCCAAGTCAGATCTTTCCCATCCCCCCCTCTTCCCCTAATACACTGCTGACCCCCCTCCCCCTAATACACTGCTGACCCCTCCCTCCCCTAATACACAGTTGACCCCCATCCCCTAATACATTACTGCCCCCCTTATTCCCTTCCCCAATACATTACTGCCCCCCTTCTTCCCTTCCCCAATACATTACTGCCCCCCTTCTTCCCTTCCCCAATACATTACTGCCCCCCTTCTTCCCTTCCCCAATACATTACTGCCTCCCTTCTTCCCTTCCCCAATACATTACTGCCTCCCTTCTTCCCTTCCCCAATACATTACTGCCTCCCTTCTTCCCTTCCCCAATACATTACTGCCCCCCTTCTTCCCTTCCCCAATACATTACTGCCCCCCTCCCCCATACATTATATGAACCCCCCTCCCCCATACATTTAATGAACCCCCCTCCCCCATACATTTAATAAACCCCCCTCCCCCATACATTTAATAAACCCCCCTCCCCTCCCCCATACATTAATGAACCCCCCTCCCCTCCCCATACATTAATAACCCCCCTCCCCTCCCCCATACATTAATGAACCCCCTCCCCATACATTAATGAACCCCCCTCCCCATACATTAATGAACCCCCTCCCCATACATTAATGAACCCCCCTCCCCCATACATTAATAACCCCCCTCCCCTCCCCCATACATTAATGAACCCCCTCCCCATACATTAATGAACCCCCTCCCCATACATTAATGAACCCCCCTCCCCCATACATTAATGACCCCCCTCCCCTCCCCCATACATTAATGACCCCCCTCCCCCATACATTAATGACCCCCCTCCCCTCCCCCATACATGAATGACCCCCCTCCCCCATACATTAATGACCCCCCTCCCCCATACATTAATGACCCCCTCCCCCATACATTAATGACCCCCCCTCCCCCTCTCCAATACATTAATGACCCCCTCCTCAATACATAATACAATAGGTCCCCCAAGCCTCTTTATTCTTACCTTTACAAATTCCACTTCCAAAGAAAGGCCGCGATGCAGTTTCAGAAGAGCCTCCGCCGCGCAGCCGCCGGATGTGACGTCACGCCGTCATTTGCCGCTCACATCCGGCGGCTGACAGGAAGTATCGCGCGGTTGTGGCTGCGGCCGCGCGGCCGCATAGGGCTAGAGCGCCCCCCCAGATATTGTGCCCGGTGCGGCCGGCCCCCCCTGCACCCCCCACGCTACGCCCCTGATACTAAGCACATTGAATTGTAATGCACTGGTTAGGAGTCTTGTACCAGTAAGATATTATCACGTGATAGAGCTATACAGCTATACAGGGCAAAGATGCTACCAAACATGCCCACCCCCTGATAGAGCTATACAGGGCAAAGATTCTATCAAACATGCCGGCCCCCTGATAGAGCTATACAGAGCAAAGATTCTAAACATGTCCGCCCCCTGATAGAGCTATACAGAGCAAAGATTCTAAACAACATGCCCACCCCCTGATAGAGCTATACAGGGCAAAGATTCTATCAAACATGCCGGCCCCCTGATAGAGCTATACAGAGCAAAGATTCTACCAAACATGTCTGCCCCCTGATAGAGCTATACAGAGCAAAGAGTCTAAAGAACATGTCTGCCCCCTGATAGAGCTATACAGAGCAAAGATTCTAAACAACATGTCCACCCCTGATAGAGCTATACAGAGCAAAGATTCTAAACATGTCTGCCCCCTAATAGAGCTATACAGGGCAAAGATTCTAACCAACATGCCCACCCCCTGATAGAGCTATACAGAGCAAAATATTCTACACAACATGCCCGCCCCCTGATAGAGCTATAAAGGGCAAAGATTCTACCAAACATGCCCGCCCCCTGATAGAGCTATACAGGGCAAAGATTCTACCAAACATGTCTGCCCCCCGGTAGAGCTATACAGGGCAAAGAGGGCTCAGTAAGGTGCTTTATTTGTCTTCTTTCATTATAACATCTTTATATAACATGCCTACACTTGATACAATCCTTTAATAAAACACATTATTTGCAGACAGGTCTGGATTAGCACATATGTGTATATGAAAGGTTAAAGCTGATTACGTGTCTCCCCCTCTGATTAGCCATGTACTATATATATATATTTAGCTGACTGTCCCTGCCGCGTCCTTTCCTTACAAGTCAGCCGTCAGTCAGTTTCGCGGCTGGCTGAGCAGCGGACAGTCAGCGCTGGTTTAATGGCTTCTGTCACTCACTCCTGTTTTCCAGCAGAATTGCTTGTTTGGCTTTATGAGAAACTAGAAATATTACTGCTGATAAAAGAGAGAGGAAGACGGAGCCAAGAGATACCCCACCTGTGATAAAGGGCTTCACCCATGACAGAGAGGGAATTGAGAAGGAAATTCCAAAACAAGGCCAAAGTAGTCAAGTTGGAAAAATTATCCCATTTGGCTGATATGCAAATGAACAAATCTTCAATGGCAAAAGGGTCATTTGCATATCAAACCACAAGTGATGTCATAAGCAGGAGACTCCACAGACACGTGTAATATTTCTCTTGTATCTGAGACATTTGCTGCAGTTCTGCTCACACAATGTATAGATCATTTTGCCTCATTCTTCATTCTTTATATTCACAGCAGTGTTTAGGTGACTGAGTCCTTTTAACCCCTCCATGACCATAGACAGTAATGCAGTGTGTGGTACGTGGGTTACTCTGTTAGGTTAGTGTATTTGGAGACGTTTGCACAGTGGTTGAGCCCACCCTGGGTAAATAGTAGTTTATCCCCCCCAGGCTCAGGATGTGGATTGGCTGTTACATCACACACTCACACCGTTATTAAAGCATGTTATTCCAGCCTCTGGAAGTCTCTGGGATTTTTAGCAGAATCCTAAAGGTTTGCAAACATTATTTAAAAGGTGAGAAAATAAACAGTGCAGTCAGCAAATCTCCAGTCTGCCAGCGCGTGGCAGGAATACACATTCCCAGCTAGAGAGGGGCCGGTCAGCTGGAATAATTGGACAGGAATATAGTGTACCATCCATTAAATGAGCAATACTGCATCCTGTGCCTGTCAGTCCAATGTCTTCTCTGTAATCATCCAGAGCCAATTACCTGCCTGTACATGGCTGTGTCTCTTTCATTGTGACTGTCTGCAGCTTGTCTGTCTCTTTCATTGTGACTGTCTGCAGCTTGACTGTCTCTTTCATTGTGACTGTCTGCAGCTTGACTGTCTCTTTCATTGTGACTGTCTGCAGCTTGTCTGTCTCTTTCATTGTGACTTACCTATCTGCAGCTTGTCTGTCTCTTTCATTGTGACTTACCTATCTGCAGCTTGACTGTCTCTTTCATTGTGACTTACCTGTCTGCAGCTTGACTGCCTCTTTCATTGTGACTGTCTGCAGCTTGACTGTCTCTTTCATTGTGACTTACCTGTCTGCAGCTTGACTGTCTCTTTCATTGTGACTGTCTGCAGCTTGACTGTCTCTTTCATTGTGACTGTCTGCAGCTTGACTGTCTCTTTCATTGTGACTTACCTGTCTGCAGCTTGACTGTCTCTTTCATTGTGACTTACCTGTCTGCAGCTTGACTGTCTCTTTCATTGTGACTGTCTGCAGCTTGACTGTCTCTTTCATTGTGACTTACCTGTCTGCAGCTTGTCTGTCTCTTTCATTGTGACTTACCTATCTGCAGCTTGACTGTCTCTTTCATTGTGACTTACCTGTCTGCAGCTTGACTGTCTCTTTCATTGTGACTTACCTGTCTGCAGCTTGTCTGTCTCTTTCATTGTGACTTACCTGTCTGCAGCTTGACTGTCTCTTTCATTGTGACTTACCTGTCTGCAGCTTGTCTGTCTCTTTCATTGTGACTGTCTGCAGCTTGACTGTCTCTTTCATTGTGACTGTCTGCAGCTTGACTGTCTCTTTCATTGTGACTGTCTGCAGCTTGACTGTCTCTTTCATTGTGACTGTCTGCAGCTTGACTGTCTCTTTCATTGTGACTTACCTGTCTGCATCTTGACTGTCTCTTTCATTGTGACTTACCTGTCTGCAGCTTGTCTGTCTCTTTCATTGTGACTTACCTATCTGCAGCTTGACTGTCTCTTTCATTGTGACTTACCTATCTGCAGCTTGACTGTCTCTTTCATTGTGACTTACCTGTCTGCAGCTTGTCTGTCTCTTTCATTGTGACTTACCTGTCTGCAGCTTGACTGTCTCTTTCATTGTGACTTACCTGTCTGCAGCTTGACTGTCTCTTTCATTGTGACTTACCTGTCTGCAGCTTGTCTGTCTCTTTCATTGTGACTGTCTGCAGCTTGACTGTCTCTTTCATTGTGACTTACCTGTCTGCAGCTTGACTGTCTCTTTCATTGTGACTGTCTGCAGCTTGACTGTCTCTTTCATTGTGACTTACCTGTCTGCAGCTTGACTGTCTCTTTCATTGTGACTTACCTGTCTGCAGCTTGACTGTCTCTTTCATTGTGACTTACCTGTCTGCAGCTTGTCTGTCTCTTTCATTGTGACTTACCTATCTGCAGCTTGACTGTCTCTTTCATTGTGACTTACCTATCTGCAGCTTGACTGTCTCTTTCATTGTGACTTACCTGTCTGCAGCTTGTCTGTCTCTTTCATTGTGACTTACCTGTCTGCAGCTTGACTGTCTCTTTCATTGTGACTTACCTATCTGCAGCTTGACTGTCTCTTTCATTGTGACTGTCTGCAGCTTGACTGTCTCTTTCATTGTGACTTACCTGTCTGTAGGTTGATTGTCTCTTTCATTGTGACTTACCTGTCTGTAGGTTGATTGTCTCTTTCAGGGTGACTTACCTGTCTGTAGGTTGATTGTCTCTTTCAGGGTGACTTACCTGCCCATATGTTGGCTGTCTCTTTCAGGGTGACTTACCTGCCCATATGTTGGCTGTCTCTTTCAGGGTGACTTACCTGCCCATATGTTGTCTGTCTCTTTCAGGGTGACTTACCTGCCCATATGTTGTCTGTCTCTTTCAGGGTGACTTACCTGCCCATATGTTGGCTGTCTCTTTCAGGGTGACTTACCTGCCCATATGTTGTCTGTTGATCTTTAGCCTGGCTGTCCCTCCTTACAGGCGTACAGTAAGTCTTACTTCAGTAGTGGGGAAAATAATGGAAACCTTGTTAAAGAATAGGATTGTTGAACATCTAAAGTCGCTTGGATTTCAAGATCAGAGACAACATGGGTTTACTTCAGGGAGATCATGCCAAACTAATCTGATTGATTTTTTTGATTGGGTAACTAAAATAATAGATCAGGGTGGTGCAGTAGACATTGCTTACCTAGATTTCAGTAAGGCTTTTGACAAAAGGAGACAAATAAACCCCAGAGACCAGGCAAATATTCATGAACATAGAAATATTTCATTATACATCACAAAATAAAAATACCATGTATTTACATATGAAGTAAGTCCAGTGGCACTATACCGGAGTACAACAGCCGGCCACACAGACAGAGTATAACATACAGATATAACAGTATAAAACATACCCAAAATGGAATGAATACAATCTTACCCACTGCTTTTACTTCACCTGGCCAGGTATTGAACATATGGATAAAATACACAATAACTGCACAAAAAGGAAGAACCCCCCTCAGGACGCAATTCATAAAAACGTCTTCAGCTGGTGGGTGTAGGTTTGTTTGTGGGGTTTATTTTAGCTCTGTCTCCTTCTTTTGTTAACTTTGTGCTTCTTTTTTGCAGTGGTGTAACCAAGCATTCTGCTAATACCTCTCCCTATGCAACCAAGCATTCTGCTAATACCTCTCCCTATGCAACCTAGCATTCTGCTAATACCTCTCCCTATACAACCAAGCATTCTGCTAATACCTCTCCCTATACAACCAAGCATTCTGCTAATACCTCTCCCTATGCAACCTAGCATTCTGCTAATACCTCTCCCTATACAACCAAGCATTCTGCTAATACCTCTCCCTATGCAACCCAGCATTCTGCTAATACCTCTCCCTATACAACCAAGCATTCTGCTAATACCTCTCCCTATACAACCAAGCATTCTGCTAATACCTCTCCCTATGCAACCCAGCATTCTGCTAATACCTCTTCCTATACAACCAAGCATTCTGCTAATACCTCTCCCTGTACAACCAAGCATTCTGCTAATACCTCTCCCTATGCAACCTAGCATTCTGCTAATACCTCTCCCTATATAACCAAGCATTCTGCTAATACCTCTCCCTATACAACCAAGCATTCTGCTAATACCTCTCCCTATGCAGCCAAGCATTCTGCTAATACCTCTCCCTATGCAGCCAAGCATTCTGCTAATACCTCTCCCTATGCAACCAAGCATTCTGCTAATGCCTCTCCCTATACAACCAAGCATTCTGCTAATACCTCTCCCTATGCAACCAAGCATTCTGCTGATACCTCTCCCTATGCTCACCTCATTTAATAAAATAAAGCCCCATTCTCTAAACCCTGTGCCCCCTCTCAGACCCATGTGCCCCCTCTCAGACCCGTGTGCCCCCTCTCAGACCCGTGTGCCCCCTCTCAGACCCGTGTGCCCCCTCTCAGACCCATGTGCCCCCTCTCAGACCCGTGTGCCCCCTCTCAGACCCGTGTGCCCCCTCTCAGACCCGTGTGCCCCCTCTCAGACCCCTCTCAGACCCGTGTGCCCTCTCTCAGACCCATGTGCCCTCTCTCAGACCCATGTGCCCCCTCTCAGACCCGTGTGCCCCCTCTCAGACCCGTGTACCCCCCTCTCAGACACGTGTACCCCCTCTCTAACCCCTGTGCCCCCCTCTCTAACATGAACGACGAAAAGAAGGGAAGCTGGATGCGGGTCTCACTGCATTCTCGGCAGGCTAATAATAGTTGTACGGCTGTTATCAATCAGACGATGGGCAACCACAACCCATAAACAGATAAATAAAAAAGAACGGATTGCGGAGTGACCAGACCATATAATTCCCAACGGGTGTAACACCAGGTGTGTCCAGGATTGTGCAAGCCATCATTTACCTTACAATAAATTACACTCATTGGGAATTATATGGTCTGGTCACTCCGCAATCCGTTCTTTTTGATTTACCCCCCTCTCTAACCCCTTGTGCCCCCCTTTCTAACCTCTGTGTCCCCCTCTCTAACCTCTGTGCCCCCTCCTCTAACCTCTGTGCCCCCTCTCTAACCCTGTGTGCCCCTCTCTCTAACCCCATGTGCCCCTCTCTCTAACCCCTATGCCCCCTCTCTAACCCTGTGTGCCCCCCTCTCTAACCTCTGTGCCCCCTCTCTAACCCCGTGTGCCCCCCTCTCTAACCCCGTGTGCCCCCCTCTCTAACCCCTTGTGCCCCCCTCTCTAACCCTGTGTGCCCCTCTCTCTAACCCCATGTGCCCCTCTCTCTAACCCCATGTGCCCCACTCTCTAACCCCTATGCCCCCTCTCTAACCCTGTGTGCCCCCCTCTCTAACCTCTGTGCCCCCTCTCTAACCTCTGTGCCCCCTCTCTAACCCCGTGTGCCCCCCTCTCTAACCTCTGTGCCCCCTCTCTAACCTCTGTGCCCCCTCTCTAACCCCTGTGCCCCCTCTCTTACCCCATGTGCCCCACTCTCTAACCCCTTGTGCCCCACTCTCTAACCCCTTGTGCCCCCCTCTCTAACTCTGTGTCCCCCTCTCTAACCTCTGTGTCCCCCTCTCTAACCCCTTGTGTCCCCCTCTCTAACCTCTGTGTCCCCCTCTCTAACCTCTGTGTCCCCCTCTCTAACCTCTGTGCCCCCCTCTCTAACCCCTTGTGTCCCCCTCTCTAACCCCGTGTGCCCCACTCTCTAACCCCTGTGCCCCCCTCTCTAACCCCGTGTGCCCCACTCTCTAACCTCTGTGCCCCCTCTCTACCCTCTGTGCCCCCTCTCTAACCCCTGTGCCCCCCTCTCTTACCCCATGTGCCCCACTCTCTAACCCCTTGTGCCCCACTCTCTAACCCCTTGTGCCCCCCTCTCTAACTCTGTGTCCCCCTCTCTAACCTCTGTGTCCCCCTCTCTAACCCCTTGTGTCCCCCTCTCTAACCCCTTGTGTCCCCCTCTCTAACCTCTGTGTCCCCCTCTCTAACCTCTGTGTCCCCCTCTCTAACCTCTGTGCCCCCCTCTCTAACCCCTTGTGTCCCCCTCTCTAACCCCGTGTGCCCCACTCTCTAACCCCTGTGCCCCCCTCTCTAACCCCGTGTGCCCCACTCTCTAACCCCTGTGCCCCCTCTCTAACCCCTGTGCCCCCTCTCTAACCCCTGTGCCCCCCTCTTTAACCCCTGTGCCCCCCTCTCTAACCCGTGAATATTGTAATGATTGGAACGCAGCTCTTGCCATGCTAGACAGTGTCTCTAACGCCAGGTTTCCTTGGGATTAGGATTTACTCCTATAACCCTGGCTTCCTGTAATGTATTGCCAGCCCTGGTGTGTCTAGATACAGACGTCTCAGAAAGTAATGTTACAGAAAACATCAGCTTAATGAGCAAAAAAGAAATGTGGGGCGCAGGCTGCGCTCTGTTACTTTACAGATAGAGAGGGAGGTGCATGGAATAGCCTTCCAGCAGAGGTGGTTTAATCATGCATTAGTAAATGTTATTATGCACATAATGCCAAGTAAGGTTTGAGGCTGGTCAGCAGGTAGAAGATGGGGCAGATCAGACGGGTCTTTATCTCATTCTTGGATGTATTCATGAAAGAGAGAGTTGTAGGGAATTGAGAAGGGAATTGCCAACGGAAATCCCAAGTAGCTGAGTTAGAAAAGAATCTTCCATTCAGCCATACTTTGAGATTCACTTCTCAATTGCCTGCAATTTCTCTTTCATGAATTAACCCCCTGTGTCCCCACTCGTCTCTAGAAGCTTAAGATATGGTGTGCATTAGAGGCGTTATTCAAAATGAGGGAATTGACAAGGGAATCTCAAATTTAAGGCCAAAAAAGCAGAGTCTAAAATATGGCTGAATGGGGGAATTTTTCCCAATCGGCTCCTTTGGCCTTAAGTTTACAATTCAATTCTCAATTCCCTGCATTTCCCTCTTTCATGGATAAAGCCCTAAGTGTGCCATCCCACAATGCCCAGCGTGCCATCCCACAATGCACAGCGTGCCTTCCCACAATGCCCAGCGTGCCATCCCACAATGCCCAGCGTGCCATCCCACAATGCCCAGCGTGCCATCCCACAATGCCCAGCCTGCCATCCCACAATGCACAGCGTGCCTTCCCACAATGCACAGCGTGCCATACCACAATGCCCAGCGTGCCATCCCACAATGCCCAGCCTGCCATCCCACAATGCCCAGCGTGCCATCCCACAATGCACAGCGTGCCATCCCACAATGCCCAGCGTGCCATCCCACAATGCATAGCGTGCCATCCCACAATGCATAGCGTACAATCCCACAATGCCCAGCGTGCCATCCCACAATGCCCAGCGTGCCATCCCACAATGCACAGCGTGCCTTCCCACAATGCACAGCGTGCCATCCCACAATGCCCAGCGTGCCATCCCACAATGCCCAGCCTGCCATCCCACAATGCACAGCGTGCTATCCCACAATGCCCAGCGTGCCATCCCACAATGCATAGCGTGCCATCCCACAATGCATAGCGTACAATCCCACAATGCCCAGCGTGCCTTCCCACAATGCACAGCGTGCCATCCCACAATGCCCAGCGTGCCATCCCACAATGCCCAGCGTGCCTTCCCACAATGCACAGCGTGCCATCCCACAATGCCCAGCGTGCCATCCCACAATGCCCAGCGTGCCATCCCACAATGCCCAGCCTGCCATCCCACAATGCACAGCGTGCCATCCCACAATGCCCAGCGTGCCATCCCACAATGCATAGCGTACAATCCCACAATGCCCAGCGTGCCATCCCACAATGCCCAGCATGCAATCCCACAATGCACAGCTTGCCATCCCACAATGCCCAGCGTGCCATCCCACAATACCCAGCGTGCCATCCCACAATGCACAGCGTGCCATCTCACAATGCCCAGCATGCAATCCCACAATGCCCAGCGTGCCATCCCACAATACCCAGCGTGCCATCCCACAATGCACAGCGTGCCATCCCACAATGCAGTGTGCCATCCCACAATGCCCAGCGTGCCATCCCACAATGCATAGCGTACAATCCCACAATGACCAGCGTGCCATCCCACAATCCATAGCGTGCAATCCCACAATGCCCAGCGTGCCATCCCACAATGCCCAGCGTGCAATCCCACAATGCCCAGCGTGCAATCCCACAATGACCAGCGTGCCATCCCACAATCCATAGCGTGCAATCCCACAATGCCCAGCGTGCCATCCCACAATGCCCAGCGTGCCATCCCACAATGCCCAGCGTGCCATCCCACAATACAAAGCGTGCCATCCCACAATGCACAGCGTGCCATCCCACAATGCATAGCGTACAATCCCACAATGCATAGCGTGCCATCCCACAATGCACAGCGTGCCATCCCACAATGCACAGCGTGCCATCCCACAATGCTAGTAAAATGGCGGCCAGGACTCGTACCTGATTTTGATGCATCCTGTGATGTGTAAATTGTATGTTGGACGAGTGTTTTTCCATTGAGATACATGGTAAAGATCCTGAATGTTCTGTCTTTATTAGTATACATATGATATAGTGCACCCTGTCTCTCTATTATTACTCTCCCAGATAACTGGTAATTGATTCCAGATAATGAGGTGATCAAATCATCCAGATAGAATAATCAGTATTGTGATCAATATCCTCTAAGTGCCAATATCCAGATCCATCGGCATCAAAAAAACAGAGAAATGATAATATGTGAACAACGCAGGAAAAGGACAGCCGTCTGATAAAACAAACTACACCCAGAAAACATGCCACTGTAACCCCGACCCAGCTTGCCCTGTGTGTCTGATCGGGGGGTCTATCAGGAGTGACAGTCTCTACAATTTTTCAAGACCACCATCAAAGGAGACTTACAAAGATCCCAGTTAAGCTCCCTGCTGATGGCAGTGTGTTAAAACAGAGAGAGACAGCCAGGGAACCATCATAGCTGCCGGAGGATAATCTGGCAAGTGTCGGTGTGTTATATGTGTGTGTGGGTGTCAGTGTGTTGTATTTGTGTGTGTCAGTTTGTTGGTGTCATTGTGTATGTGTGTGTGTCAGTGTGTTTGTATTTATGTGGTGTGTGTGTGTTGGTGTGTTGTGTGTGTGTGTGTGTGTGTGTGTGTATGTGGTGTGTGTGTCGGTGTTGTGTGTTGTATGTGTGTGTGTGTGTGTGTCAGTGTGTTGGTGTCCGTAGGTTGTAATTGTGTGTGTCAGCGTGTATGTGTCAGTATGTGTGTGGCGGTCTGTTGGTGGGTGTGTCAGTGTGAATGTGGTGTGTGTTGTGTGTGGCGGTGTGTGTGTCAGTGTGTTGGTGTCAGTGTGTTGGTGTCAGTGTGATGGTGTGTGTGTCAGTGTGTATGTGTCAGTATGTGTGTGTTGTGTCAGTGTGAATGTGGTGTGTGTTGTGTGTGTCGATGTGTGTGTTGGTGTCAGTGTGTGTCAGTGTGTATGTGGTGTGTGTCAGTGTGATGGTGTGTGTGTCAGTGTGTATGTGTCAGTATGTGTGTGGCGATCTGTTGGTGTGTGTGTCAGTGTGAATGTGGTGTGTGTTGTGTGTGTCGATGTGTGTGTCAGTGTGTATGTGGTGTGTGTCAGTGTGATGGTGTGTGTGTATGTGTCAGTATGTGTGTGGCTGTCTGTTGGTGTGTGTGTCAGTATGAATGTGGTGTGTGTTGTGTGTGTCAGTGTGTTGGTGTCAGTGTCAGTGTGTATGTGGTGTGTGTCAGTGTGTATGTGTCAGTATGTGTGTGGCTGTCTGTTGGTGTGTGTGTCAGTATGAATGTGGTGTGTGTTGTGTGTGTCGATGTGTGTGTCAGTGTGTTGGTGTCAGTGTATATGTGGTGTGTGTCAGTGTGATGGTGTGTGTGTCAGTGTGTATGTGTCAGTATGTGTGTGGCTGTCTGTTGGTGTGTGTGTCAGTATGAATGTGGTGTGTGTTGTGTGTGTCGATGTGTGTGTCAGTGTGTTGGTGTCAGTGTCAGTGTGTGTCAGTGTGTATGTGGTGTGTGTCAGTGTGTATGTGGTGTGTGTCAGTGTGTATGTGTCAGTATGTGTGTGGCTGTCTGTTGGTGTGTGTGTCAGTGTGAATGTGGTGTGTGTGTCAGTGTGTTGGTGTCAGTGTGTGTCAGTATGAATGTGGTGTGTGTTGTGTGTGTCGATGTGTGTGTCAGTGTGTTGGTGTCAGTGTCAGTGTGTGTCAGTGTGTATGTGGTGTGTGTCAGTGTGTATGTGGTGTGTGTCAGTGTGTATGTGTCAGTATGTGTGTGTGTCGATGTGTGTGTCAGTGTGTTGGTGTCAGTGTGTATGTGGTGTGTGTCAGTGTGTATGTGGTGTGTGTCAGTGTGTATGTGGTGTGTGTCAGTGTGTGTGTGGCTGTCTGTGGGTGAGTGTGTCAGTGTGAATGTGGTGTGTGTCAGTGTGTATGTGGTGTGTGTCAGTGTGTGTCAGTGTGTGTCAGTGTGTATCAATGTGTTATCCGCTGTGTTACACAGATGTTTATACAGAGTGCATTGGTAGGACCCGTTGGCTGTGCAGTGGGGTGTAACCTGTGGGGTGAGCAGTGGGGGTTTATCCCGCAGGGTGGGCTATGATGTGTAACCCGCAGGGTGGGCAGTGGGATGTAACCCGCAGGGTGGGCAGTGGGGTGTAACCCGCAGGGTGGGAAGTGGGGGTTAATCCTACAGGGTGGGCAGTGGGGTTTATCCCGCGGGGCAGTTGGTGGAGGTTTTTATCCCGCAGGGTGGGCAGCTGGTATCTGTGTCTCATGTTATTTTACTTTGAGCTTTTGGCAAATGAAGCAGCATCAGCACACTGCGGCATTTGGAGGGTTAAATGCCTCTTACGCCGTGTGTCATGTGACCAGTGCGCCGTGCCAAATCCTGACTGTGATTGGCTGAGGTGGATCTGAAGCCTCATTACGGGAGGTTTAATCAGATTAGGAAAACATCTGTTCAGATCTCTGGATCGGGAGATTGTGCCGTATTAATTCAGTCAGTACCGCTGACTGTCTGTATGAATGTGCTGGGAATAGTCACTGTAATACCATGGGGGCTGAGGGTCCGTATCACAGCTAGAGATATATCACTTCACAGCCACTGGATCTGGGACTCACTAGTGACTGCCTAACATGCATTGCTGCTCTTGGTGCCTCTTGTGAGAACTGTAGCAAAAAATCTACTTTTAATTAAAAGATTGCATCAAGTGTAGGCATTTATATAGAAACTCTTTACTAAAGAATATAAAGTACTGTTTTGAGCCCTCTTTGCTCTATCAGGGGCGGACATGTTGTTTAGAATCTTTGCTCTGTATCTTTGCTCTATCAGGGGCGGACATGTTGTTTATAATCTTTGCTCTGTATAGCTCTATCAGGGGGCAGACATGTTTAGAATCTTTGCTCTGTATAGCTCTATCAGGGGACGGACATGTTGTTTAGAATCTTTGCTCTGTATAGCTCTATCAGGGGACGGACATGTTGTTTAGAATCTTTGCTCTGTATAGCTCTATCAGGAGGCGGACATAACAGTGCATGAGAGATTATCTGACTCTGCACTTCTGTCCTGGGCTATGTGTATAGACTGTCTAGTACAGCTGTGCATGAGAGGTTATCTGACTCTGCACCTCTGTCCTGGGCTATGTGTATAGACTGTCTAGTACAGCCGTGCATGAGAGGTTATCTGACTCTGCACCTCTGTCCTGGGCTATGTGTATAGACTGTCTAGTACAGCTGTGCATGAGAGGTTATCTGACTCTGCACCTCTGTCCTGGGCTATGTGTACAGACTGTCTAGTACAGTCGTGCATGAGAGGTTATCTGACTCTGCACCTCTGTCCTGGGCTATGTGTATAGACTGTCTAGTACAGCTGTGCATGAGAGGTTATCTGACTCTGTACCTCTGTCCCATGTGTACAGACTGTCTAGTACAGCCGTGCATGAGAGGTTATCTGACTCTGCACCTCTGTCCTGGGCTATGTGTACAGACTGTCTAGTACAGTCGTGCATGAGAGGTTATCTGACTCTGCACCTCTGTCCTGGGCTATGTGTATAGACTGTCTAGTACAGCTGTGCATGAGAGGTTATCTGACTCTGTACCTCTGTCCCATGTGTACAGACTGTCTAGTACAGCTGTGCATGAGAGGTTATCTGACTCTGCACCTCTGTCCTGGGCTATGTGTACAGACTGTCTGGTACAGCCGTGCATGAGAGGTTATCTGACTCTGCACCTCTGTCCCGGGCTATGTGTATAGACTGTCTAGTACAGCCATGCATGAGAGGTTATCTGACTCTGCTCCTCTGTCCCAGGCTATGTGTATAGACTGTCTAGTACAGCTGTGCATGAGAGGTTATCTGACTCTGCACCTCTGTCCTGGGCTATGTGTATAGACTGTCTAGTACAGCTGTACATGAGAGGTTATCTGACTCTGCACCTCTGTCCCATGCTATGTGTATAGACTGTCTAGTACAGCTGTACATGAGAGGTTATCTGACTCTGCCCCTCTGTCCTGGGCTATGTGTATAGACTGTCTAGTACAGCTGTGCATGAGAGGTTATCTGACTCTGCACCTCTATCCCGGGCTATGTGTACAGACTGTCTAGTACAGCCGTGCATGAGAGGTTATCTGACTCTGCCCCTCTGTCCTGGGCTATGTGTATAGACTGTCTAGTACAGCTGTGCATGAGAGGTTATCTGACTCTGCACCTCTGTCCCGGGCTATGTGTATAGACTGTCTAGTACAGCTGTGCATGAGAGGTTATCTGACTCTGCACCTCTGTCCCGGGCTATGTGTATAGACTGTCTAGTACACCTGTGCATGAGAGGTTATCTGACTCTGCACCTCTGTCCCAGGCTATGTGTATAGACTGTCTAGTACAGCTGTGCATGAGAGGTTATCTGACTCTGCACCTCTGTCCTGGGCTATGTGTATAGACTGTCTAGTACAGCCGTGCATGAGAGGTTATCTGACTCTGCACCTCTGTCCCAGGCTATGTGTATAGACTGTCTAGTACAGCTGTGCATGAGAGGTTATCTGACTCTGCACCTCTGTCCTGGGCTATGTGTATAGACTGCCTAGTACAGCCATGCATGAGAGGTTATCTGACTCTGCACCTCTGTCCCGGGCTATGTGTATAGACTGTCTAGTACAGCCGTGCATGAGAGGTTATCTGACTCTGCACCTCTGTCCTGGGCTATGTGTATAGACTGTCTAGTACAGCTGTGCATGAGAGATTATCTGACTCTGCACCTCTGTCCCAGGCTATGTGTACAGACTGTCTAGTACAGCTGTGCATGAGAGGTTATCTGACTCTGCACCTCTGTCCTGGGCTATGTGTATAGACTGTCTAGTACAGCCGTGCATGAGAGGTTATCTGACTCTGTACCTCTGTCCCATGTGTACAGACTGTCTAGTACAGCCGTGCATGAGAGATTATCTGACTCTGCACCTCTGTCCCAGGCTATGTGTACAGACTGTCTAGTACAGCTGTGCATGAGAGGTTATCTGACTCTGCACCTCTGTCCTGGGCTATGTGTATAGACTGTCTAGTACAGCCGTGCATGAGAGGTTATCTGACTCTGTACCTCTGTCCCATGTGTACAGACTGTCTAGTACAGCCGTGCATGAGAGGTTATCTGACTCTGCACCTCTGTCCTGGGCTATGTGTATAGACTGTCTAGTACAGCTGTGCATGAGAGGTTATCTGACTCTGCACCTCTGTCCTGGGCTATGTGTACAGACTGTCTGGTACAGCCGTGCATGAGAGGTTATCTGACTCTGCTCCTCTGTCCCGGGCTATGTGTACAGACTGTCTAGTACAGCTGTGTATGAGAGGTTATCTGACTCTGCACTTCTGTCCTGGGCTATGTGTATAGACTGTCTAGTACAGCTGTGCATGAGAGGTTATCTGACTCTGCACCTCTGTCCTGGGCTATGTGTACAGACTGTCTGGTACAGCCGTGCATGAGAGGTTATCTGACTCTGCACCTCTGTCCTGGGCTATGTGTATAGACTGTCTAGTACAGCTGTGCATGAGAGGTTATCTGACTCTGCACCTCTGTCCTGGGCTATGTGTATAGACTGTCTAGTACAGCTGTGCATGAGAGGTTATCTGACTCTGCACCTCTGTCCTGGGCTATGTGTATAGACTGTCTAGTACAGCTGTACATGAGAGGTTATCTGACTCTGCACCTCTGTCCCATGCTATGTGTATAGACTGTCTAGTACAGCTGTGCATGAGAGGTTATCTGACTCTGCACCTCTGTCCCGGGCTATGTGTATAGACTGTCTAGTACAGCTGTGCATGAGAGGTTATCTGACTCTGCACCTCTGTCCCGGGCTATGTGTATAGACTGTCTAGTACAGCCGTGCATGAGAGGTTATCTGACTCTGCACCTCTGTCCTGGGCTATGTGTATAGACTGTCTAGTACAGCCGTGCATGAGAGGTTATCTGACTCTGCACCTCTGTCCTGGGCTATGTGTATAGACAGTCTAGCACAGCTGTGCATGAGAGGTTATCTGACTCTGCACCTCTGTCCTGGGCTATGTGTATAGACTGTCTAGTACAGCCGTGCATGAGAGGTTATCTGACTCTGCACCTCTGTCCCGGGCTATGTGTATAGACTGTCTAGTACAGCCGTGCATGAGAGGTTATCTGACTCTGCACCTCTGTCCCGGGCTATGTGTATAGACTGTCTAGTACAGCTGTGCATGAGAGGTTATCTGACTCTGCACCTCTGTCCCGGGCTATGTGTACAGACTGTCTAGTACAGCCGTGCATGAGAGGTTATCTGACTCTGCCCCTCTGTCCTGGGCTATGTGTATAGACTGTCTAGTACAGCTGTGCATGAGAGGTTATCTGACTCTGCACCTCTATCCCGGGCTATGTGTACAGACTGTCTAGTACAGCCGTGCATGAGAGGTTATCTGACTCTGCACCTCTGTCCCGGGCTATGTGTACAGACTGTCTAGTACAGCCGTGCATGAGAGGTTATCTGACTCTGCACCTCTGTCCCGGGCTATGTGTATAGACTGTCTAGTACAGCCGTGCATGAGAGGTTATCTGACTCTGCACCTCTGTCCCGGGCTATGTGTATAGACTGTCTAGTACAGCTGTGCATGAGAGGTTATCTGACTCTGCCCCTCTGTCCAGGGCTATGTGTATAGACTGTCTAGTACAGCTGTGCATGAGAGGTTATCTGACTCTGCACCTCTGTCCCGGGCTATGTGTATAGACTGTCTAGTACAGCCGTGCATGAGAGGTTATCTGACTCTGCACCTCTGTCCCAGGCTATATGTATAGACTGTCTAGTATAGCTGTGCATGAGAGGTTATCTGACTCTGCACCTCTGTCCTGGGCTATGTGTACAGACTGTCTAGTATAGCTGTGCATGAGAGGTTATCTGACTCTGCACCTCTGTCCTGGGCTATGTGTATAGACTGTCTAGTACAGCTGTACATGAAAGGTTATCTGACTCTGCACCTCTGTCCCAGGCTATGTGTATAGACTGTCTAGTACAGCTGTGCATGAGAGGTTATCTGACTCTGCACCTCTGTCCCGGGCTATGTGTATAGACTGTCTAGTACAGCTGTGCATGAGAGGTTATCTGACTCTGCACCTCTGTCCCAGGCTATGTGTATAGACTGTCTAGTACAGCCGTGCATGAGAGGTTATCTGACTCTGCACCTCTGTCCTGGGCTATGTGTATAGACTGTCTAGTACAGCTGTACATGAGAGGTTATCTGACTCTGCACCTCTGTCCTGGGCTATGTGTATAGACTGTCTAGTACAGCCGTGCATGAGAGGTTATCTGACTCTGCACCTCTGTCCCGGGCAATGTGTATAGACTGTCTAGTACAGCTGTGCATGTGAGGTTATCTGACTCTGCACCTCTGTCCTGGGCTATGTGTATAGACTGTCTAGTACAGCTGTGCATGAGAGGTTATCTGACTCTGCACCTCTGTCCCGGGCTATGTGTATAGACTGTCTAGTACAGCTGTGCATGAGAGGTTATCTGACTCTGCACCTCTGTCCTGGGCTATGTGTATAGACTGTCTAGTACAGCTGTGCATGAGAGGTTATCTGACTCTGCACCTCTGTCCCGGGCTATGTGTATAGACTGTCTAGTACAGCTGTGCATGAGAGGTTATCTGACTCTGCACCTCTGTCCTGGGCTATGTGTATAGACTGTCTAGTACAGCTGTGCATGAGAGGTTATCTGACTCTGCACCTCTGTCCTGGGCTATGTGTATAGACTGTCTAGTACAGCTGTACATGAGAGGTTATCTGACTCTGCACCTCTGTCCCAGGCTATGTGTATAGACTGTCTAGTACAGCCGTGCATGAGAGATTATCTGACTCTGCACCTCTGTCCCAGGCTATGTGTATAGACTGTCTAGTACAGCCGTGCATGAGAGATTATCTGACTCTGCACCTCTGTCCCGGGCTATGTGTATAGACTGTCTAGTACAGCTGTGCATGAGAGGTTATCTGACTCTGCACCTCTGTCCCAGGCTATGTGTATAGACTGTCTAGTACAGCCGTGCATGAGAGATTATCTGACTCTGCACCTCTGTCCCAGGCTATGTGTACAGACTGTCTAGTACAGAGTGCATGAGAGGTTATCTGGCTCTGCACCTCTGTCCTGGGCTATGTGTACAGACTGTCTAGTACAGCTGTGCATGAGAGGTTATCTGACTCTGCACCTCTGTCCCAGGCTATGTGTACAGACTGTCTAGTACAGCTGTGCATGAGAGGTTATCTGACTCTGCACCTCTGTCCCGGGCTATGTGTATAGACTGTCTAGTACAGCCGTGCATGAGAGGTTATCTGACTCTGCACCTCTGTCCTGGGCTATGTGTACAGACTGTCTAGTACAGCTGTGCATGAGAGGTTATCTGACTCTGCACCTCTGTCCTGGGCTATGTGTATAGACTGTCTAGTACAGCCGTGCATGAGAGGTTATCTGACTCTGCACCTCTGTCCTGGGCTATGTGTATAGACTGTCTAGTACAGCCGTGCATGAGAGGTTATCTGACTCTGCACCTCTGTCCTGGGCTATGTGTATAGACTGTCTAGTACAGTCGTGCATGAGAGGTTATCTGACTCTGCACCTCTGTCCTGGGCTATGTGTATAGACTGTCTAGTACAGCTGTGCATGAGAGGTTATCTGACTCTGCACCTCTGTCCCAGGCTATGTGTATAGACTGTCTAGTACAGCTGTGCATGAGAGGTTATCTGACTCTGCTCCTCTGTCCCGGGCTATGTGTATAGACTGTCTAGTACAGCTGTGCATGAGAGGTTATCTGACTCTGCACCTCTGTCCTAGGCTATGTGTATAGACTGTCTAGTACAGCTGTGCATGAGAGGTTATCTGACTCTGCACCTCTGTCCTGGGCTATGTGTATAGACTGTCTAGTACAGCCGTGCATGAGAGGTTATCTGACTCTGCACCTCTGTCCTGGGCTATGTGTATAGACTGTCTAGTACAGCTGTGCATGAGAGGTTATCTGACTCTGCACCTCTGTCCCATGCTATGTGTATAGACTGTCTAGTACAGCCGTGCATGAGAGGTTATCTGACTCTGCACCTCTGTCCCAGGCTATGTGTACAGACTGTCTAGTACAGAGTGCATGAGAGGTTATCTGGCTCTGCACATCTGTCCTGGGCTATGTGTATAGACTGTCTAGTACAGCTGTGCATGAGAGGTTATCTGACTCTGCACCTCTGTCCCGGGCTATGTGTATAGACTGTCTAGTACAGCTGTGCATGAGAGGTTATCTGACTCTGCACCTCTGTCCCAGGCTATGTGTACAGACTGTCTAGTACAGAGTGCATGAGAGGTTATCTGGCTCTGCACATCTGTCCCGGGCTATGTGTATAGACTGTCTAGTACAGCTGTGCATGAGAGGTTATCTGACTCTGCACCTCTGTCCCAGGCTATGTGTATAGACTGTCTAGTACAGCCGTGCATGAGAGGTTATCTGACTCTGCTCCTCTGTCCTGGGCTATGTGTATAGACTGTCTAGTACAGCTGTGCATGAGAGGTTATCTGGCTCTGCACCTCTGTCCTGGGCTATGTGTATAGACTGTCTAGTACAGCCGTGCATGAGAGGTTATCTGGCTCTGCACCTCTGTCCCAGGCTATGTGTATAGACTGTCTAGTACAGCTGTGCATGAGAGGTTATCTGACTCTGCACCTCTGTCCCAGGCTATGTGTATAGACTGTCTAGTACAGCTGTGCATGAGAGGTTATCTGGCTCTGCACATCTGTCCCGGGCTATGTGTATAGACTGTCTAGTACAGCTGTGCATGAGAGGTTATCTGACTCTGCACCTCTGTCCCAGGCTATGTGTATAGACTGTCTAGTACAGCTGTACATGAGAGGTTATCTGACTCTGCTCCTCTGTCCTGGGCTATGTGTATAGACTGTCTAGTACAGCTGTGCATGAGAGGTTATCTGACTCTGCACCTCTGTCCCAGGCTATGTGTATAGACTGTCTAGTACAGCTGTGCATGAGAGGTTATCTGACTCTGCACCTCTGTCCCAGGCTATGTGTATAGACTGTCTAGTACAGCTGTGCATGAAAGGTGTTAAAGTGTTATGCTGTTTGGGGGAGGGGGGTTCTATGCTGTTTGGGGTAGGTGGTTCAATGCTATTGGGGAGGGGGGTTCTATGCTGTTTGGGGGGGGTTCTATGCTGTTTGGGGGAGGGGGTTATTTGCTGTTGGGAGGGTTTGAATGGTGTTTGGGGGAGGGGGTTCTATGCTGTTTGGAGGGGTGGGGAGTTTCTATGCTGTTTAGGGGAAGGGGTTCTATTCTGTTTGGGGGAGGTTGCTCTATGCTGTTTGGGGGGTTCTATGCTGTTTGGGGGAGGGGGTTCTATGCTGTTTGGGATGGACGGACGGGATGTTCATAGTTGTTTGGGAGGGGGGGTCTATGCTGTTGGGGAGTTGTTCTATGCTCATTGGGAGGGGGTTCTATGCTGTTGGGGAGTTGTTCTATGCTCATTGAGAGGGGGTTCTATGCTGTTTGGGGGAGGTGGTTATATGCTATTGGGGAGGAGGGTTCCAAACTGTTTGGGGGAGGGGGTTCTATGTTTCTTGGGGGTTTCTATTCTGTTTGGGGGAAAGGGCTCTATGCTGTTTGGGGGGAGGGGGTTCTATGCTGTTTGGGGGGGACGGACGGGATGTTCATAGCTGTTTGGGAAGGGGGTTCTATGCTGTTGGGGAGTTGTTCTATGCTGATTGGGAGGGGGGTTCTATGCTGTTTGGGGGAGGTGGTTCTATGCTGTTTGGGGGAGGGGGTTCTATGCTGTTTAGGGGAGGGAGTTCTATGCTGTTTGGGGAGGGGGTTCTGTGCTGTTTGGGGGAGGGTTTCTATGCTGTTTAAGGGAGGGTGTTCTATGCTGTTCGGGGGAGGGGGTTCTATTCTGTTTGGAGAGGGGGTTCTGTGCTGTTTGGGGGAGGGGGTTCCATGCTGTTTGGGGGAGGGGGTTCTATGCTGTTTAGGGTAGGGGTTTTATGCTGTTTGGGGAGGGGGTTCTATGCTGTTTAAGGGAGGGGGTTCTATGCTGTTCGGGGGAGGGGGTTCTGTGCTGTTCGGGGGAGGGGGTTCTATGCTGTTCGGGGGAGGGGGTTCTATGCTGTTTGGGGAGGGGGTTCTATGCTTTTTGGGGGAGGGGGTTCTATGCTTTTCGGGTGAGGGGGTTCTATGCTGTTTGGAGAGCGGGTTCTGTGCTATTTGGGGGAGGGGGTTCTATGCTGTTTTACTACAACTGTCCCTTAAGTTACATCGATGAGTGAATTCTTTAGCATTGAGCGTTATACAGTGATGGGAAAAATAAAGTTCCCCCCTTTTGAATTCTATGGTTTTACATATAAGAATAATAATAAAAATCATCAGTTGCTTAGAAGGTTTTAAAATTACCTCAGATGAACAGCTTCACATGCCATATTACACTGTATCATGATTTATTTAACACAAATAAAGCCAAATTGATAAGGCATGTGTGAAAAACTAAGTATGTCCTTACTGCTTCCATCGGCATGAAGAGGCAGACAGATCTAATGCCCTGGATTCACCAAGGAGGAAAGACGTCAGCAATGATCTTAGAGAAGCAATTGCCAATCAAACTAGGAAGGGTAATAAGGCTGTTTCCAAACAATTTAAAGTTCATCAGAAAGTTGCCAATCTTCCCAGGAGTGGAGATCGGAGCAAATTCACCCAGAGGTCAGACCATGCAATGCTGAGAAATTACAAAAACCCATCTCAGACTTTACAGGCCTCAGTTAGCCTCATGTCAGATGATAAAGTTCAGGACAGTATAATTAGAAAAAGACTGTATGGTTTGTTTTGAAGAGTTGCCAGGAGAAAACCTTCTCTCTCTAAAAGGAACATTTATCAGCATCTAAACAAATCACCAGATGTCTGGAACAATGTCCTTTGGGCAGACGAGACCACCGTGGATATGTTTGACCATAATGCACAGCACCACGTTTGGTGAAATTCAAACACAGCATATCAAAACAAACCCCTCATACACAATATGTAGCACAGTGATGGAAGGGTGATGATTTGGGTTTGGGAACCTTGCAGTCATTGAGTCAGCCATGCAAAAGGACAAGGATCCCAAGCACACCAGCAAATCTACAACCAAATGACTGAAAAAGAAAAGAACCCACGTGTTGAAATGGCCCAGTCAAAGTCCAGACCTCAACCCGATTGTAATGCCGTGGCTGGACCTTAAGAGAGCTGTGTATAAACAAATGACAGGAAACCTCAATGAAGTGACGCTCCTCCAAAACGATGTGAGAGACTGATACAAACATACAGAAAACACTTACATTACTGTATATAAACCAAACCCTCGCACTGTTTAGAGATCTCATGCTCCTTGTAACGTGTAATAGCTCTCTGTCTGTGTGATTCAGGTGATGTAGCTGTGTTTAGAGATCTCATGCTCCTTGTAATGTGTAATAGCTCTCTGTCTGTGTGATTCAGGTGATGTAGCTGTGTTTAGAGATCTCATGCTCCTTGTAACGTGTAATAGCTCTCTGTCTGTGTGATTCAGGTGATGTAGCTGTGTTTAGAGATCTCATGCTCCTTGTAATGTGTAATAGCTCTCTGTCTGTGTGATTCAGGTGATGTAGCCGTGTTTAGAGATCTCATGCTCCTTGTAATGTGTAATAGCTCTCTGTCTGTGTGATTCAGGTGATGTAGCACTGTTTAGAGATCTCATGCTCCTTGTAACGTGTAATAGCTCTCTGTCTGTGTGATTCAGGTGATGTAGCAGTGTTTAGAGATCTCATGCTCCTTGTAATGTGTAATAGCTCTCTGTCTGTGTGATTCAGGTGATGTAGCCGTGTTTAGAGATCTCATGCTCCTTGTAACGTGTAATAGCTCTCTGTCTGTGTGATTCAGGTGATGTAGCAGTGTTTAGAGATCTCATGCTCCTTGTAACGTGTAATAGCTCTCTGTCTGTGTGATTCAGGTGATGTAGCCGTGTTTAGAGATCTCATGCTCCTTGTAACGTGTAATAGCTCTCTGTCTGTGTGATTCAGGTGATGTAGCCGTGTTTAGAGATCTCATGCTCCTTGTAACATGTAATAGCTCTCTGTCTGTGTGATTCAGGTGATGTAGCTGTGTTTAGAGATCTCATGCTCCTTCTTGTAACATGTAATAGCTCTCTGTCTGTGTGATTCAGGTGATGTAGCCGTGTTTAGAGATCTCATGCTCCTTGTAACGTGTAATAGCTCTCTGTCTGTGTGATTCAGGTGATGTAGCCGTGTTTAGAGATCTCATGCTCCTTGTAACGTGTAATAGCTCTCTGTCTGTGTGATTCAGGTGATGTAGCCGTGTTTAGAGATCTCATGCTCCTTGTAACATGTAATAGCTCTCTGTCTGTGTGATTCAGGTGATGTAGCTGTGTTTAGAGATCTCATGCTCCTTCTTGTAACATGTAATAGCTCTCTGTCTGTGTGATTCAGGTGATGTAGCAGTGTTTAGAGATCTCATGCTCCTTGTAACGTGTAATAGCTCTCTGTCTGTGTGATTCAGGTGATGTAGCAGTGTTTAGAGATCTCATGCTCCTTGTAACGTGTAATAGCTCTCTGTCTGTGTGATTCAGGTGATGTAGCAGTGTTTAGAGATCTCATGCTCCTTCTTGTAACGTGTAATAGCTCTCTGTCTGTGTGATTCAGGTGATGTAGCAGTGTTTAGAGATCTCATGCTCCTTGTAACGTGTAATAGCTCTCTGTCTGTGTGATTCAGGTGATGTAGCAGTGTTTAGAGATCTCATGCTCCTTCTTGTAATGTGTAATAGCTCTCTGTCTGTGTGATTCAGGTGATGTAGCAGTGTTTAGAGATCTCATGCTCCTTGTAACATGTAATAGCTCTCTGTCTGTGTGATTCAGGTGATGTAGCCGTGTTTAGAGATCTCATGCTTCTTGTAACATGTAATAGCTCTCTGTCTGTGTGATTCAGGTGATGTAGCAGTGTTTAGAGATCTCATGCTCCTTGTAACGTGTAATAGCTCTCTGTCTGTGTGATTCAGGTGATGTAGCAGTGTTTAGAGATCTCATGCTCCTTGTAACATGTAATAGCTCTCTGTCTGTGTGATTCAGGTGATGTAGCAGTGTTTAGAGATCTCATGCTCCTTGTAACGTGTAATAGCTCTCTGTCTGTGTGATTCAGGTGATGTAGCCGTGTTTAGAGATCTCATGCTCCTTGTGACGTGTAATAGCTCTCTGTCTGTGTGATTCAGGTGATGTAGCAGTGTTTAGAGATCTCATGCTCCTTCTTGTAACGTGTAATAGCTCTCTGTCTGTGTGATTCAGGTGATGTAGCAGTGTTTAGAGATCTCATGCTCCTTGTAACATGTAATAGCTCTCTGTCTGTGTGATTCAGGTGATGTAGCAGTGTTTAGAGATCTCATGCTCCTTGTAACGTGTAATAGCTCTCTGTCTGTGTGATTCAGGTGATGTAGCTGTGTTTAGAGATCTCATGCTCCTTGTAATGTGTAATAGCTCTCTGTCTGTGTGATTCAGGTGATGTAGCTGTGTTTAGAGATCTCATGCTCCTTGTAACGTGTAATAGCTCTCTGTCTGTGTGATTCAGGTGATGTAGCTGTGTTTAGAGATCTCATGCTCCTTGTAATGTGTAATAGCTCTCTGTCTGTGTGATTCAGGTGATGTAGCCGTGTTTAGAGATCTCATGCTCCTTGTAATGTGTAATAGCTCTCTGTCTGTGTGATTCAGGTGATGTAGCACTGTTTAGAGATCTCATGCTCCTTGTAACGTGTAATAGCTCTCTGTCTGTGTGATTCAGGTGATGTAGCACTGTTTAGAGATCTCATGCTCCTTGTAACATGTAATAGCTCTCTGTCTGTGTGATTCAGGTGATGTAGCAGTGTTTAGAGATCTCATGCTTCTTGTAACGTGTAATAGCTCTCTGTCTGTGTGATTCAGGTGATGTAGCAGTGTTTAGAGATCTCATGCTCCTTCTTGTAACATGTAATAGCTCTCTGTCTGTGTGATTCAGGTGATGTAGCCGTGTTTAGAGATCTCATGCTCCTTGTAACGTGTAATAGCTCTCTGTCTGTGTGATTCAGGTGATGTAGCCGTGTTTAGAGATCTCATGCTCCTTGTAACGTGTAATAGCTCTCTGTCTGTGTGATTCAGGTGATGTAGCAGTGTTTAGAGATCTCATGCTCCTTTTAACGTGTAATAGCTCTCTGTCTGTGTGATTCAGGTGATGTAGCAGTGTTTAGAGATCTCATGCTCCTTGTAACGTGTAATAGCTCTCTGTCTGTGTGATTCAGGTGATGTAGCAGTGTTTAGAGATCTCAAGCTCCTTGTAACGTGTAATAGCTCTCTGTCTGTGTGATTCAGGTGATGTAGCACTGTTTAGAGATCTCATGCTCCTTGTAACATGTAATAGCTCTCTGTCTGTGTGATTCAGGTGATGTAGCACTGTTTAGAGATCTCATGCTCCTTGTAATGTGTAATAGCTCTCTGTCTGTGTGATTCAGGTGATGTAGCAGTGTTTAGAGATCTCATGCTCCTTCTTGTAACGTGTAATAGCTCTCTGTCTGTGTGATTCTGGTGATGTAGCACTGTTTAGAGATCTCATGCTCCTTGTAACGTGTAATAGCTCTCTGTCTGTGTGATTCAGGTGATGTAGCAGTGTTTAGAGATCTCATGCTCCTTGTAACGTGTAATAGCTCTCTGTCTGTGTGATTCAGGTGATGTAGCCGTGTTTAGAGATCTCATGCTCCTTGTAACGTGTAATAGCTCTCTGTCTGTGTGATTCAGGTGATGTAGCAGTGTTTAGAGATCTCATGCTCCTTGTAACGTGTAATAGCTCTCTGTCTGTGTGATTCAGGTGATGTAGCAGTGTTTAGAGATCTCATGCTCCTTGTAACGTGTAATAGCTCTCTGTCTGTGTGATTCAGGTGATGTAGCCGTGTTTAGAGATCTCATGCTCCTTGTAACGTGTAATAGCTCTCTGTCTGTGTGATTCAGGTGATGTAGCAGTGTTTAGAGATCTCATGCTCCTTGTAACGTGTAATAGCTCTCTGTCTGTGTGATTCAGGTGATGTAGCAGTGTTTAGAGATCTCATGCTCCTTGTAACGTGTAATAGCTCTCTGTCTGTGTGATTCAGGTGATGTAGCAGTGTTTAGAGATCTCATGCTCCTTGTAACGTGTAATAGCTCTCTGTCTGTGTGATTCAGGTGATGTAGCACTGTTTAGAGATCTCATGCTCCTTGTAACGTGTAATAGCTCTCTGTCTGTGTGATTCAGGTGATGTAGCACTGTTTAGAGATCTCATGCTTCTTGTAACGTGTAATAGCTCTCTGTCTGTGTGATTCAGGTGATGTAGCAGTGTTTAGAGATCTCATGCTCCTTCTTGTAACGTGTAATAGCTCTCTGTCTGTGTGATTCAGGTGATGTAGCCGTGTTTAGAGATCTCATGCTCCTTGTAATGTGTAATAGCTCTCTGTCTGTGTGATTCAGGTGATGTAGCAGTGTTTAGAGATCTCATGCTCCTTGTAACGTGTAATAGCTCTCTGTCTGTGTGATTCAGGTGATGTAGCCGTGTTTAGAGATCTCATGCTCCTTGTAATGTGTAATAGCTCTCTGTCTGTGTGATTCAGGTGATGTAGCAGTGTTTAGAGATCTCATGCTCCTTGTAACGTGTAATAGCTCTCTGTCTGTGTGATTCAGGTGATGTAGCCGTGTTTAGAGATCTCATGCTCCTTGTAATGTGTAATAGCTCTCTGTCTGTGTGATTCAGGTGATGTAGCAGTGTTTAGAGATCTCATGCTCCTTGTAACGTGTAATAGCTCTCTGTCTGTGTGATTCAGGTGATGTAGCAGTGTTTAGAGATCTCATGCTCCTTGTAACATGTAATAGCTCTCTGTCTGTGTGATTCAGGTGATGTAGCAGTGTTTAGAGATCTCATGCTCCTTGTAACGTGTAATAGCTCTCTGTCTGTGTGATTCAGGTGATGTAGCAGTGTTTAGAGATCTCATGCTCCTTCTTGTAACGTGTAATAGCTCTCTGTCTGTGTGATTCAGGTGATGTAGCAGTGTTTAGAGATCTCATGCTTCTTGTAACATGTAATAGCTCTCTGTCTGTGTGATTCTGGTGATGTAGCAGTGTTTAGAGATCTCATGCTTCTTGTAACGTGTAATAGCTCTCTGTCTGTGTGATTCAGGTGATGTAGCAGTGTTTAGAGATCTCATGCTCCTTCTTGTAATGTGTAATAGCTCTCTGTCTGTGTGATTCAGGTGATGTAGCAGTGTTTAGAGATCTCATGCTCCTTGTAACGTGTAATAGCTCTCTGTCTGTGTGATTCAGGTGATGTAGCAGTGTTTAGAGATCTCATGCTCCTTGTAACGTGTAATAGCTCTCTGTCTGTGTGATTCAGGTGATGTAGCAGTGTTTAGAGATCTCATGCTCCTTGTAACGTGTAATAGCTCTCTGTCTGTGTGATTCAGGTGATGTAGCAGTGTTTAGAGATCTCATGCTCCTTGTAACGTGTAATAGCTCTCTGTCTGTGTGATTCAGGTGATGTAGCAGTGTTTAGAGATCTCATGCTTCTTGTAACGTGTAATAGCTCTCTGTCTGTGTGATTCAGGTGATGTAGCAGTGTTTAGAGATCTCATGCTCCTTGTAACGTGTAATAGCTCTCTGTCTGTGTGATTCAGGTGATGTAGCCGTGTTTAGAGATCTCATGCTCCTTGTAACGTGTAATAGCTCTCTGTCTGTGTGATTCAGGTGATGTAGCAGTGTTTAGAGATCTCAAGCTCCTTGTAACGTGTAATAGCTCTCTGTCTGTGTGATTCAGGTGATGTAGCAGTGTTTAGAGATCTCATGCTCCTTCTTGTAACGTGTAATAGCTCTCTGTCTGTGTGATTCAGGTGATGTAGCAGTGTTTAGAGATCTCATGCTCCTTGTAACATGTAATAGCTCTCTGTCTGTGTGATTCAGGTGATGTAGCAGTGTTTAGAGATCTCATGCTTCTTGTAACGTGTAATAGCTCTCTGTCTGTGTGATTCAGGTGATGTAGCAGTGTTTAGAGATCTCATGCTCCTTGTAACATGTAATAGCTCTCTGTCTGTGTGATTCAGGTGATGTAGCAGTGTTTAGAGATCTCATGCTCCTTGTAACATGTAATAGCTCTCTGTCTGTGTGATTCAGGTGATGTAGCAGTGTTTAGAGATCTCAAGCTCCTTGTAACGTGTAATAGCTCTCTGTCTGTGTGATTCAGGTGATGTAGCATTGTTTAGAGATCTCATGCTTCTTGTAACATGTAATAGCTCTCTGTCTGTGTGATTCAGGTGATGTAGCAGTGTTTAGAGATCTCATGCTCCTTCTTGTAACATGTAATAGCTCTCTGTCTGTGTGATTCAGGTGATGTAGCAGTGTTTAGAGATCTCATGCTTCTTGTAACATGTAATTGCTCTCTGTCTGTGTGATTCAGGTGATGTAGCTGTGTTTAGAGATCTCATGCTCCTTCTTGTAACGTGTAATAGCTCTCTGTCTGTGTGATTCAGGTGATGTAGCAGTGTTTAGAGATCTCATGCTCCTTGTAACGTGTAATAGCTCTCTGTCTGTGTGATTCAGGTGATGTAGCAGTGTTTAGAGATCTCATGCTCCTTGTAACGTGTAATAGCTTTCTGTCTGTGTGATTCAGGTGATGTAGCAGTGTTTAGAGATCTCATGCTCCTTGTAACGTGTAATAGCTCTCTGTCTGTGTGATTCAGGTGATGAAGAAGTTTTTAGAGATCTCATGCTCCTTGTAACGTGTAATAGCTCTCTGTCTGTGTGATTCAGGTGATGTAGCAGTGTTTAGAGATCTCATGCTCCTTGTAACGTGTAATAGCTCTCTGTCTGTGTGATTCAGGTGATGAAGAAGTGTTTAGAGATCTCATGCTCCTTGTAACGTGTAATAGCTCTCTGTCTGTGTGATTCAGGTGATGTAGCAGTGTTTAGAGATCTCATGCTCCTTGTAACGTGTAATAGCTCTCTGTCTGTGTGATTCAGGTGATGTAGCCGTGTTAAGAGATCTCATGCTCCTTCTTGTACAGTAACGTGTAATAGATCTCTTGTCTGTAGATCTTTCAATCTGTTAGAGGGAATCTCTCTCATTCTGTAATTGCCGACTGATTTTATATGTTGTAGCACATTAGGTAGATTTTATTGCAGACTCTCCGCAGTCCAGATAGATGTGTTTTAGCGGTTCTTCGTCGGAGAGTCCTTGGGGAAGCCCCGGTATTGTGAAGACTCTGCCGGGGGAGATTCATTGTCGGGCAGTCTGCCCTCGATCGTTGGCAGCTCGGTTTGTAGCTTCATGCCGGTATATATTCAGACTGGCGTTTATATCTTGGGAGCCACTAATGTTTTTATTTTACTGCTGCTTTATGTTAAACGATATAACTGCAATTTAAATCCTTGCGCACAAAATAAGGTATTTAAAGAGACTCTCCCTTTGGGTATCAAGAGATCTGTACGGACTGTACTGTGATAATCCCTGGATTTACAGCTCTGCAAGGCATACCAATGTAATAAAAGGTTCCGGTACTCTCTTATACTAGTGATTAATAGGTTCCGGTACTCTACTATACTAGGGAATAAGAGGTTCCGGTACTCTCCTATACTAGGGAATAAGAGGTTCCGGTACTCTCCTATACTAGTGAATAATAGGTTCCGGTACTCTCCTATACTAGGGAATAAAAGGTTCCGGTACTCTCCTGTACTAGGGAATAAAAGGTTCCGGTACTCTCCTATACTAGAGAATAATAGGTTCTGGTACTCTCCTATACTAGAGAATAAAAGGTTCTGGTACTCTCTTATACTAGTGAATAATAGGTTCTGGTACTCTCTTATACTAGTGAATAATAGGTTCTGATACTCTCCTATACTAGAGAATAAAAGGTTCTGGTACTCTCCTATACTAGGGAATAAAAGGTTCCGGTACGCTCCTATACTAGAGAATAAAAGGTTCCGGTACTCTCCTATACTAAGGAATAAAAGGTTCCGGTACTCTCCTATACTGGGGAATAAATGGTTCTGGTACTCTCCTATACTAGTGAATAATAGTTTCTGGTGCTCTCCTATACTAGAGAATAAAAGGTTCTGGTACTCTCCTATACTAGAGAATAAAAGGTTCTGGTACTCTCCTATACTAGGGAATAAAAGGTTCCAGTACTCTCCTATACTAGAGAATAAAAGGTTCTGGTACTCTCCTATACTAGGGAATAAAAGGTTCCAGTACTCTCCTATACTAGATAATAAAAGGTTCCGGTACTCTCCTATACTAGGGAATAAAAGGTTCTGGTACTGTCCTATACTAGAGAATAAAAGGTTCTGGTACTCTCCTATACTAGAGAATAAAAGGTTCCGGTACTCTCCTATACTAGGGAATAAAAGGTTCCGGTACTCTCCTATACTAGGGAATAAAAGGTTCCGGTACTCTCCTATACTAGAGAATAAAAGGTTCTGGTACTCTCCTATACTATGGAATAAAAGGTTCCAGTACTCTCCTATACTAGATAATAAAAGGTTCCGGTACTCTCCTATACTAGGGAATAAAAGCTTGCGGTACTCTCCTATACTAGAGAATAAAAGGTTCTGGCACTCTCCTATACTAGGGAATAAAAGGTTCCGGTACTCTCCTATACTAGGGAATAAAAGGTTCCGGTACTCTCCTATACTAGGGAATAAAAGGTTCCGGTACTCTCCTATACTAGAGAATAAAAGATTCTGGTACTCTCCTATGCTATGGAATAAAAGGTTCCAGTACTCTCCTATACTAGATAATAAAAGGTTCCGGTACTCTCCTATACTAGATAATAAAAGGTTCCGATACTCTCCTATACTAGGGAATAAAAGGTTCCAATACTCTCCTATACCAGGGAATAAAAGGTTCTGGTATTCTCCTATAGTATGGAATAAAAGGATCTGGTATTCTCCTATAGTATGGAATAAAAGGTTCCGGTACTCTCCTATACAAGGGAATAAAAGGTTCCAGTACTCTCCCCAGGGTATTGAGAAAATAAACAATCCCATTAGAGGAGGGAACAAACAAAACACCCTCAATAAAAGAGAGATGTTTTGGATTTTTAAACTCCAAACACGACAACCAAAGGGAATTAATTTGGAGTGGGATCTCAACCATATTTTCAGACATTAAAGTATCTTTATCTGAGTGGTATTAGACTTTTGGAAATATTCCATTTATTCCAAATATTGTTATCCATTTTAAACTCCTTTTCTTCTGTCTTTGTTTTGTTCCCTCGCTCTCTCCTGGCGGATCTAGCTGTGTCACCTTAATTCCCTTTAATGTTGCCATTTTTTCTAAAAACAGCTAGTTTCTTCTTTTCTGCCACATACCAATATTTTTATATTTTTATATTTTTGTACTGTAGTCTGTTAATCTCCTCTGCTGCCCCTTGCCTTTAAAGCAATATACACTTTGTTAGCTGTACATGTCCTGTTCTTAGTACTTTGTAATGGTTTTAACTTACCTGCACCTTTAAGGGTTCACCACCCTGTTTTAATCACTTAAGCACTTAACTGTGTATAAATAGGGGGACACACCTCCAAATGGTTATGCCTTGAGAATGCGCCCTGTGTTGGCGCGAAACGCGTAGGCTTGTTATTTTTCTCACCGGGTAGGAGCACTGCATTGCCTCAGCTGCTTCATGTTTCAGTAAATTTCGTTTTGAAGCATATCCCGTGTCTGGTTATATTTTTTGCTTTATTTGGAACCTCTGCTACTCACCTTCAAATTCCGTTTTCTCTTTTATTTTCGTTTACCCGACGGAAGCGCCGGGACAGCAGTAAGCTCCTTGGCATCACAAAGGATTTCCTCTGTTCGTTTATGAACTTTAAGTCACAGGGACCGGACCTTCGTTTCTGTTAATCCAGTACTCTCCTATACCAGGGAATAAAAGGTTCCGGTACTCTCCTATACCAGGGAATAAAAGGTTCCGTTACTCTTCTATACCAGGGAATAAAAGGTTCCGTTACTCTTCTATACCAGGGAATAAAAGGTTCCGTTACTCTTCTATACTAGGTAATAAAAGGCTACTCGGAACTGTGTGTATGTCTCTGGCAAACTATTTACACAGAAGCTACCCGGCACTGTGTGTATGTCTCTGGCACACTATATACACAGAAGCTACCCGGCACTGTGTGTATGTCTCTGGCACACTATATACACAGAAGCTACCCGGCACTGTGTGTATGTCTCTGGCACACTATATACACAGAAGCTACCCGGCACTGTGTGTATGTCTCTGGCACACTATATACACAGAAGCTACCCGGCACTGTGTGTATGTCTCTGGCACACTATATACACAGAAGCTACCCGGCACTGTGTGTATGTCTCTGGCACACTATATACACAGAAGCTACCCGGCACTGTGTGTATGTCTCTGGCACACTATATACACAGAAGCTACCCGGCACTGTGTGTATGTCGCTGGCAAACTATAAACACAGAAACAACCCAGTCTGCGTCAAGCCTTGCATAGTTGATTAAGTGGCATGGACCAAGCCTTGCAATGACGATTTAGGAGGTGATGTCAAACCATACATGACAGATTAAGGAGTCTGGGTCAAGCCTTGCATGACAGATTAAGGAGTCTGGGTCTAGCCTGGCATAACTAATTAAGGAGTCTGGGTCAAGCCTTGAATGGCAGATTAAGGAGTCTGGGTCTAGCCTTGCATGGCAGATTAAGGAGTCTGGGTCAAGCCTTGCCTGGCAGATTAAGGAGTCTGGGTCAAGCCTGGCATGGCAGATTAAGGAGTCTGGGTCTAGCCTTGCATGGCAGATTAAGGAGTCTGGGTCAAGCCTTGAATGGCAGATTAAGGAGTCTGGGTCTAGCCTTGCATGGCAGATTAAGGAGTCTGGGTCAAGCCTTGCCTGGCAGATTAAGGAGTCTGGGTCAAGCCTGGCATGGCAGATTAAGGAGTCTGGGTCTAGCCTTGCATGGCAGATTAAGGAGTCTGGGTCTAGCCTTGCCTGGCAGATTAAGGAGTCTGGGTCTAGCCTTGCATGACAGATTAAGGAGTCTGCGTCTAGCCTTGCATGACAGATGAAGGAGTCTGGGTCTAGCCTTGCATGACAGATGAAGGAGTCTGCGTCTAGCCTTGCATGGCAGATTAAGGAGTCTGGGTCAAGCCTTGCATGACTGATTAAGGAGTCTGGGTCTAGCCTTGCCTGGCAGATTAAGGAGTCTGGGTCTAGCCTTGCATGACAGATTAAGGAGTCTGGGTCTAGCCTTGCATGACAGATTAAGGAGTCTGGGTCAAGCCTTGCATGACAGATTAAGGAGTCTGGGTCAAGCCTTGCATGACAGATGAAGGAGTCTGGGTCTAGCCTTGCCTGGCAGATTAAGGAGTCTGGGTCTAGCCTTGCATGGCAGATGAAGGAGTCTGGGTCAGGCCTTTTCTGGGTATCTCTGGTGCCAATATAAAATGTCAGTGCCCCCGGGAATCCAGCAATCTGTGACAGTCCTCATAAATTGTAAAGTCAGAAGCTCAGTAGGGGGAGCTGCAGATGCAATGCTGCCAGGCCTGTCTCTTTAAGATACAATAGGATTTAAATATAGGTCTAATGGGAAGAGGAGAACATATTTCTGCATTAAGGACCTGAATGTGATGTGTGAGATATCTCCCTGAGACAACTTAGCAATACATGGAGTTGTTTCTAGATTCTGGGTTGTTTGTTCCCAGTCACCAGCGGGAGAGAGCGGCGTCTGCGGGGCTGTATATTGAACCTGCGCTTGCTTCTTTCACTGTCCGCGAGGAAATTGTGTATTGTTTCCTATTAGTTTGTCAGTGATACCAGAGCTGCGGGGAGCAGACGCACTCTGACTTATCGCTTTCAGACACTGCTGCAGAGAATTACAAGACACAGAGCTCTAATCATGACAGAGAGAACTGCAGAGTACTGAGAAGGGGATTTCAAACATAAGGCCAAAGTAGATGAGTTTGAAAAATTATCCTATTCAGCTGCTTTACTTACACTTGTCCTCAGGAATTATTACTTCATATTTAGCGACCGATTTTATCCAAGTTAAGAGAATAACCAGCCTGTATTTATGACTAGTTCGAGTGTGACAGAGCTCCAGGAGGAGCAGACGTGACACTGGAAAGTGATCGGGGCAGACATGACATGGAAAGTGATCGGGGCAGACATGACATGGAAAGTGATCGGGGCAGACATGACACAGGAAAGTGATCGGGGCAGACATGACATGGAAAGTGATCGGGGCAGACATGACACAGGAAAGTGATCAAGGCAGACATGACATGGAAAGTGATCGGGGCAGACATGACACGGGAAAGTGATCGGGGCAGACATGACATGGAAAGTGATCGGAGCAGACATGACACAGGAAAGTAATCTGGGCAGACACGACATGGAAAGTGATCGGAGCAGACACGACATGGAAAGTGATCGGGGCAGACATGACATGGAAAGTGATCGGGGCAGACATGACATGGAAAGTGATCGGGGCAGACATGACATGGAAAGTGATCGGAGCAGACATGACACAGGAAAGTGATCGGGGCAGACATGACATGGAAAGTGATCGGGGCAGACATGACACGGGAAAGTGATCGGGGCAGACATGACATGGAAAGTGATCGGAGCAGACATGACATGGAAAGTGATCGGAGCAGACATGACACAGGAAAGTAATCTGGGCAGACACGACATGGAAAGTGATCGGAGCAGACACGACATGGAAAGTGATCGGAGCAGACACGACATGGAAAGTGATCGGGGCAGACATGACACAGGAAAGTGATCGGGGTAGACATGACATGGAAAGTGATCGGAGCAGACATGACACAGGAAAGTGATCGGGGCAGATGGTTTCGCACAGTTTCCATGCCCTGGAATGTGTAGTATAACAGTGTGAGGCAGGGTCAGAAGTAGTAGTTTCAGCTCTGTGGACAGCTCCTCTCAGCACTGTGGACAGCTACTCCCAGCACTGTTCAGCACTGTGGACAGCTACTCCCAGCACTGTTCAGCACTGTGGACAGCTCCTCCCAGCACTGTTCAGCACTGTGGACAGCTCCTCTCAGCACTGTGGACAGCTCCTCTCAGCACTGTGGACAGCTCCTCTCAGCACTGTGGACAGCTCCTCTCAGCACTGTTCAGCACTGTGGACAGCTCCTCCCAGCAGCGTTCAGAACTGTGGCCAGCTCCTCCCAGCACTGTTCAACACTGTGGACAGCTACTCTCAGCACTGTGGACAGCTCCTCTCAGCACGGTGGACAGCTCCTCTCAGCACTGTTCAGAACTGTGGCCAGCTCCTCCCAGCACTGTTCAGCACTGTGGACAGCTCCTCTCAGCATGGTGGACAGCTCCTCTCGGCACGGTGGACAGCTCCTCTCAGCACGGTGGACAGCTGCTCTCGGCACGGTGGACAGCTCCTCTCGGCACGGTGGACAGCTCCTCTCGGCACTGTGGACAGCTCCTCTCGGCACTGTGGACAGCTCCTCTCGGCACTGTGGACAGCTCCTCTCGGCACTGTGGACAGCTCCTCTCGGCACTGTGGACAGCTCCTCTCGGCACTGTGGACAGCTCCTCTCGGCACTGTGGACAGCTCCTCTCGGCACTGTGGACAGCTCCTCTCCGCACGGTGGACAGCACCATCTCATTGGTATAGCGCAGTGCTGAAAGTCTACTCTAGAGTACAGTGCTGGGAAGAGGATCGATCAAAGGGGAGATTGCTAACTGAAGGTGCTGCCCCCTGAGGGCTGGTGCATCTCTGGTACATAGTTAATCACAATTAAAAGAGACATTATTTATGAAAGAGGGAATTGAGAAGGGAATTTCAAACTTAAGGGCAAAATTATATGAGTTGGAAAAATTCTCCCGTGCAGCTGGAAGGGGAGAATGATTCCAGTTTGGCTACTTCTGTCCTTAAGTTTGAAATTCCCTTCTCAATTCCCTGCAATGAATAAAGCCCTTCATTTCAATACGTGTTTATTTGTTGCAGCCAATACAAAGGGACAGATTACCTGGGGGGACTCGAGCTGCCTCTCATACATCATCCTAAATAACACAGTGATACATAGGGATTTACAGTGTGACATGAGCGGCAGGTTGGCACATTACTAAGGACTGCTTCTATATGAAGACCATTACTAACCAGAAACTCAGAGTCTGAAATACTCAGTACTGGATAATGGATCTCCAGGAGGATACTGATAGTTTGGGTTAAAGGCTAAAACTTACCAGGAAAGGTTAAAGCATCTTAACATGTATAGCTTGGAGGAAAGACGTAACAGGGGGGATATGATAGAAACATTTAAATACATAAAGGGAATCAACACAGTAAAGGAAGAGAGTATATTTATATGAAGAAAAACTACCACAACTAGAGGACATAGTCTTAAATTAGAGGGGCAACGATTTAAAAGTAATATCAGGAAGTATTACATTACTGAGAGGGTAGTGGATGTATGGAATAGCCTGCCAGCAGAAGTGGTAGAGGTTAATACAGTGAAGGAGTTTAATCATGCATGGGATAGGTATAAGGTTATCCTAGATATAAGATAAGGCCAGGGACTAATGAAAGTATTACATTACTGAGAGGGTAGTGGATGTATGGAATAGTCTTCCAGTAGAAGTGGTAGAGGTTAACACAGTGAAGGAGTTTAATCATGCATGGGATAGGTATAAGGTTATCCTAGATATAAGATAAGGCCAGGGACTAATGAAAGTATTACATTACTGAGAGGGTAGTGGATGCATGGAATAGTCTTCCAGTAGAAGTGGTAGAGGTTAATACAGTGAAGGAGTTTAAGCATGCATGGGATAGGTATAAGGCTATCCTAGATATAAGATAAGGTCAGGGACTAATGAAAGTATTACATTACTGAGAGGGTAGTGGATGTATGGAATAGTCTTCCAGTAGAAGTGGTAGAGGTTAATACAGTGAAGGAGTTTAAGCATGCATGGGATAGGTATAATGCTATCCTAGATATAAGATAAGGCCAGGGACTAATGAAAGTATTATATTACTGAGAGGGTAGTGGATGCATGGAACAGTCTTCCAGTAGAAGTGGTAGAGGTTAATACAGTGAAGGAGTTTAAGCATGCGTGGGATAGGTATAAGGCTATCCTAGATATAAGGCTAGGGACTAATGAAAGTATTACATTACTGAGAGGGTAGTGGATGCATGGAATAGTCTTCCAGTAGAAGTGGTAGAGGTTAATACAGTGAAGGAGTTTAAGCATGCGTGGGATAGGTATAAGGCTATCCTAGATAAAAGATAAGGCCAGGGACTAATGATAGTATTACATTACTGAGAGGGTAGTGGATGCATGGAATAGTCTTCCAGTAGAAGTGGTAGAGGTTAATACCGTGAAGGAGTTTAAGCATGCATGGGATAGGTATAAGGCTATCTTAGATATAAGATAAGGCCAGGGACTAATGAAAAGATTACATTACTGAGAGGGTAGTGGATGTATGGAATAGTCTTCCAGTAGAAGTGGTAGAGGTTAATACAGTGAAGGAGTTTAAGCATGCATGGGATAGGTATAAGGCTATCCTAGAGATAAGATAAGGTCAGGGACTAATGAAAGTATTACATTACTGAGAGGGTAGTGGATGCATGGAATAGTCTTCCAGTAGAAGTGGTAGAGGTTAATACAGTGAAGGAGTTTAAGCATGCATGGGATAGGTATAAGGCTATCCTAGATATAAGATAAGGCCAGGGACTAATGAAAGTATTATATTACTGAGAGGGTAGTGGATGCATGGAATAGTCTTCCAGTAGAAGTGGTAGAGGTTAATACAGTGAAGGAGTTTAAGCATGCGTGGGATAGGTATAAGGCTATCCTAGATATAAGGCTAGGGACTAATGAAAGTATTACATTACTGAGAGGGTAGTGGATGCATGGAATAGTCTTCCAGTAGAAGTGGTAGAGGTTAATACAGTGAAGGAGTTTAAGCATGCGTGGGATAGGTATAAGGCTATCCTAGATATAAGATAAGGCCAGGGACTAATGATACTATTACATTACTGAGAGGGTAGTGGATGCATGGAATAGTCTTCCAGTAGAAGTGGTAGAGGTTAATACAGTGAAGGAGTTTAAGCATGCATGGGATAGGTATAAGGCTATCATAGATATAAGATAAGGCCAGGGAATAATGAAAGGATTACATTACTGAGAGGGTAGTGGATGTATGGAATAGTCTTCCAGTAGAAGTGGTAGAGGTTAATACAGTGAAGGAGTTTAAGCATGCATGGGATAGGTATAAGGCTATCCTAGATATAAGATAAGGCCAGGGACTAATGAAAGGATTCAGATAACTGTGCAGACAAGATGGCTGAATAGTTCTTATCTGCCGGTGACACAGTCTGTGTTTCTGTGTAATGATTTTAATGAAATCTGGATGCTTTCTTAGCGCGATTTAATAATTAAGCATTTTCAGGATTAGCAGCCGGTCCCTAGAGGGAGAAGCAGAATACAGCAGGAGGGATGTTTAAAAGGTTGAACTTGGAGAAAGTTATTATCTAAATGACTATATTCCTATAAATGCTACAAGGATATTGCAATGGGGCGTGGCCATAAATAGAGGGCGGAGTCATGCTATGCGCCTGGTTAGTCGTTACTCCGTTCCTATGTTTCCCCCCAGACAGCCACGTTCCCCCTCCACATACAATCTCTTCCACGTTAACTGGATAATAATAATATTTCCCAGCATGCACCTCTGTATCCTGATTAAAGATTCATTTTGAATCTTTTTTTTTTAACCCTTGTTTCCTTAGAGAAAGTTTAAACAAAAAGTAAGATTCCCCTTCTCCTAATTAAACCCGAAGTGTATCTTTATAGATATTCTCGGCTCTGACTCAGAGATGAGGCAGAGCCGGAGGGAAGGCGGACGCATGCAGGCGGTGTCAGAGTGCACACAGCCAATCAGAGCAGGGGCACACCTCACTCATCTGCTCAGGGGTCTGAATAGAGTTATTGGTATATTGCAAAGGGGTTTAACTTCATTACCTCTACATTGTGCCATTCTGACAATTAAGGACCTCTATATTAGAAGCACAAACGCTTTAGGGGCCTGTCAACCTAGACAATTCACATTATAAGCAATGTTTAGATTTAGCAGAGACCCTTTAAGCATTTGAAACTGGTGCAGGACCCTGGAAAGAAGAGAAGCAATAATAATACTAATACTGTGCGTGGCATATAGTGTGACGTGTGATTAACTGCGCAGTATGGGGAGCTGGACATTTTATTTATTATACAGATTGCAGTCTGTATTTTCTCCCACAGGAATCTCGCTCAGGACTGATTGTAAATCTGATCTGGTGAGAAGGATACCCCAGAATTAATGACCAGGCTGAGCTTGCCTGAGCTTAATGGAAAGAGCCGAAATCCATTAGCAGGAGCACACAGTCTGCAGACACGTACGCATTCACGGCTTTAACCCCCGCGCTGGCGTTAAGATGTATAAAGGCTTGGGGTTTACATACTAGTAATATATATATATATAATGACACCCTGCCGCCTGCTTTACTAATTCTAGATTTTCTTAAACGTTGGGTGAAGTTGATTTCTGGAAATAACATTAATTTATTGGATTTTATTCCTCTACTTTCGCCTTGTAATATAACACACACAAAAAAGAGCGATTCTTCAGGGAAAAACAGCTGGCTGAGCATGGTGGGCTAGAGACCTGTGAGTCTGCTCTGTGGTGTTAAAGGATAGCTGTCTGTTATTTAGAGATGGCATTTGGAGGGGTCCACAGCCCCTATAGCATATTTGTATTAAAACATCTTCCTCCTCGCTTTTGACAGACTAGGGGAGAACATGTTTTGATTCATATAAGTATGTCACCTCATGAGAATAAACAAGGCTTACTCCGTCTTTGAAGGACTGTTGTTTTCACTTAGTTCTCCTAATATGAGGATAGACTGGTAGATACCTGTGATAGTACATACCAGTAAATCAGGGCTTGTCACATGACACCCCGCAACCAGCAGGAAGCTGAATGAAGATCTGGCTGCAGCAGAAATGCCCCCCCCCTCCTCTGCAATGAGGTAACGCAGCAGGGGGGGACTGGAAGAAATGCTCACTGGTGTGTGAGTATGTAACTGTGCGTATGTGATGTGTGAGTATGTAACTGTGCGTATGTGATGTGTGAGTATGTAACTGTGCGTATGTGATGTGTGAGTATGTAACTGGCTATGTATGTGATGTGTGAGTATGTAACTGTGCGTATGTGATGTGTGAGTATGTAACTGTGCGTATGTGATGTGTGAGTATGTAACTGTGCGTATGTGATGTGTGAGTATGTAACTGTGCGTATGTGATGTGTGAGTATGTAACTGTGCGTATGTGATGTGTGAGTATGTAACTGTGCGTATGTGATGTGTGAGTATGTAACTGTGCGTATGTGATGTGTGAGTATGTAACTGTGCGTATGTGATGTGTGAGTATGTAACTGTGCTTATGTGATCTGTGAGTATGTATCTTCGTATGTGATGTGTGAGTATGTAACTGTGCGTATGTGATGTGTGAGTATGTAACTGTGCGTATGTGATGTGTGAGTATGTAACTGTGCGTATGTGATGTGTGAGTATGTAACTGCGTAGGTAATGTGTGAGTATGTAACTGTGCGTATGTGATGTGTGAGTATGTAACTGTGCGTATGTGATGTGTGAGTATGTAACTGTGTGTATGTGATGTGTGAGTATGTAACTGTGCGTATGTGATGTGTGAGTATGTAACTGTGCGTATGTAATGTGTGAGTATGTAACTGTGCGTATGTGATGTGTGAGTATGTAACTGTGCGTATGTGATGTGTGAGTATGTAACTGTGCGTATGTGATGTGTGAGTATGTAACTGTGCGTATGTGATGTGTGAGTATGTAACTGTGTGTATGTGATGTGTGAGTATGTAACTGTGCGTATGTGATGTGTGAGTATGTAACTGTGCGTATGTGATGTGTGAGTATGTAACTGTGCGTATGTGATGTGTGAGTATGTAACTGTGCGTATGTGATGTGTGAGTATGTAACTGTGCGTATGTGATGTGTGAGTATGTAACTGTGTGTATGTAACTGTGCGTATGTAATGTGTGAGTATGTAACTGTGCGTATGTGATGTGTGAGTATGTAACTGTGCGTATGTAATGTGTGAGTATGTAACTGTGCGTATGTGATGTGTGAGTATGTAACTGTGCGTATGTGATGTGTGAGTATGTAACTGTGTGTATGTGATGTGTGAGTATGTAACTGTGCGTATGTGATGTGTGAGTATGTAACTGTGCGTATGTGATCTGTGAGTATGTAACTGTGCGTATGTGATGTGTGAGTATGTAACTGTGCGTATGTGATGTGTGAGTATGTAACTGTGCGTATGTGATGTGTGAGTATGTAACTGCGTAGGTAATGTGTGAGTATGTAACTGTGCGTATGTGATGTGTGAGTATGTAACTGTGCGTATGTGATGTGTGAGTATGTAACTGTGTGTATGTGATGTGTGAGTATGTAACTGTGCGTATGTGATGTGTGAGTATGTAACTGTGCGTATGTGATGTGTGAGTATGTAACTGTGCGTATGTGATGTGTGAGTATGTAACTGTGCGTATGTGATGTGTGAGTATGTAACTGTGCGTATGTGATGTGTGAGTATGTAACTGTGTGTATGTAACTGTGCGTATGTAATGTGTGAGTATGTAACTGTGCGTATGTGATGTGTGAGTATGTAACTGTGCGTATGTAATGTGTGAGTATGTAACTGTGCGTATGTGATGTGTGAGTATGTAACTGTGCGTATGTGATGTGTGAGTATGTAACTGTGTGTATGTGATGTGTGAGTATGTAACTGTGCGTATGTGATGTGTGAGTATGTAACTGTGCGTATGTGATGTGTGAGTATGTAACTGTGCGTATGTGATGTGTGAGTATGTAACTGTGCGTATGTGATGTGTGAGTATGTAACTGTGCGTATGTGATGTGTGAGTATGTAACTGTGCGTATGTGATGTGTGAGTATGTAACTGTGCGTATGTGATGTGTGAGTATGTTACTGTGCGTATGTGATGTGTGAGTATGTAACTGTGCGTATGTGATGTGTGAGTATGCAGAGGCGGCTCTAGACTTTGTGAGGCCTTAGGCGAAAGTCGAACATGAGGCCCTCACGGATACACATTATTAAATAAAATATATGCAAGTGATAATAAAAATGAACTGTAGAAACAGCATATTTCAAGATCAGACTCAAATCCCAGCTTCTAGAAATGAACAGCTCCTAGAATTTTATTTGTCTCATAATTATTCTACAAACATCTATAAACATTTGGTATAGATAAAATTGTGTGCGGCTGACTAACTCACATTGTTATTGCTGTGTCCTAAATGTGAACACTAACACATATCACACAGTCATTCATAGACACACTCAGTGAGCACACACTGACTCACAGACACACTCAGTCAGCACACAATCACACTCAGCCAGCACACACTCACAGATACACTCAGCCAGCACACACTGACTCACAGACACACTCAGAAAGCACACAATCACACTCAGCCAGCACACACTGACTCACAGACACACTCAGAAAGCACACAATCACACACTAACAGAAACACTCAGCCAGAAGGAAAGGTGCTCAATGTTGAAAGTGGTCTCACAGACCACGTTGTGCTAGAAGATTGGCACTTTGTTCTTCCTCACAGCACCGGATGCACTGTGATTTAGCCATTCAATATGCCAGGATTTTGCCACTCAATATGCCAGGATTTTGCCACTCTGTGACAGGATTTTGCCCCTCATTATGCCACAATTTTGCCCCTCACAAATCCTAGAATTTTGCCTCTCAATATGCCAGGATTTTGCCACTGTATGCCAGGATATTGCCCCTCACAATGCCAGGATTTTGCCCCTCACAATGCCAGGATTTAGCCTCTCACTATGCCAGGATTTTGCCCCTCATTATGCCAGAATTTTGCCCCTCACAATGCCAGAAATTTGCCTCTCAATATGCCAGGATTTTGCCACTGTATGCCAGGATATTGCCCCTCACTATGCCAGGGTTTTGCCACTCTGTGCCATGATTTTGCCCCTCATTATGCCAGAATTTTGCCCCTCACAATGCCAGAATTTTGCCCCTCACAATGCCAGAATTTTGCCTCTCACTATGCCAGAATTTTGACCCTCACAATGCCAGAAATTTGCCTCTCAATATGCCAGGATATTGCCCCTCACAATGCCAGGATATTGCCCCTCACAATGCCAGGATTTAGCCTCTCACTATGCCAGGATTTTGCCCCTCATTATGCCAGAATTTTGCCCCTCACTAAGCCAGAATTTTGCCTCTCAATATGCCAGGATTTTGCCACTGTATGCCAGGATATTGCCCCTCACAATGCCAGGATTTAGCCTCTCATTATGCCAGGATTTTGCCCCTCACAATGCCAGAATTTTGCCTCTCACTATGCCAGGATTTTGCCACTGTATGCCAGGATATTGCCCCTCGCAATGCCAGGATTTAGCCTCTCACTATGCCAGGATTTTGCCCCTCACCTCATTATGCCAGGATTTTGCCCCACACTTTGCCAATATGTAGCCACTCATTGTGCCAGGCTTTGCTCGTTTGTACCACCCTCCTCCCCTCCCTAGTACTTACCTCCATGCTGCTCTCCGCTGTTTCCTCCGTGCATCTTCTCTCCTGCACGGAGGAAGGAAGTTCCGGTCGCGTATTTTTTTTTTTTAAACTTTATTGCGCGGGTTCAATAGTTTAAAAAAAAAAAAAAAAACGCGATCGGAGCTTCCTTCCTCCGTGCAGGAGAGAAGATGCACGGAGGAAACGTCCCAGGTTAGTGTAACAGGGAGCTTAACGGCAGCGTTAATCTCCCTGTTACATCAAAGGTAATAAGGTGAGTTAGGCAGCCGCGAGGCCCCCGTGAGTGCGAGGCCCCCGTGAGTGCGAGGCCCCCGTGAGTGCGAGGCCTTAGGCGGCTGCCTAACTCGCCTAATTAGAGAGCCGCCTCTGTGAGTATGTAACTGTGCGTATGTGATGTGTGAGTATGTAACTGTGCGTATGTGATGTGTGAGTATGTAACTGTGCGTATGTGATGTGTGAGTATGTAACTGTGCGTATGTGATGTGTGTGTATGTAACTGTGCGTATGTGATGTGTGAGTATGTAACTGTGCGTATGTGATGTGTGTGTATGTAACTGTGCGTATGTGATGTGTGAGTATGTAACTGTGCGTATGTGATGTGTGTGTATGTAACTGTGCGTATGTGATGTGTGTGTATGTAACTGTGTGTATGTGATGTGTGAGTATGTAACTGTGCGTATGTGATGTGTGAGTATGTAACTGTGCGTATGTGATGTGTGAGTATGTAACTGTGCGTATGTGATGTGTGAGTATGTGATGTGTGTGTATGTTACTGTGCGTATGTGATGTGTGAGTATGTAACTGTGCGTATGTGATGTGTGAGTATGTAACTGTGCGTATGTGATGTGTGAGTATGTAACTGTGCGTATGTGATGTGTGAGTATGTAACTGTGCGTATGTGATGTGTGAGTATGTGATGTGTGTGTATGTAACTGTGCGTATGTGATGTGTGTGTATGTAACTGTGCGTATTTGATGTGTGTGTATGTAACTGTGCGTATGTGATGTGTGAGTATGTAACTGTGCGTATGTGATCTGTGAGTATGTAACTTCGTATGTGATGTGTGAGTATGTAACTGTGCGTATGTGATGTGTGAGTATGTAACTGTGCGTATGTGATCTGTGAGTATGTAACTGTGCGTATGTGATGTGTGAGTATGTAACTGTGCGTATGTGATGTGTGAGTATGTAACTGTGCGTATGTGATGTGTGAGTATGTAACTGCGTATGTGATGTGTGAGTATGTAACTGTGCGTATGTGATGTGTGAGTATGTAACTGCGTAGGTAATGTGTGAGTATGTAACTGTGCGTATGTGATGTGTGTATGTAACTGGCTATGTATGTGATGTGTGTGTATGTGATGTGTGTGACGTGTATGTGTGTATGTAATTGGCTGTGTATGTGATGTGTGTATGTATGTAACTGGCTTTGTATGTGATGTGTGTGTGTATGTAACTCGCTGTGTATGTGATGTGACGTGTGTGTGTGTGTATGTAACTGGCTATGTATGTGATGTGTGTGTATGTGATGTGTGTGACGTGTGTGTGTGTATGTAATTGGCTGTGTATGTGATGTGTGTGTGTATGTAATTGGCTGTGTATGTGATGTGTGTGTGTATGTAACTGGCTTTGTATGTGATGTGTGTGTGTATGTAACTGGCTGCGTATGTGATGTGTGTGTATGTAATTGGCTCTGTATGCGGTGTGTGTGTGTGTGTATGTAACTGGCTGTGTATGTGATGTGTGTGTGTATGTAACTGACTGTGTATGTGGTGCATGTAAATGTAAATGGGTGTGTGTGTATGTAACTGACTGTGTATGTGATGTGTGTGTGTATGTAACTGGCTGTGTATGTGATGTGTGTGTGTATGTAACTGGCTGTGTATGTGATGTGTGTGTGTATGTAACTGACTGTGTATGTGGTGCATGTAAATGTAACTGGGTGTGTCTAAAAAATTTTTGCTGGCTTCTAAAAGTTAATTAAGTTTGTCAAGCACTGAAGTATATCCTCTGACCGACAGCTGCCATGTTTCCCTGAGAAGCAGGCAGCTGTCTGGTCGACGACTGTCAACCCCCTGATAGAGCTATACAGAGCAAAATATTCTAAATAACATGTCCTCCCCCTGATAGAGCTATACAGAGCAAAATATTCTAAATAACATGTCAGACCCATGATAGAGCTATACGGAGCAAAGATTCTAAACAACATGTCCTCCCCCTGATAGAGCTATACGGATCAAAGATTCTAAACAACATGTCCTCCCCCTGATAGAGCTATACAGAGCAAAAGATTCTAAATAACATGTCAGACCCATGATAGAGCTATACGGAGCAAAGATTCTAAATACCATGTCCATCCCCTGATAGAGCTATACAGAGCCTAGATTCTAAACAACATGTCCGCCCCTGATAGAGCTATACTGAGCAAAGATTCTAAACAACATGTCCTCCCCCTGATAGAGCTATACAGAGCAAAGATTCTAAACAACATGTCCACCCACTGATAGAGCTATACAGAGCAAAGATTCTAAATACCATGTCCATCCCCTGATAGAGCTATACAGAGCCTAGATTCTAAACAACATGTCCGCCCCTGATAGAGCTATACTGAGCAAAGATTCTAAACAACATGTCCACCCCCTGATAGAGCTATACAGAGCAAAGATTCTAAATTGCATGTCCATCCCCTGATAGAGCTATAAAGAGCAAAGATTCTAAACAACATGTCCACCCCTGATAGAGCTATACAGAGCAAAGATTCTAAACAACATGTCTGCCCCTGATAGAGCTATACAGAGCAAAGATTCTAAACAACATGTCCACCCCTGATAGAGCTATACGGAGCAAAGATTCTAAACAACATGTTCGCCTCCTGATTGTAAGTTCTTTTGACTCTCGTTATATAACTTCCCTTAACATTTTTTGTAGTATTTAATAAAAATGCTGATTTATTTCACATAGGTTAAAAATGTATCAGACAGATTAAAAAAAATAAATTGTACTCCCATATTATGATATCACAGTCTCCCATATTATGATATCACAGTCTCCCATATTATGATATCACAGTCTCCCATATTATGATATCACAGTCCCCCATATTATGATATCACAGTCCCCCATATTATGATATCACAGTCTCCCATATTATTATATCACAGTCTCCCATATTATGATATCACAGTCCCCCATATTATGATATCACAGTCTCCCATATTATGATATCACAGTCTCCCATATTATTATATCACAGTCTCCCATATTATTATATCACAGTCTCCCATATTATTATATCACAGTCTCCCATACTATTATATCACAGTCTCCCATATTATTATATCACAGTCTCCCATATTATTATATCACAGTCTCCCATATTATGATATCACAGTCTCCCATATTATGATATCACAGTCTCCCATATTATGATATCACAGTCTCCCATATTATTATATCACAGTCTCCCATATTATGATATCACAGTCTCCCATATTATTATATCACAGTCTCCCATATTATTATATCACAGTCTCCCATATTATTATATCACAGTCTCCCATATTATTATATCACAGTCTCCCATATTATATCACAGTCTCCCATATTATGATATCACACTCTCCCATATCATGATATCACAGTCTCCCATATTATGATATCACAGTCTCCCATATTATGATATCACAGTCTCCCATATTATTATATCACAGTCTCCCATATTATTATATCACAGTCTCCCATATTATTATATCACAGTCTCCCATATTATGATATCACAGTCTCCCATATTATTATATCACAGTCTCCCATATTATTATATCACAGTCTCCCATATTATGATATCACAGTCTCCCATATTATGATATCACAGTCTCCCATATTATTATATCACAGTCTCCCATATTATGATATCACAGTCTCCCATATTATTATATCACAGTCTCCCATATTATGATATCACAGTCTCCCATATTATTATATCACAGTCTCCCATATTATTATATCACAGTCTCCCATATTATGATATCACAGTCTCCCATATTATGATATCACAGTCTCCCATATTATGATATCACAGTCTCCCATATTATGATATCACAGTCTCCCATATCATGATATCACAGTCTCCCATATCATGATATCACAGTCTCCCATATTATGATATCACAGTCGCCCATATTATGATATCACAGTCTCCCATATTATGATATCACAGTCTCCCATATTATGATATCACAGTCTCCCATATTATGATATCACAGTCTCCCATATCATGATATCACAGTCTCCCATATCATGATATCACAGTCTCCCATATTATGATATCACAGTCGCCCATATTATGATATCACAGTCTCCCATATTATGATATCACAGTCGCCCATATTATGATATCACAGTCTCCCATATTATGATATCACAGTCTCCCATATTATGATATCACAGTCTCCCATATTATGATATCACAGTCTCCCATATTATGATATCACAGTCTCCCATATTATGATATCACAGTCTCCCATATTATGATATCACAGTCTCCCATATTATTATATCACAGTCTCCCATATTATGATATCACAGTCTCCCATATTATGATATCACAGTCTCCCATATTATTATATCACAGTCTCCCATATTATGATATCACAGTCTCCCGTATTATGATATCACAGTCTCCCATATTATTATATCACAGTCTCCCATATTATGATATCACAGTCTCCCATATTATTATATCACAGTCTCCCATATTATGATATCACAGTCTCCCATATTATGATATCACAGTCTCCCATATTATGATATCACAGTCTCCCATATTATGATATCACAGTCTCCCATATTATGATATCACAGTCTCCCATATTACTATATCACAGTCTCCCATATTACTATATCACAGTCTCCCATATTATGATATCACAGTCTCCCATATTATTATATCACAGTCTCCCATATTATTATATCACAGTCTCCCATATTATGATATCACAGTCTCCCATATTATGATATCACAGTCTCCCATATCATGATATCACAGTCTCCCATATTATGATATCACAGTCTCCCATATTATGATATCACAGTCTCCCATATTATGATATCACAGTCTCCCATATTATGATATCACAGTCTCCCATATTATTATATCACAGTCTCCCATATTATTATATCACAGTCTCCCATATTATGATATCACAGTCTCCCATATTATTATATCACAGTCTCCCATATTATGATATCACAGTCTCCCATATTATTATATCACAGTCTCCCATATTATTATATCACAGTCTCCCATATTATGATATCACAGTCTCCCATATTATGATATCACAGTCTCCCATATTATGATATCACAGTCTCCCATATCATGATATCACAGTCTCCCATATCATGATATCACAGTCTCCCATATTATGATATCACAGTCGCCCATATTATGATATCACAGTCTCCCATATTATGATATCACAGTCTCCCATATTATGATATCACAGTCTCCCATATTATTATATCACAGTCTCCCATATTATGATATCACAGTCTCCCATATTATTATATCACAGTCTCCCATATTATGATATCACAGTCTCCCATATTATGATATCACAGTCTCCCATATTATGATATCACAGTCTCCCATATTATGATATCACAGTCTCCCATATTATTATATCACAGTCTCCCATATTACTATATCACAGTCTCCCATATTATATCACAGTCTCCCATATTATGATATCACAGTCTCCCATATTATTATATCACAGTCTCCCATATTATTATATCACAGTCTCCCATATTATGATATCACAGTCTCCCATATTATGATATCACAGTCTCCCATATCATGATATCACAGTCTCCCATATTATGATATCACAGTCTCCCATATTATGATATCACAGTCTCCCATATTATGATATCACAGTCTCCCATATTATGATATCACAGTCTCCCATATTATGATATCACAGCCTCCCATATTATTATATCACAGTCTCCCATATTATGATATCACAGTCTCCCATATTATTATATCACAGTCTCCCATATTATTATATCACAGTCTCCCATATTATGATATCACAGTCTCCCATATTATTATATCACAGTCTCCCATATTATTATATCACAGTCTCCCATATTATATCACAGTCTCCCATATTATGATATCACAGTCTCCCATATTATGATATCACACTCTCCCATATCATGATATCACAGTCTCCCATATTATTATATCACAGTCTCCCATATTATTATATCACAGTCTCCCATATTATTATATCACAGTCTCCCATATTATGATATCACAGTCTCCCATATTATTATATCACAGTCTCCCATATTATGATATCACAGTCTCCCATATTATTATATCACAGTCTCCCATATTAATATATCACAGTCTCCCATATTATGATATCACAGTCTCCCATATTATGATATCACACTCTCCCATATCATGATATCACAGTCTCCCATATTATGATATCACAGTCTCCCATATTATTATATCACAGTCTCCCATATTATGATATCACAGTCCCCCATATTATGATATCACAGTCCCCCATATTATGATATCACAGTCTCCCATATTATGATATCACACTCTCCCATATTATGATATCACAGTCTCCCATATTATTATATCACAGTCTCCCATATTATGATATCACAGTCCCCCATATTATGATATCACAGTCTCCCATATTATGATATCACAGTCTCCCATATTATTATATCACAGTCTCCCATATTATGATATCACAGTCTCCCATATTATGATATCACAGTCTCCCATATTATTATATCACAGTCTCCCATATTATTATATCACAGTCTCCCATATTATTATATCACAGTCACCCATATTATGATATCACAGTCTCCCATATTATGATATCACAGTCTCCCATATTATTATATCACAGTCTCCCATATTATGATATCACAGTCTCCCATATTATGATATCACATTCTCCCATATTATTATATCACAGTCTCCCGTATTATGATATCACAGTCTCCCGTATTATGATATCACAGTCTCCCGTATTATGATATCACAGTCTCCCATATTATGATATCACAGTCTCCCATATTATGATATCACAGTCTCCCATATTATGATATCACAGTCTCCCATATTATGATATCACAGTCTCCCATATTATGATATCACAGTCTCCCATATTATGATATCACAGTCTCCCATACTATTATATCACAGTCTCCCATATTATGATATCACAGTCTCCCATATTATTATATCACAGTCTCCCATATTATGATATCACAGTCTCCCATATTATGATATCACAGTCTCCCATATTATTATATCACAGTCTCCCATATTATGATATCACAGTCTCCCATATTATGATATCACAGTCTCCCGTATTATGATATCACAGTCTCCCGTATTATTATATCACAGTCTCCCATATTATTATATCACAGTCTCCCATATTATGATATCACAGTCTCCCATATTATTATATCACAGTCTCCCATATTATATCACAGTCTCCCATATTATATCACAGTCTCCCATATCATGATATCACACTCTCCCATATTATGATATCACACTCTCCCATATCATGATATCACAGTCTCCCATATTATGATATCACAGTCTCCCATATTATGATATCACAGTCTCCCATATTATGATATCACAGTCTCCCATATTATGATATCACAGTCTCCCATATTATGATATCACAGTCTCCCATATTATTATATCACAGTCTCCCATATTATATCACAGTCTCCCATATTATGATATCACAGTCTCCCATATTATTATATCACAGTCTCCCATATTATTATATCACAGTCTCCCATATTATTATATCACAGTCTCCCATATTATGATATCACAGTCTCCCATATTATGATATCACAGTCTCCCATATTATTATATCACAGTCTCCCATATTATTATATCACAGTCTCCCATATTATGATATCACAGTCTCCCATATTATGATATCACAGTCTCCCATATTATGATATCACAGTCTCCCATATTATGATATCACAGTCTCCCATATTATTATATCACAGTCTCCCATATTATTATATCACAGTCTCCCATATTATTATATCACAGTCTCCCATACTATTATATCACAGTCTCCCATATTATGATATCACAGTCTCCCATATTATGATATCACAGTCTCCCATATTATGATATCACAGTCTCCCATATTATTATATCACAGTCTCCCATACTATTATATCACAGTCTTCCATACTATGATATCACAGTCTCCCATATTATGATATCACAGTCTCCCATATTATGATATCACAGTCTCCCATATTATGATATCACAGTCTCCCATATTATTATATCACAGTCTCCCATATTATTATATCACAGTCTCCCATATTATTATATCACAGTCTCCCATACTATTATATCACAGTCTCCCATATTATTATATCACAGTCTCCCATATTATGATATCACAGTCTCCCATATTATGATATCACAGTCTCCCATATTATTATATCACAGTCTCCCATATTATTATATCACAGTCTCCCATACTATTATATCACAGTCTCCCATATTATGATATCACAGTCTCCCATATTATTATATCACAGTCTCCCATATTATGATATCACAGTCTCCCATATTATGATATCACAGTCTCCCATATTATTATATCACAGTCTCCCATATCATGATATCACAGTCTCCCATATTATGATATCACAGTCTCCCATATTATGATATCACAGTCTCCCATATTATTATATCACAGTCTCCCATATTATTATATCACAGTCTCCCATATTATGATATCACAGTCTCCCATATTATGATATCACAGTCTCCCATATTATGATATCACAGTCTCCCATATTATGATATCACAGTCTCCCATATTATTATATCACAGTCTCCCATATTATGATATCACAGTCTCCCATATTATGATATCACAGTCTCCCATATTATGATATCACAGTCTCCCATATTATGATATCACAGTCCCCCATATTATGATATCACAGTCTCCCATATTATGATATCACAGTCTCCCATATTATTATATCACAGTCTCCCATATTATGATATCACAGTCTCCCATATTATGATATCACAGTCGCCCATATTATTATATCACAGTCTCCCATATTATGATATCACAGTCTCCCATATTATGATATCACAGTCTCCCATATTATTATATCACAGTCTCCCATATTATTATATCACAGTCTCCCATATTATTATATCACAGTCTCCCATATTATTATATCACAGTCTCCCATATTATTATATCACAGTCTCCCATATTATATCACAGTCTCCCATATTATTATATCACAGTCTCCCATATTATGATATCACAGTCTCCCATATTATGATATCACAGTCTCCCATATTATGATATCACAGTCTCCCATATTATTATATCACAGTCTCCCATATTATGATATCACAGTCTCCCATATTATTATATCACAGTCTCCCATATTATTATATCACAGTCTCCCATATTATTATATCACAGTCTCCCATATTATTATATCACAGTCTCCCATATTATGATATCACAGTCTCCCATATTATGATATCACAGTCTCCCATATTATTATATCACAGTCTCCCATATTATTATATCACAGTCTCCCATATTATTATATCACAGTCTCCCATATTATTATATCACAGTCTCCCATATTATATCACAGTCTCCCATATTATTATATCACAGTCTCCCATATTATGATATCACAGTCTCCCATATTATGATATCACAGTCTCCCATATTATTATATCACAGTCTCCCATATTATGATATCACAGTCTCCCATATTATTATATCACAGTCTCCCATATTATTATATCACAGTCTCCCATATTATTATATCACAGTCTCCCATATTATTATATCACAGTCTCCCATATTATATCACAGTCTCCCATATTATTATATCACAGTCTCCCATATTATGATATCACAGTCTCCCATATTATTATATCACAGTCTCCCATATTATTATATCACAGTCTCCCATATTATATCACAGTCTCCCATATTATTATATTACAGTCCCCCATATTATGATATCACAGTCTCCCATATTATGATATCACAGTCTCCCATATTATTATATCACAGTCTCCCATATTATGATATCACAGTCTCCCATATTATGATATCACAGTCGCCCATATTATTATATCACAGTCTCCCATATTATGATATCACAGTCTCCCATATTATGATATCACAGTCTCCCATATTATTATATCACAGTCTCCCATATTATTATATCACAGTCTCCCATATTATTATATCACAGTCTCCCATATTATTATATCACAGTCTCCCATATTATATCACAGTCTCCCATATTATTATATCACAGTCTCCCATATTATGATATCACAGTCTCCCATATTATGATATCACAGTCTCCCATATTATGATATCACAGTCTCCCATATTATTATATCACAGTCTCCCATATTATGATATCACAGTCTCCCATATTATTATATCACAGTCTCCCATATTATGATATCACAGTCTCCCATATTATTATATCACAGTCTCCCATATTATTATATCACAGTCTCCCATATTATATCACAGTCTCCCATATTATTATATCACAGTCTCCCATATTATGATATCACAGTCTCCCATATTATGATATCACAGTCTCCCATATTATGATATCACAGTCTCCCATATTATTATATCACAGTCTCCCATATTATTATATCACAGTCTCCCATATTATTATATCACAGTCTCCCATACTATGATATCACAGTCTCCCATATTATGATATCACAGTCTCCCATATTATGATATCACAGTCTCCCATATTATGATATCACAGTCTCCCATATTATTATATCACAGTCTCCCATATTATGATATCACAGTCTCCCATATTATTATATCACAGTCTCCCATATTATGATATCACAGTCTCCCATATTATGATATCACAGTCTCCCATATTATTATATCACAGTCTCCCATATTATTATATCACAGTCTCCCATATTATTATATCACAGTCTCCCATACTATTATATCACAGTCTCCCATATTATTATATCACAGTCTCCCATATTATGATATCACAGTCTCCCATATTATGATATCACAGTCTCCCATATTATTATATCACAGTCTCCCATATCATGATATCACAGTCTCCCATATTATGATATCACAGTCTCCCATATTATGATATCACAGTCTCCCATATTATTATATCACAGTCTCCCATATTATTATATCACAGTCTCCCATATTATTATATCACAGTCTCCCATATTATGATATCACAGTCTCCCATATTATGATATCACAGTCTCCCATATTATGATATCACAGTCTCCCATATTATGATATCACAGTCTCCCATATTATTATATCACAGTCTCCCATATTATGATATCACAGTCTCCCATATTATGATATCACAGTCTCCCATATTATTATATCACAGTCTCCCATATTATGATATCACAGTCTCCCATATTATTATATCACAGTCTCCCATATTATGATATCACAGTCTCCCATATTATGATATCACAGTCGCCCATATTATTATATCACAGTCTCCCATATTATGATATCACAGTCTCCCATATTATGATATCACAGTCTCCCATATTATTATATCACAGTCTCCCATATTATTATATCACAGTCTCCCATATTATTATATCACAGTCTCCCATATTATTATATCACAGTCTCCCATATTATATCACAGTCTCCCATATTATTATATCACAGTCTCCCATATTATGATATCACAGTCTCCCATATTATGATATCACAGTCTCCCATATTATGATATCACAGTCTCCCATATTATTATATCACAGTCTCCCATATTATTATATCACAGTCTCCCATATTATTATATCACAGTCTCCCATACTATTATATCACAGTCTCCCATATTATGATATCACAGTCTCCCATATTATGATATCACAGTCTCCCATATTATTATATCACAGTCTCCCATATTATTATATCACAGTCTCCCATATTATGATATCACAGTCTCCCATATTATGATATCACAGTCTCCCTACTTGGACCTTAATGAGGGTCTCCTTTAATCTACGAAATAATCATTTCTGGGCTAAACATCTTCTTTATTAAATATTTCCTCCCCCGTGAGAGTCTCTTGCCACCCAGACGGTAACTTACAGGCAGGCTGTAAAAAGATGGCTTCCTGCCAATGTTAGGTGTTTGGAGGGAATAGTGTGGCCGGTATTTTTTGAGGACTAGGTGGCAGCCTTACATGAGAGGCATCCTGCTCATGGGAGCTACTAAATCCCGTAAGATGCCATTATCCTTGGCGTACAACTCCTGGATGTCACGGATCTGTTGAATAAAGACGTTCTCCGGAGAGAGGTCTTAGACACTGTCAGAAACATTTATTCACTGGTTAGGGAACATTACACTTCCAATCTCTTTAATCCTGCTTCGCCGGCAGCTGTAATTGTACCGCGGGAAGCTGGGGGATTGACGTTAGATGTGGGAAAGGAAGAGATCAGAGAAGGCTTGTTAGGGGGGCTGTAGGGTAACCGCAGTTCTTACAGCTTCAATTAACCCATCCCACCGCCAGACCTCGATCACAGAAAAAATAGGAGAAACAAAGAGAGGATGTAAAGGTTCCTTGGAGGACTCCTAGACAGATCTTGTTTTAATGAGAAAGTCACAAAAAATCACCCGTTTCTGGGTGAAAACAATATCTCCCACCTAGCAGAGGAAATGGGGTATCAAACGAGACTCGTGACCCATTTAATGGTGCAGTTCCACTGAGCCTGTTCTCTGTATGTTATACACGTGTTTTAATATAAGTCAAATGCACTTATTTTTGCTTTAAGATAAGTTATACTGTTCCGGTAGTTTTATATTGAAAATAATTCCAGCATGGCTTCTAAATTCAGTGACATTCCAATAAGGAGGGGCTTGCAGAGAGAGGAGGGGCTTGGGAGAGAGGAGGGGCTTGGAGAGAGAGGCGGGGCTTTTGCTATAGTAAATCCATTACACTTTATATGCAGTGTTCAGAAGCCAGGATCAGATAAGTCGGATATACATGGTGCAGAATATTATTTCACAGGTGGAGCTGTCCCTTTAACATCCTCCAAATCCCATCTATACATTGCTAGGGGAGGCTAGATCATGGATATTTGTCATTAGTAGTATATTAATGGGACTGTAATGTATACATATAACTCTGCTAGATTCTGTTATGAGATTGAGGGAATAAAATAATATGACGCTATGACATCATTTCAGTGTAAGTGATGCATTATTTTGCAGAAATCATCTCTGGAGCCCATCACTAGGCCATGATGTGTAACTGTGTCTGAGACACGGGATAGAATGGTATTGTCCATCTCTGGAGCCCATCACTAGGCCATGATTTGTAACTGTGTCTGAGACACGGGATAGAATGGTATTGTGCATCTCTGGAGCCCACCACTAGGCCATGATGTGTAACTGTGTCTGAGACACGGGATAGAATGGTATTGTGCATCTCTGGAGCCCACCACTAGGCCATGATGTGTAACTGTGTCTGAGACACGGGATAGAATGGTATTGTGCATCTCTGGAGCCCACCACTAGGCCATGATGTGTAACTGTGTCTGAGACACGGGATAGAATGGTATTGTGCATCTCTGGAGCCCACCACTAGGCCATGATGTGTAACTGTGTCTGAGACACGGGATAGAATGGTATTGTGCATCTCTGGAGCCCATCACTAGGCCATGATGTGTAACTGTGTCTGAGACACGGGATAGAATGGTATTGTGCATCTCTGGAGCCCATCACTAGGCCATGATGTGTAACTGTGTCTGAGACACGGGATAGAATGGTATTGTCCATCTCTGGAGCCCATCACTAGGCCATGATGTGTAACTGTGTCTGAGACACGGGATAGAATGGTATTGTGCATCTCTGGAGCCCATCACTAGGCCATGATGTGTAACTGTGTCTGAGACACGGGATAGAATGGTATTGTCCATCTCTGGAGCCCATCACTAGGCCATGATGTGTAACTGTGTCTGAGACACGGGATAGAATGGTATTGTGCATCTCTGGAGCCCATCACTAGGCCATGATGTGTAACTGTGTCTGAGACACGGGATAGAATGGTATTGTGCATCTCTGGAGCCCACCACTAGGCCATGATGTGTAACTGTGTCTGAGACACGGGATAGAATGGTATTGTGCATCTCTGGAGCCCATCACTAGGCCATGATGTGTAACTGTTTCTGAGACACGGGATAGAATGGTATTGTGCATCTCTGGAGCCCACCACTAGGCCATGATGTGTAACTCTGTCTGAGACACGGGATAGAATGGTATCTCTGCAGGGTGCAAGACAAGACATGGACACTGTGAAACACGTTACAGACCAATAATTACAGTCTCTTAACGACAACAATCAGCAAAAAACCTAAACATGTTTATTTGAAATATTGCATCAAGTGGAGTCAGTTTTTACGGGTCACTTATACGTTTTTCAGGCTGTTTTGCAATATGTAGAAGTCATATGTGACCAGAAGGTAATCAGTGAACTAATCATGTAGTGGATCCCACAGAATCACACTGATTTCCTTCTGGTCACATATGACTTCTACATACTGGAAGGCAGCAATCAAAAGTTATATGTGCTCTGTAACAACTGATGGAAGTGGCAGCCGGTGACTCACAGCTTGGTAATAAACTGCAAAAATAAATCTTTTCACAACTAGGATGGTGCACATCTCCCTTCCATAAGTGTTTCACAAGGGATGAGTCCGGCAGCATCTCCTTCCAACCTCGAGGCTTCTGTCTGGCATAGATAAAACACTACAGAGCTTTTTATCCCAACTGATGTGTTTCTCTGACTGATCCCCCTGTGCAGAAGGCAGGATGTTACACTCCATCAGAGCCCCCTTCCAAGGGACGGACCAGGGAGCATTGGATCTGCTGCACCCCTTATTGCTCTAACACTGCCGAGCAGCAAACCGAAAGAGCTGACAACTCAACGTCAATCTAAAACATAAATAATAAATCACAATAAAACGTGGAATTCCTACAAATCCAGGCTCCAGTACACAGACTGCAGACCGAAGTAGCCGCAGGGCCTTTTAAAGTCCTAGTGAGTCCCGGACAAAGACGATTCCTGGGAGAGATCTGAATTTTATCAGTCTATGGAACAGAAAACACGGACTGTAATCTGGATAAATAAAACATGTTATAAACATTTCCAGACCCTTTTCACACACAGTAAATAATAGATTGCAACCTCGCCTTGCTTCTCTCTCTCTCTCTAGAGTTCTGCACCAGTTTAAAAAATGCTTAAAGGGACCGACTGTTGCCCAAAAGGCACCTTCCTAATATTAATGCATATTAATGTGCTTCCAAAGTACTTTATAATGCATGTCTTACAGTTTGCATTTCTTCAAATATAAAATACTTACAGCCAGATGAATTTGGGAATTACAGCAGTTTGCAAGAAGCCATTTCTTGTTTGGGCTGAATTCATGTTTCATTCATACAGAGAATAATATATATAATTATATGTGTGTGTGTGTGTGTGTGTGAGTGTGTGTATATATATATATATATAATATGTAATTCACACTAATGTGCAGAGGTCACATTAACTACACACATGCATACACAGTTACACTTACCACACACATACACACTTACCACACACCCACATACACATTTATACACACAAACACCACACACTCACATACATACTTATCACACACATACATACACTTACCGCTCCCACACACCACACATACACATAACACCCCCCCCACACACACCACACATACACTTACCCACACCACACACACCCATTTATACACACACTCACATACACTTACCCCACACACATATACCCAATTATACACACACACTCACATAAATACACTTACCAAACAGTTGTTTTAGTTTTTGTTTTAAACAGGACTGTGGGCTCCCCATTACCTTCATGCTGCCGGTGCTCTTCTTCCCTTCCTCTGACCCTTGCACATGACCGCACGCGCAATGTAGAGGAGGGAAAAGCAGCACCGCTCTGTGTAGGGAACAGCATCCCGTGTGGTGAGCAGTTGGAGGTGCGGCTACCTGAGCAGAGCTCAGGCGGGTCGCACCTCAAACCCCGCCGGGCCGCATGTTGGACACCTCTGTCCTACTGTGTGTAAGAGCAAGTCTATTACAGTCCACACAATGTATTCTATTCCAGCAGCACAGGAAGTGACCAAATGAAACAAAACTGGATATCCTCAGTGTCTAAATAATCAGTGCTGTAACACCTGCAGTAAACATGCAGAGTAATCACTGGGGAGGGCTTGAGTCAAATATTAAACATGTGATTTATGCAGAATGCCTGCATCAAATCACACTGGGATAAAAGCCTGTGCATTATACAAGCAGTGATCTTCATCTTGCACCAGAGTGAGTTTCGGGACTTTGCGGTCGCTTTTAAAGGAACAAAAAAAGTCTAAAAAATGATCTGTACGGAGGGATTTGTACGTGAAAGAGAGAATTGCAGGGAATTGAGAAGGGATTTTCTCCCATTCAGCTGGAAGAGGCACAGAGGATACAGATTGGTGCTGATGTTTCATAACAAGAAATGAACAGATATCTTCTCACCGGGTACCACAAATGGAACGCACATGGTGAAGTAACAGGCGAGGCATGAAAACCCCATATTATGCAGTCCTCAGAAACGATTTACTCTAATTGCCAAAACCCTCCACGGTAGCCGTGCAGACACTCAGGCGTTGGTTTACATCAGATTCTCGGAGGGTGTTGGGTTTTGTAAATAGATTTTCACAGGGGTGGCTCTCTGACTCAATGGGGCACAGAGCTGTATGATTAAAAACTGAGGCTCGGAAGCACAGGCAGTGAGTGGAGTGCCCTGCGAGTGTTGCTAAAGGGGACATGTCCTTTATCTGGATAGTCCTGGAGCTATAGTGCTTGGTGGTGTATCAAGTCCTTATCTGGCATTATTGGACAGCACAGCTGGGATTTCATAACTCAACAGTGCCTCCATGTCGGACATGACACTGCAAGCTGACAAATTCCTGCCATGATCCATTGGGGGTGATGTATACCTGTGCTATCTGCGTGTGTGCCAGTGTATTAAGCAGACTCCACACAGGCACTAAAAAGCTCCTAATTAGTGTGAGAGATCCTCTACCTGTAATTGGTGGAGGTTCTCTCCCCCAGTAAAGAGTCAGGCACGAATTATAAAAAGCACAATTACCGTTATGTATAAAGCACATTTTAGTTTTTTTACTTGCTGACACTTTACAGTGCAGGAGTTTTTATAAATAACCCTCAAAGTCCCAAAAGATCAATAAATCTATTAGGAGTCTTGAATTAATCCATAAGTTTCTTATCTGAACAGCACATAAATGTGAAATAATACAATAATAATGGAGAATAATACATGTTTTAACCCCACTGATACGTCAGATGGAAGAGTATTTCTATAGGAGCTATTTAAATGGGATAACTGCACATCTAGATCTAGAACATGTAACTGTTCTTTTGGCCGGCACCAATAACTCACATGTTGCTGAAATCCACCCAGCAAGCAGTGCAAGCTTTATCATTCCAGACTTGATCCAGAACCTCACTAAACAATTCCATAGAAGACTGAATGCTCATAATACACTCGTTCTAGACTGGGTTGCTCTATGATATATAGCCTAGTCTTGGTTGGCTCAAACATAGAAACCCAGAATATGTCACTGGCAGATAAGAACCATTCACCCATCTAATCTGCACAATTATCTGGATACTTTCATTAGTCCTTGACCTTATCTTATATCTAGGATAACCTTATACCTATCCCATGCATGCTTAAACTCCTTCGCTGTATTAACCTCTACCACTTCTACTGGAAGACTATTCCACACATCCACTACCCTCTCAGTAATGTAATACTTTCATTAGTCCCTGGCCTTATCTTATATCTAGGATAGCCCTATACCTATCCCATGCATGCTTAAACTCCTTCACTGTATTAACCTCTACCACTTCTACTGGAAGACTATTCCATACATCCACTACCCTCTCAGTAATGTAATACTTTCATTAGTCCCTGGCCTTATCTTATATCTAGGATAGCCTTATACCTATCCCACGCTGCTTAAACTCCTTCACTGCATTAACCTCTACCACTTCTACTGGAAGACTATTCCATGCATCCACTACCCTCTCAGTAATGTAATACTTTAATTAGTCCCTGACCTTATCTTATATCTAGGATAGCCTTATACCTATCCCATGCATGCTTAAACTCCTTCACTGTATTAACCTCTACCACTTCTACTGGAAGACTATTCCATACATCCACTACCCTCTCAGTAATGTAATACTTTCATTAGTCCCTGGTCTTATCTTAAATCTAGGATAGCCTTATACCTATCCCACGCATGCTTAAACTCCTTCACTGTATTAACCTCTACCACTTCTACTGGAAGACTATTCCATACATCCACTACCCTCTCAGTAATGTAATACTTTCATTAGTCCCTGACCTTATCTTATATCTAGGATAGCCTTATACCTATCCCATGCATGCTTAAACTCCTTCACTGCATTAACCTCTACCACTTCTACTGGAAGACTATTCCATGCATCCACTACCCTCTCAGTAATGTAATACTTTCATTAGTCCCTGGCCTTATCTTATATCTAGGATAGCCTTATACCTATCCCACGCTGCTTAAACTGCTTCACTGTATTAACCTCTACCACTTCTACTGGAAGACTATTCCATGCATCCACTACCCTCTCAGTAATGTAATACTTTCATTAGTCCCTGGTCTTATCTTATATCTAGGATAGCCTTATACCTATCCCATGCATGCTTAAACTCCTTCACTGTATTAACCTCTACCACTTCTACTGGAAGACTATTCCATGCATCCACTACCCTCTCAGTAATGTAATACTTTCATTAGTCCCTGGCCTTATCTTATATCTAGGATAGCCTTATACCTATCCCACGCTGCTTAAACTGCTTCACTGCATTAACCTCTACCACTTCTACTGGAAGACTATTCCATACATCCACTACCCTCTCAGTACAGTAATACTTTCATTAGTCCCTGGCCTTATCTTATATCTAGGATAGCCGTATACCTATCCCACGCATGCTTAAACTCCTTCACTGTATTAACCTCTACCACTTCTACTGGAAGACTATTCCATACATCCACTACCCTCTCAGTAAAGTAATACTTTCATTAGTCCCTGGCCTTATCTTATATCTAGGATAGCCTTATACCTATCCCACGCTGCTTAAACTGCTTCACTGTATTAACCTCTACCACTTCTACTGGAAGACTATTCCATACATCCACTACCCTCTCAGTACAGTAATACTTTCATTAGTCCCTGGCCTTATCTTATATCTAGGATAGCCGTATACCTATCCCACGCATGGTTAAACTCCTTCACTGTATTAACCTCTACCACTTCTACTGGAAGACTATTCCATACATCCACTACCCTCTCAGTAAAGTAATACTTTCATTAGTCCCTGGCCTTATCTTATATCTAGGATAGCCTTATACCTATCCCACGCAGGCTTAAACTCCTTCACTGTATTAACCTCTACCACTTCTACTGGAAGACTATTCCATACACCCACTACCCTCTCAGTAATGTAATACTTTCATTAGTCCCTGGCCTTATCTTATTTCTAGGATAACCTTATACCTATCCCATGCATGCTTAAACTCCTTCACTGTATTAACCTCTACCACTTCTACTGGAAGACTATTCCATACATCCACTACCCTCTCAGTAATGTAATACTTTCATTAGTCCCTGACCTTATCTTATATCTAGGATAGCCTTATACCTATCCCACGCATGCTTAAACTCCTTCACTGTATTAACCTCTACCACTTCTACTGGAAGACTATTCCATACATCCACTACCCTCTCAGTAAAGTAATACTTTCATTAGTCCCTGGCCTTATCTTATATCTAGGATAGCCTTATACCTATCCCATGCATGCTTAAACTCCTTCACTGTATTACCCTCTACCACTTCTACTGGAAGACTATTCCATACATCCACTACCCTCTCAGTAAAGTAATACTTTCATTAGTCCCTGGTCTTATCTTATATCTAGGATCGCCTTATACCTATCCCATGCATGCTTAAACTCCTTCACTGTATTAACCTCTACCACTTCTACTGAAAGACTATTCTATACATCCACTACCCTTTCAGTATAGTAGTATTACCTTATATTACTTTTAAACCTTTGCCCCTCTAATTTAAGGCTATAGGGTGTACTCTCTATAGACCTATCTGGCCCAAAATGTATTCGGAACGGCCAAGTAAGCAGAAAAATATTCGTACACAAAATGTTTGATATTATTTTATGTTCATTTATTTGTATATATTTAAATAATGTGTCATTTTATTTTTATTATTATTTGCACTTATTGTTATTTCATAGCGGTAGGATATCAGCCAGCGTCTTCACACTGACTTCCTTGGGCAGATTTCGGCTATACTGGTAATTCTGAGGTCTATGGAGCTGACGATGACCAATTATGGTCCATTTTGGAGCCGCAGATCAGTGCATTATGCCCCGTGCTTATGTCCTCTAGTTGTAGTTTTTCTTTGTTTATATCTACTCTCCTCCGCTACCATGTCGATTCCATTGATGTAGGTACATGTTCTGATCTCATGTATGCTGATATGTTTCACAAGGCAGGTCAGACAGATCTCTCTTCCTTTTTGAAGCAATGTGAGAAATCATTTTATTTTATTTAGAGTTTTTTGACTTTTTTTTCTGACCTAAAATGGATGCTCCCTGGTAGATCAATACAACCAGAGAGTGCTTAATCAGATGCTTTATATGTATTATTTCATTAAAGCATTTCTGTTTAAAATTCCTACATCATTATTGTAGCAGATAATTTTCATATCAAGCCACATGTGATGTTATAAACAGGGGACACCACATACACATGTAAAACATATATGTCTCTTATTTTATACATTTGCTACAATTCTGCTGACACAATGTATAGATCATTTTGAATCTTTTTTCATTCTCTACTTGCATAGTATGAGCAGTGTTTAGGTGATACAGTATAAGCAGTGTTTAGGTGATACAGTCACAGTATAAGCAGTGTTTGGGTGATACAGTCACAGTATAAGCAGTGTTTGGGTGATACAGTCACAGTATAAGCAGTGTTTCGGTGATACAGTCACAGTATAAGCAGTGTTTAGGTGATACAGTCACAGTATAAGCCGTGTTTAGGTGATACAGTCACAGTATAAGCAGTGTTTAGGTGATACAGTCACAGTATAAGCAGTGTTTGGGTGATACAGTCACAGTATAAGCAGTGTTTAGGTGATACAGTCACAGTATGAGCAGTGTTTAGGTGATACAGTCACATTATGAGCAGTGTTTAGGTGATTCAGTCACAGTATAAGCAGTGTTTAGGTGATATAGTCACAGTATAAGCCGTGTTTGGGTGATACAGTCACAGTATAAGCCGTGTTTAGGTGATACAGTCACAGTATAAGCAGTGTTTAGCTGATACAGTCACAGTATAAGCCGTGTTTAGGCGATACAGTCACAGTATAAGCCGTGTTTAGGCGATACAGTCACAGTATAAGCAGTGTTTAGGCGATACAGTCACAGTATAAGCAGTGTTTGGGTGATACAGTCACAGTATAAGCAGTGTTTGGGTGATACAGTCACAGTATAAGCAGTGTTTAGGTGATACAGTCACAGTATAAGCAGTGTTTAGGTGATACAGTCACAGTATACCAGTGTTTAGGTGATACAGTCACAGTATAAGCAGTGTTTAGGTGATACAGTCACAGTATAAGCCGTGTTTAGGTGATACAGTCACAGTATAAGCCGTGTTTAGGTGATACAGTCACAGTATAAGCAGTGTTTAGGTGATACAGTCACAGTATAAGCAGTGTTTGGGTGATACAGTCACAGTATAAGCAGTGTTTAGGTGATACAGTCACAGTATGAGCAGTGTTTAGGTGATACAGTCACATTATGAGCAGTGTTTAGGTGATACAGTCACAGTATAAGCAGTGTTTAGGTGATATAGTCACAGTATAAGCCGTGTTTGGGTGATACAGTCACAGTATAAGCCGTGTTTAGGTGATACAGTCACAGTATAAGCAGTGTTTAGCTGATACAGTCACAGTATAAGCAGTGTTTAGGCGATACAGTCACAGTATAAGCAGTGTTTAGGCGATACAGTCACAGTATGAGCAGTGTTTAGGTGATACAGTCACAGTATAAGCAGTGTTTAGGTGACACAGTCACAGTATAAGCAGTGTTTAGGTGATACAGTCACAGTATAAGCAGTGTTTAGGTGATATAGTCACAGTATGAGCAGTGTTTAGGTGATACAGTCACAGTATAAGCAGTGTTTAGGTGATACAGTCACAGTATAAGCAGTGTTTAGGTGACACAGTCACAGTATAAGCAGTGTTTATGTGATACAGTCACAGTATAAGCAGTGTTTGGGTGATACAGTCACAGTATAAGCAGTGTTTGGGTGATACAGTCACAGTATAAGCAGTGTTTGGGTGATACAGTCACAGTATAAGCAGTGTTTGGGTGATACAGTCACAGTATAAGCAGTGTTTGGGTGATACAGTCACAGTATGAGCAGTGTTTGGGTGATACAGTCACAGTATAAGCAGTGTTTGGGTGATACAGTCACAGTATAAGCAGTGTTTGGGTGATACAGTCACAGTATAAGCAGTGTTTGGGTGATACAGTCACAGTATAAGCAGTGTTTGGGTGATACAGTCACAGTATAAGCAGTGTTTAGATGATACAGTCACAGTTTAAGCAGTGTTTGGGTGATACAGTCACAGTTTAAGCAGTGTTTGGGTGATACAGTCACAGTATAAGCAGTGTTTAGGTGATACAGTCACCGTATAAGCAGTGTTTGGGTGATACAGTCACAGTATGAGCAGTGTTTGGGTGATACAGTCACAGTATGAGCAGTGTTTAGGTGATACAGTCACAGTATAAGCAGTGTTTGTTGAGCAGAATATTTCACTGCTGTATATTTACTTGTCCAATGTGACATTTAACCCTTTGGTGGAGGGAGGAATAATGCATGCCCCCCGCTCCCCGCCCGTCTCTGTTCTTAGAAGCCGGGTAAACATGTCATAATGTGTTTTTAGCATGTAATGCTCATTTATATTCCTTCTCGGTGTGTATAGTATAATTAGATGGCAGTATTTCTAGGTATATATTATCATTGTAGCTATGGAAACGATATATTCATTTATTTGCCCTGCTACGATAGAAGAGGTAACAAGATCCCCTGTAATTAGCTCGCTCCCCTCCATGTCTGTACAAAGCAATCTCATTAACCCTGTCTTATCGGGACTCTGTCACCTAAATACTGATTATACCTGATCCATACATTGTGTTAGCAGGATTGCAGTAAATACATACATTAGGAGACACATATGTTTGACACGTGTCTGTGGTGTCTTACACCCATGACCTGCGGCTTGATATGCAAAGTAACTGGTTTTCAGTTGGTGCATCACCAAATCATGCCACAGGTGATGTCATGAGGAGGATACACCACAGACACATTTACATCATGCATGCATTTACTTACACAATGTATAGATCACTTTCATTACAATGTATATATGATCCTGTCCCTTTAATAGTCCTCACAACCCCTTGCTAAAAACAGTAATCAAACTCCTTTCTAGATCTCTATAAATGTTATACAGGTTGAGCATCCCTCATCCAGAAATCCCTCATCCAGAAATCCCTCATCCAGAAATCCCTCATCCAGAAATCCCTCATCCAGAAATCTCTTATCCAGAAATCTCTTATCCAGAAATCCCATATCCAGAAATCTCTTATCCAGAAATCCCTCATCCAGAAATCCCTCAGCCAGAAATCCCTCATCCAGAAATCTCTCATCCAGAAATCCCTCATCCAGAAATCTCTTATCCAGAAATCCCTCATCCAGAAATCCCTCATCCAGAAATCTCTTATCCAGAAATCCCTCATCCAGAAATCCCTCATCCAGAAATCCCTCATCCAGAAATCTCTTATCCAGAAATCTCTTATCCAGAAATCCCTCATCCAGAAATCCCTCATCCAGAAATCCCTCATCCAGAAATCTCTTATCCAGAAATCCCTCAGCCAGAAATCCCTCATCCAGAAATCCCTCAGCCAGAAATCCCTCAGCCAGAAATCCCTCATCCAGAAATCCCTCATCCAGAAATCTCTTATCCAGAAATCCCATATCCAGAAATCTCTTATCCAGAAATCCCTCATCCAGAAATCCCTCAGCCAGAAATCCCTCATCCAGAAATCCCTCATCCAGAAATCCCTCATCCAGAAATCTCTTATCCAGAAATCCCATATCCAGAAATCTCTTATCCGGAAATCCCTCATCCAGAAATCCCTCAGCCAGAAATCCCTCATCCAGAAATCCCTCATCCAGAAATCTCTTATCCAGAAATCCCATATCCAGAAATCTCTTATCCAGAAATCCCTCATCCAGAAATCCCTCATCCAGAAATCCCTCATCCAGAAATCCCTCATCCAGAAATCTCTTATCCAGAAATCCCTCAGCCAGAAATCCCTCATCCAGAAATCCCTCAGCCAGAAATCCCTCAGCCAGAAATCCCTCATCCAGAAATCCCTCATCCAGAAATCTCTTATCCAGAAATCCCATATCCAGAAATCTCTTATCCAGAAATCCCTCATCCAGAAATCCCTCAGCCAGAAATCCCTCATCCAGAAATCCCTCATCCAGAAATCCCTCATCCAGAAATCTCTTATCCAGAAATCCCATATCCAGAAATCTCTTATCCAGAAATCCCTCATCCAGAAATCCCTCAGCCAGAAATCCCTCATCCAGAAATCCCTCATCCAGAAATCCCTCATCCAGAAATCTCTTATCCAGAAATCCCATATCCAGAAATCTCTTATCCAGAAATCCCTCATCCAGAAATCCCTCATCCAGAAATCCCTCATCCAGAAATCCCTCATCCAGAAATCTCTTATCCAGAAATCTCTTATCCAGAAATCCCTCATCCAGAAATCCCTCATCCAGAAATCTCTTATCCAGAAATCCCTCAGCCAGAAATCCCTCATCCAGAAATCCCTCATCCAGAAATCTCTTATCCAGAAATCCCATATCCAGAAATCTCTTATCCAGAAATCCCTCATCCAGAAATCCCTCAGCCAGAAATCCCTCATCCAGAAATCCCTCATCCAGAAATCTCTTATCCAGAAATCCCATATCCAGAAATCTCTTATCCAGAAATCCCTCATCCAGAAATCCCTCATCCAGAAATCCCTCATCCAGAAATCCCTCATCCAGAAATCTCTTATCCAGAAATCTCTTATCCAGAAATCCCTCATCCAGAAATCCCTCATCCAGAAATCTCTTATCCAGAAATCCCTCATCCAGAAATCCCTCATCCAGAAATCTCTTATCCAGAAATCCCTCATCCAGAAATCCCTCATCCAGAAATCCCTCATCCAGAAATCTCTCATCCAGAAATCCCATATCCAGAAATCTCTTATCCAGAAATCCCTCATCCAGAAATCACTCATCCAGAAATCCCTCATCCAGAAATCCCTCAGCCAGAAATCCCTCATCCAGAAATCCCTCATCCAGAAATCCCATATCCAGAAATCTCTTATCCAGAAATCCCTCAGCCAGAAATCCCTCAGCCAGAAATCCCTCATCCAGAAATCCCTCATCCAGAAATCCCTCATCCAGAAATCTCTTATCCAGAAATCCCTCAGCCAGAAATCCCTCATCCAGAAATCCCTCAGCCAGAAATCTCTTATCCAGAAATCCCATATCCAGAAATCTCTTATCCAGAAATCCCTCATCCAGAAATCTCTTATCCAGAAATCCCTCATCCAGAAATCCCTCATCCAGAAATCTCTCATCCAGAAATCCGTTATCCAAACATTTGTTAGGATTTTGCCACAAGTTGTAGATTGCACACACACCTGTCACAATGCAGCACAACAGTTTATTCACTGTCCAGACAAATGACGTGTGCAGGCCTGACACGCCAACGGCAGGTTCCCAACGAGGCCTCACATCACAGTAACAGCATACCTCCCACCTTTGGGATGTCTGTCCCGGTGTGCTCTACCTCTGTCAAGCTTTTCGGGACGAAGATAGATCTCAGTGGGGCAGCGGGACTCAGGACCACAATCACATGGTCCTGTTAGCAAGCACCGGTGTCCCAGCAATGTGCACATGTCCAGTAGCAATCCTGGCTTCAGATGCCAAGATCTAAAGTGGCTGACAGTGTTACTGCACATGGGCGGTAACCCTGACTCCTTCCCCACTCCACCCCCAGTGTGTGGCTGACAGTATCACTGCACATGAGCGGTAGCGCTGACACCGCCCCAGACTCCGTCCCCCCAGTGTGTGGCTGACAGTATTACTGCACATGCGCGGTAGCGCTGACACCCCCCTCCCCAGACTCCGCTCCCCAGTGTGCGGCTGACAGTATTACTGCACATGCACGGTACCGCTGACACACACCCTCCCCAGACTCCGCCCCCAGTGTGTGACTTACAGTATTATTGCACATGCGCTGTAGCGCTGACACCCCCCCTACCCCGACTCTCCCCCCCAGTGTGTGGCTGACAGTATTACTGCACATGTGCGGTACCGCTGACACCCCCCCTCCCCAGACTCCACCCCCCCAGTGTGCGTCTGACAGTATTACTGCACATGCGTGGTACCGCTGACACCCCCCTCCCCAGACTCCGCCCCCCAGTGTGTGGCTGACAGTATTATTGCACATGCGCGGTAGCACTGACACGTACCCTCCCCAGACTCCCCGGTGTCTTAATTCGCCTAGGGTGCAAAGTTGGGAGGTATAGTAACGGATTTATTATCTCTATACAGGAACAGTGATTTATTTACTCTCTACAGTAACAGTGATTTATTTGCTCTATACAGTAACAGTGATTTGTTTACTCTAAACAGTAACGGGGATTTATTTACTCCCTACAGTATCAGGGATTTATTATCTCTATACAGTAACAGGGATTTATTTACTCTATACAGTAACAGGGATTTGTTTACTCTATACAGTAACAGGGATTTATTTACTCTATACAGTAACAGGGATTTATTTACTCTATACAGTAACAGAGATGTATTTGCTCTAGACAGTAACAGGGATTTGTTTACGCTATACAGTAACAGATTTATTTGCTCTATACAGTAACAGAGATTTATTTACACTATACAGTAACAGGGATTTATTTACGCTATACAGTAACAGATTTATTTGCTCTATACAGTAACAGAGATTTATTTACACTATACATTAACAGGGATTTATTTACTCTATACAGTAACAGGGATTTATTTACGCTATACAGTAACAGTGATTTATTTACTCTATACAGTAACAGTGATTTGTTTACTCTATACAGTAACAGTGATTTATTTACTCTATACAGTAACAGGGATTTATTTACTCTATACAGTAACAGGGATTTGTTTACGCTATACAGTAACAGGGATTTATTTACACTATACAGTAACAGGGATTTATTTACGATATACAGTAACAGATTTATTTGCTCTATACAGTAACAGAGATTTATTTACACTATACAGTAACAGGGATTTATTTACTCTATACAGTAACAGATTTATTTGCTCTATACAGTAACAGAGATTTATTTACACTATACAGTAACAGGGATTTATTTACGCTATACAGTAACAGATTTATTTGCTCTATACAGTAACGGATTTATTTACTCTATACAGTAACAGTGATTTGTTTACTCTATACAGTAACAGTGATTTGTTTACTCTATACAGTAACAGATTTATTTGCTCTATACAGTAACAGAGATTTATTTACACTATACAGTAACAGGGATTTATTTACGCTATACAGTAACAGATTTATTTGCTCTATACAGTAACGGATTTATTTACTCTATACAGTAACAGGGATTTATTTACTCTATACAGTAACAGTGATTTGTTTACTCTATACAGTAACAGGGATTTGTTTACTCTATACAGTAACAGTGATTTATTTACGCTATACAGTAACAGTGATTTGTTTACTCTATACAGTAACAGGGATTTGTTTACTCTATACAGTAACAGGGATTTATTTACGCTATACAGTAACAGTGATTTGTTTACTCTATACAGTAACAGGGATTTGTTTACTCTATACAGTAACAGGGATTTGTTTACTCTATACAGCATGTACATTGATATTATTATCCATTATCCTAAATACTTCTGGTCCCGGCATTTTGAATGCTGTATCCCATTCCTCTTATTCCTTTTTAAAGCATTAAAGGGCCGTTATAAGCTATAGAAGCCTGATTAGCGTTGTGCGCCATCGTTAAAAGGACAGTATTACCTAAACATTGTTAAAAGTGTGGCAGTGCCAAGGGTAGACATCACATAGCTCATGGTGGACAGTTTATTGATGTTCTGTGGTTCGTCACAGACTTTGGATACAGCCTCTTGCCAACCTCGGAGGTGGTGAATATTTCCTTATCAATTCCCTGCAATTCTCTCTTTTGTCAATAAAACCCTGTGTCTTTCACTGCAGGACTGTATAACTGCCCAATACTGGCAACACAAGGGTTAAGGCAAGGGCATGAGAAAGTCATGGCGGGCAGGCAGTGCCAGGAGCTGGAGAGGAGATAAAGCTTAGCACCAGACAATGTGCCATGCTGGATGAACGTGCAGAGCAGCAGATGTAGCAACTGTTCCTGCAGCTGCCAGAGCTCGTTACGTGTGCCTCGGTCCTGAGCCAGACCTCGAGCGGCTCAGAGATAAACGGGAGACAAGGGAGAGCACGGTCACCGTAACTTCTATCTGCCGCGTGGGAGAGACTCGCCTCGAGCTTCCCCCTAACGAGAGACGTCTCCAGATGGATCTCTCCAGCTCACCCTGCGCCCGGCCGATTCATGAATGTTTAATTAGTTCAATTCCATTTCCTTTAATTACTTATGCATGGATAGTGCCATAAAAACACCAGGGACCAAATCTGCGCCGCGGCTCCATTATCAGAATACAGAGCGTTCTAATGAAGGAGAGACGCCTCCCAAACGCTCCCATTTGACATAATATTGAGATTAAACCCTGCTCGCTGCTTTCCTGCCCTCTGGCAGAGCTGCACTCGCCGTCTGACACATTCATCTGGGTAAAGCTGAACATTTAACCCTTAACGCAGCTTACAGATCACAGGTGGCGGCAGCTTATTGGTTAATATCCCCCTCCCTTGGCGATTAATCTGCTCGCCATTACGGACCAGCGCTAGACTTGAACATCACAGGTGATGTCATAAGCAGGAGACCACAGACACATGTAAAGCATATATTTCTCTTATTCTCTCTAAAGGACACTGAGATGGCCTCTGTTAGAAAGACCCCCTCCAAAATATTAGTACCAGTTCGAGCAATCAGGAAAAGCTCTATGTATGTATGCACGTGTCTTGGTTTGTGCATTTGTTATTTATTTCGTACACTTGTTATGCACCTTTGTTCCTTGTGTCTAAAGATTGTGTAGGGTGTGGACATGGGTGGGGCCTGGAAGGGGGTCCGCCCCTGGTCTGATATTACCAACAGTGATGAGATGGTTGTATTAACTCATGTGATATAAAGAGACAAGTTAATGAGCCCGGGAGCAAAAAGGAAAATAATATGTATAAACTGTGACCAAATAATATCCTAAAGAGACTCTGTCACCGGAACATCATCATACTGTAAATGTACAGATAAAAACATGATATAAATGAGAATTACAGCAAATGAATTAAATAAGAGAAATAAATGATTAAATGTGTCTGTGTCGCCTGTGTATGACATCACCTGGGACTTAATATGCAAACGACACATTTCCCATTGAAAATTAGTTTGTTTGCATATCAACTCAAAGGTGATGTCATACACAGGCGACACAGACACATAAAAAGAATATATTTCTCTTATTTTATGTGTTTGCTGTAATTGCCTTGCGCTCGGTCATTCACTGGATGAGCTTGCCGGTAGTGTTGGGGTCTGATGAGTGCTCTTCAGTGAGACCCTTGGCTTTGGATGTAATAATTAAAGGGTATTGTGTATTGATTACATAGAAGAATTGAGAGATCTCCCTGCACGACCAGGATCAGCTTGCAGATAGTACAGAAATGCATGGTGAAAAACTCACTCCTATTTTACCCCCAGTACTAGGGCAACTGAACTTTTTACTTGGGCCACTGCAATGGAAACATTAAAAAAATGTGTATAGGCTCTTTAAGATCTGTGGGGTTCTATATACAAGTCAGTTGAGGGGAAAAGTTCTAAAAGTTTTCCAGTCACCATGGAAACCAATTGAATGTTCAGCAGTCACCATGGAAACCAGTGGAATGTTCCACAGTCACCAAGGAAACCAATAGAATGTTCAGCAGTCACCTTGGAAACCAATAGAATGTTCAGCAATCACCTTGGAAACCAATAGAATGTTCAGCAGTCACCATGGAAACCAATAGAATGTTCAGCAATCACCTTGGAAACCAATGGAATGTTCAGCAATCACCATGGAAACTAATGGAACGTTACATCACTTTTAGAATTTTTCCACAGAATGGAGTTTTATAGATTAGACCCCTAGACTTTATTTATTTTTTTTACAAATCAATATTTATCGCATTTTCAAATGTTATGCAGAACAGAGGAATTGGGTACATATAGAAGAAGAAAAAAAGGGGGAGGGGTTAAGAAGTCAGCAGAAATATAACAAATAATTAAACATCAAATAACAGACCATTTCTATTCGGAGAGTTACAATTCAAACATAATAATCACAATATTTATTGTACCATTGCCAGAAAAAGGGGAATGAGGTCACCCAACTCCAGCAGTATAGAAACAAAAAGGCTTGGTTTAATGCAGGATTTCGTAGGGGTCATCGGAGATCCTGACGTGGCTTCTAATGATATAGATCATTTAAGTTACTTAAACAAAGGAGATGAGGTGTGTGTGGTGGGTGGGAGAGAGGTCTGTCCACTCAGCCCAGGGGGAGATCCAGATGCCTGGCTTTGAGTCTGGGGGTTAGTTAGAGCCAGTAAAACCATATTTTATTACTTGTCTACGAGTTGCCATCTGAGCTGGATATGAATTCCTCCATAGTACCCCTTCCCGGAAAGTGGGTGGTGTAGAGTTGCCCCAGTGGAGGGGTTTAAGGGTCTTTGCTGCATTAAGCAGATGTTTCACCACAGATATTTTACATACCGACACCGGTAGTGAGCTGTAATGTGGTCCAGACAGATTCCCAACAGAGAGTAATATTAGGATATTCCCACCGGACACGGAGCCGACCCACACCGCCAGCAGGTGTCTGGGATTTCTGGGAATTAATGGATTGAGGGGGTCTTGTACCAGTGGGATAGGAGTTTATATATGTATATATGATGCTTTATTCGTGATGAGAGAGATCGTTTCCCACTGTGGTTTGCTCAGGGGCTGCATCCCACCTATCCCATGGACTTTCTAATGGACCACCTTTGATGAATCCATCTCCTTCATTTGTAATCTGCTTCGAGGCACATCGCATGCGTAGCGGCCAGCTGACACTCTGTCTGCAGCTTCCTTCCCCGAGATCTGTTAATTATGATTATCGTCGGCAGGTAATTAGAGCCCGACGATTGATCTTTAGAACACAAACCTCCTACATACAAAGTACAATGGCAGAGATGCTCTATAGTAGCACAGCTCTGAACACTGGAGGGAACGCCTTACTATTCCTATGCGCTTCATCTATTAAAGAGAGAATTGACGGGAATTTTAAACCAAAGGCCAAAGTAGTTATTTTCTCCTCCATTTTGCAATTCCCTTATGAATAAAAACCCTATGATATGTGTTCCTTTTATCCTACCCGGTCCTACCCTCCTGTAACATATACAACCCCAACAGTAAGGAACAGATATCCTGGACTGGGGCTGGGGGGCTACTCGGGAGTAGTGTGGAGAGTAAACTCTTGTAGGGACGGTTGTAATTTAGCTAGAGCCTCTCCGAGACCTTTGCACTAGTGATTGGCATATCACTGTGGAGACACAGGAACCCAGAGATCGCCTTCTAACTCTTTATTCCCCCCCAAAAAGGAAAACCAAAAAGCGACCGGTTCTTTAAAAAAAGAGACATTGAAGAGACAGTCTAGTCCCCAGACTCACGTTGGTGCAAGATGAAGATCACTGCTTGTATAATGCACAGGCTTTTATCCCGTGTGATTTGATGCAGGCATTCTGTATAAATCACATGTTTAATATTTGACTCCAGCCCTCCAGTGATACTCTCACACACTGCACATTACTGTGAGTATTATTGCTGTGGAGTCTGTGATACACTCACACACTGCACATTACTGTGAGTTTTATTACTGTGGAGTCTGTGATACACTCACACACTGCACATTACTACGTGTTTTATTGCTGTGGAGTCTGTGATACACTCACACACTGCACATTACTCGGAGTTTTATTGCTGTGGAGTCTGTGATACACTCACACACTGCACATTACTCGGAGTTTTATTGCTGTGGACTCTGTGATACACTCACACATTGTACATTACTGTGAGTTTTATTGCTGTGGCGTCTGATACACACACTGCACATTACTGTGAGTTTTATTGCTGTGGAGTCTGTGATACACTCACACACCGCACATTACTGTGAGTTTTATTGCTGTGGAGTCTGTGATTCACTCACACGCTGCACATTACTGTGAGTTTTATTGCTGTGGAGTCTGTGATACACTCACACACTGCACATTACTGTGAGTTTTATTGCTGTGGAGTCTGTGATACACTCACACGCTGCACATTACTGTGAGTTTTATTGCTGTGGAGTCTGTGATTCACTCACACGCTGCACATTACTGTGAGTTTTATTGCTGTGGAGTCTGTGATACACTCACACGCTGCACATTACTGTGAGTTTTATTGCTGTGGATTCTGTGATACACTCACACGCTGCACATTACTGTGAGTTGTATTGCTGTAGAGTCTGTGATACACTCACACACTGCACATTACTGTGAGTTTTATTGCGGTGGAGTCTGTGATACACTCACACGCTGCACATTACTGTGAGTTTTATTGCTGTGGAGTCTGTGATTCACTCACACGCTGCACATTACTGTGAGTTTTATTGCTGTGGAGTCTGTGATACACTCACACACTGCACATTACTCGGAGTTTTATTGCTGTGGAGTCTGTGATACACTCACACACTGCACATTACTCGGAGTTTTATTGCTGTGGACTCTGTGATACACTCACACATTGTACATTACTCGGAGTTTTATTGCTGTGGAGTCTGTGATACACTCACACACTGCACATTACTCGGAGTTTTATTGCTGTGGAGTCTGTGATACACTCACACACTGCACATTACTCGGAGTTTTATTGCTGTGGACTCTGTGATACACTCACACATTGTACATTACTGTGAGTTTTATTGCTGTGGCGTCTGATACACACACTGCACATTACTGTGAGTTTTATTGCTGTGGAGTCTGTGATACACTCACACACTGCACATTACTGTGAGTTTTATTGCTGTGGAGTCTGTGATACACTCACACGCTGCACATTACTGTGAGTTTTATTGCTGTGGAGTCTGTGATACACTCACACACTGTACATTACTGGGAGTTTTATTGCTGTGGAGTCTGTGATACACTCACACACTGCACATTACTGTGAGTCTTATTGCTGTGGAGTCTGTGATACACTCACACACTGCACATTACTGTGAGTTTTATTGCTGTGGAGTCTGTGATACACTCACAAACTGCACATTACTGTGAGTGTTATTGCTGTGGACTCTGTGATACACTCACACACTACACATTACTGTGAGTTTTATTGCTGTGGAGTCTGTGATACACTCACACACTGCACATTACTGTGAGTCTTATTGCTGTGGAGTCTGTGATACACTCACAAACTGCACATTACTGTGAGTGTTATTGCTGTGGACTCTGTGATACACTCACACACTACACATTACTGTGAGTTTTATTGCTGTGGAGTCTGTGATACACTCACACACTGCACATTACTGTGAGTCTTATTGCTGTGGAGTCTGTGATACACTCACACACCGCACATTACTGTGAGTGTTATTGCTGTGGAGTCTGTGATACTCACACACTGCACATTACTGTGAGTCTTATTGCTGTGGAGTCTGTGATACTCACACACTGCACATTACTGTGAGTTGTATTGCTGTGGAGTCTGTGATACACTCACACACTGCACATTACTGTGAGTTTTATTGCTGTGGAGTCTGTGATACACTCACACACCGCACATCACTGTGAGTCTTATTGCTGTGGAGTCTGATACACTCACACACTGCACATTACTGTGAGTCTTATTGCTGTGGAGTCTGTGATACTCACACACTGCACATTACTGTGAGTTTTATTGCTGTGGAGTCTGTGATACACTCACACACTGCACATTACTGTGAGTTTTACTGCTGCTGAGACTGTGATTCACTCACACACTGCACATTACTGTGAGTTTTATTGCTGTGGAGTCAGTGATACACTCACACGCTGCACATTACTGTGAGTTTTATTGCTGTGGAGTCTGTGATACACTCACACACTGTACATTACTGGGAGTTTTATTGCTGTGGAGTCTGTGATACACTCACACACTGCACATTACTGTGAGTCTTATTGCTGTGGAGTCTGTGATACACTCACACACTGCACATTACTGTGAGTTTTATTGCTGTGGAGTCTGTGATACACTCACAAACTGCACATTACTGTGAGTGTTATTGCTGTGGACTCTGTGATACACTCACACACTACACATTACTGTGAGTTTTATTGCTGTGGAGTCTGTGATACACTCACACACTGCACATTACTGTGAGTCTTATTGCTGTGGAGTCTGTGATACACTCACACACCGCACATTACTGTGAGTGTTATTGCTGTGGAGTCTGTGATACTCACACACTGCACATTACTGTGAGTCTTATTGCTGTGGAGTCTGTGATACTCACACACTGCACATTACTGTGAGTTTTATTGCTGTGGAGTCTGTGATACACTCACACACTGCACATTACTGTGAGTTTTATTGCTGTGGAGTCTGTGATACACTCACACACCGCACATCACTGTGAGTCTTATTGCTGTGGAGTCTGATACACTCACACACTGCACATTACTGTGAGTCTTATTGCTGTGGAGTCTGTGATACTCACACACTGCACATTACTGTGAGTTTTATTGCTGTGGAGTCTGTGATACACTCACACACTGCACATTACTGTGAGTTTTACTGCTGCTGAGACTGTGATTCACTCACACACTGCACATTACTGTGAGTTTTATTGCTGTGGAGTCAGTGATACACTCACACACTGCACATTACTGTGAGTCTTATTGCTGTGGAGTCTGTGATACACTCACACACCGCACATTACTGTGAGTGTTATTGCTGTGGAGTCTGTGATACACTCACACACTGCACATTACTGTGAGTCTTATTGCTGTGGAGTCTGTGATACACTCACACACCGCACATTACTGTGAGTGTTATTGCTGTGGAGTCTGTGATACTCACACACTGCACATTACTGTGAGTCTTATTGCTGTGGAGTCTGTGATACTCACACACTGCACATTACTGTGAGTTTTATTGCTGTGGAGTCTGTGATACACTCACACACTGCACATTACTGTGAGTTTTATTGCTGTGGAGTCTGTGATACACTCACACACCGCACATCACTGTGAGTCTTATTGCTGTGGAGTCTGATACACTCACACACTGCACATTACTGTGAGTCTTATTGCTGTGGAGTCTGTGATACTCACACACTGCACATTACTGTGAGTTTTATTGCTGTGGAGTCTGTGATACACTCACACACTGCACATTACTGTGAGTTTTACTGCTGCTGAGACTGTGATTCACTCACACACTGCACATTACTGTGAGTTTTATTGCTGTGGAGTCTGTGATACACTCACACACTGCACATTACTGTGAGTTTATTGCTGTGGAGTCTGTGATACACTCACACACTGCACATTACTGTGAGTTTTATTGCTGTGGAGTCTGTGATACACTCACACACTGCACATTACTGTGAGTTTTATTGCTGTGGGTCTGTGATACGCTCACACGCTGCACATTACTGGGAGTTTTATTGCTGTGGAGTCTGTGATACACTCACACACTGCACATTACTGTGAGTGTTATTGCTGTGGAGTCTGTGATACTCACACACTGCACATTACTGTGAGTGTTATTGCTGTGGAGTCTGTGATACACTCACACGCTGCACATTACTGTGAGTTTTATTGCTGTGGAGTCTGTGATACACTCATACACTGCACATTACTGTGAGTTTTATTGCTGTGGAGTCTGTGATACACTCATACACTGCACATTACTGTCAGTTGTATTGCTGTGGAGTCTGATACACTCACACACTGCACATTACTGTGAGTTTTATTGCTGTAGAGTCTGTGATACACTCACACACTGCACATTACTGTGAGTTGTATTGCTGTGCAGTCTGTGATACACTCACAAACTGCACATTACTGTGAGTGTTATTGCTGTGGAGTCTGTGATACACTCACACACTGCACATTACTGTGAGTATTATTGCTGTGGAGTCTGTGATACACTCACATACACTGCATATTACTGTGAGTTTTATTGCTGTGGAGTCTGTGATACACTCACACGCTGCACATTACTGTGAGTTTTATTGCTGTGGAGTCTGTGATACACTCACACGCTGCACATTACTGTGAGTTTTATTGCTGTGGAGTCTGTGATACACTCACACACTGCACATTACTGTGAGTTTTATTGCTGTGGAGTCTGTGATTCACTCACACGCTGCACATTACTGTGAGTTTTATTGCTGTGGAGTCTGTGATACACTCACACACTGCACATTACTGTGAGTTTTATTGCTGTGGAGTCTGTGATACACTCACACACTGCACATTACTGTGAGTGTTATTGCTGTGGAGTCTGTGATACACTCACACACTGCACATTACTGTGAGTTTTATTGCTGTGGAGTCTGTGATACACTCACACTCTGCACATTACTGTGAGTTTTATTGCTGTGGAGTCTGTGATACACTCACACACTGCACATTACTGTGAGTTTTATTGCTGTGGAGTCTGTGATACACTCACACGCTGGTCCACAGAGCTGATATCCATAATAGAAATCTCCCCAGTGAAGTGTTTGGAGAGACTACACGAATACACATTGTCTTCCTTTATTTACATGGTGTTGCCCCAGAGAGCGTCTCATTAGAGATGCAGCATTTGAGAAGCGGTGTGCTGTAAATCTGCTTGTAGCTGTACCAATAAATTACAGGCAACAGTGAACACGTATGGACATCTGCCTGCGTAAGAGGAGAAGTTAATTCGCTCCGAGAGAAACATTTACCCCAGCGCCAATGCAGCAGGCCGCAGCCAACATCCGATAACATCTCCAGCGCGGAACAAGTCAATATCTGAATGGATTTAATGGGCCTAGAAATGAAATGAAGACAGTCCTCACACACGCACGCTCTCTACCCAAACTCTGGAAAGGATGCTATAAATCCAGAGCTCCGCTGGCTCTCCCACCATGCATTGCTCCGGCTGGGAAGCACCATATTTTATGTAACCAGTTTGTTAGCCACTGACGCTGCAGCTTCGAGATCCACTTCCAAACACAGCATGATGCTCAGCACGCCATTGTGACTCTCAGTGCACCATTCTGATGCTCAGCATACTGTTGTGATGCTCAGTTCACCGTTCCGATGTTCAGCACCCCGTTGTGATGCTCAGCGCACCATTCCGATGCTCAGCACACCGTTGTGACGCTCAGCGCACCATTCCGATGCTCAGCACACCGCTGTGACGCTCAGCGCACCATTCCGATGCTCAGCACACCGCTGTGACGCTCAGCGCACCATTCCGATGCTCAGCACACAGTTGTGACGCTCAGTGCACCATTCTGATGCTCAGCACACAGTTGTGACGCTCAGCGCACCATTCCGATGCTCAGCACACCGTTGTGACGCTCAGCGCACCATTCCGATGCTCAGCACACCGTTGTGACGCTCAGCGCACCATTCCGATGCTCAGCACACAGTTGTGACGCTCAGCGCACCATTCCGATGCTCAGCACACCGTTGTGACGCTCAGCGCACCATTCCGATGCTCAGCACACCGTTGTGACGCTCAGCGCACCATTCCGATGCTCAGCACACCGTTGTGACGCTCAGCGCACCATTCCGATGCTCAGCACACCGTTGTGACGCTCAGCGCACCATTCCGATGCTCAGCACACCGCTGTGACGCTCAGCGCACCATTCCGATGCTCAGCATACCTTTGTGATGCTCAGCGCACCATTCCGATGCTCAGCACACCGCTGTGACGCTCAGCGCACCATTCTGATGCTCAGCACACCGCTATGACGCTCAGTGCACCATATTTGACAGAGAGCACTCATTCTGACAAGAAAACCAAGCGTAAAGGGCTCAAAAAGGGGCTTTATTTCTATTCTTTCTTTATTAAACAGAACATTCTTTCCTGACAATTGTCTTTTAAAACATGTGTTCCTTTTGATCTATACACCTGCCTCTGATTATACTACTGTCCCTCCAGAGCTGGAGTAGAGGGGTAACAGATTATGCAGTGTGTTATATTGGCAGTGTGTTATATTGGTAGTGTGTTATATTGGCAGTGTGTTATATTGGCAGTGTGTTATATTCAGGGGTAACAGATTAGGCAGTGTGTTATATTGGCAGTGTGTTATATTGGCAGTGTGTTATATTGCCAGTGTGTTATATTGGCAGCATGTTATATTGGCAGTGTGTTATATTGCCAGTGTGTTATATTGGCAGTGTGTTATATTGCCAGTGTATTATATTGGCAGCGTGTTATATTGGCAGTGTGTTATATTGGCAGTGTGTTATATTGGCAGTGTGTTATATTGGCAGCGTGTTATATAGGCAGTGTGTTATTTTTGCAGTGTGTTATATTGGCAGCGTGTTATATTCAGGGGTAACAGATTAGGCAGTGTGTTATATTGGCAGCGTGTTATATTGGCAGCGTGTTATATTGGCAGAGTGTTATATTGGCAGTGTGTTATATTGGCAGTGTGTTATATTGGCAGCGTGTTCTATTCAGGGGTAACAGATTAGGCAGTGTGTTATATTGGCAGCGTGTTATATTGGCAGTGTGTTATATTCAGGGGTAACCGAGTAGGCAGTGTGTTATATTGGCAGCGTGTTATATTGGCAGTGTGTTATATTGGCAGTGTGTGTTATTGGCAGTGTGTTATATTGGCAGCGTGTTATATTGGTAGTGTGTTATATTGGCAGTGTGTTATATTGGCAGCGTGTTATATTCAGGGGTAACAGATTATACAGTGTGTTATATTGGCAGTGTGTTATATTGGCAGTGTGTTATATTCAGGGGTAACAGATTAGGCAGTGTGTTATATTGGCAGTGTGTTATATTGGCAGTGTGTTGTATTGGCAGCGTGTTATATTGGCAGTGTGTTATATTGGCAGTGTGTTATATTGGCAGTGTGTTGTATTCAGGGGTAACAGATTAGGCAGTGTGTTATATTGGCAGTGTGTTATATTCAGGGGTAACAGATTAGGCATTGTGTTATATTGGCAGTGTGTTATATTGGCAGCGTGTTATATTGGCAGTGTGTTATATTGGCAGTGTGTTATATTGGCAGTGTGTTATATTGGCAGTGTGTTATATTGGCAGCATGTTATATTCAGGGGTAACAGATTAGGCAGTGTGTTATATTGGCAGTGTGTTATATTGCCAGTGTGTTATATTGGCAGTGTGTTATATTGCCAGTGTATTATATTGGCAGCGTGTTATATTGGCAGTGTGTTATATTGGCAGTGTGTTATATTGGCAGTGTGTTATATTGGCAGCGTGTTATATAGGCAGTGTGTTATTTTTGCAGTGTGTTATATTGGCAGCGTGTTATATTCAGGGGTAACAGATTAGGCAGTGTGTTATATTGGCAGCGTGTTATATTGGCAGCGTGTTATATTGGCAGAGTGTTATATTGGCAGTGTGTTATATTGGCAGTGTGTTATATTGGCAGCGTGTTCTATTCAGGGGTAACAGATTAGGCAGTGTGTTATATTGGCAGCGTGTTATATTGGCAGTGTGTTATATTCAGGGGTAACCGAGTAGGCAGTGTGTTATATTGGCAGCGTGTTATATTGGCAGTGTGTTATATTGGCAGTGTGTGTTATTGGCAGTGTGTTATATTGGCAGCGTGTTATATTGGTAGTGTGTTATATTGGCAGTGTGTTATATTGGCAGCGTGTTATATTCAGGGGTAACAGATTATACAGTGTGTTATATTGGCAGTGTGTTATATTGGCAGTGTGTTATATTCAGGGGTAACAGATTAGGCAGTGTGTTATATTGGCAGTGTGTTATATTGGCAGTGTGTTGTATTGGCAGCGTGTTATATTGGCAGTGTGTTATATTGGCAGTGTGTTATATTGGCAGCGTGTTATATTCAGGGGTAACAGATTAGGCAGTGTGTTATATTGGCAGTGTGTTATATTGGCAGTGTGTTATATTGGCAGTGTGTTATATTGGCAGCGTGTTATATTGGCAGCGTGTTATATTGGCAGTGTGTTATATTGGCAGTGTGTTATATTGGCAGTGTGTTATATTCAGGGGTAACAGATTAGGCAGTGTGTTATATTGGCAGTGTGTTATATTGGCAGTGCCTTATATTGGCAGTGCCTTATATTGGCAGCGTGTTATATTGGCAGTGTGTTATATTGGCAGTGTGTTGTATTCAGGGGTAACAGATTAGGCAGTGTGTTATATTGGCAGTGTGTTATATTCAGGGGTAACAGATTAGGCATTGTGTTATATTGGCAGTGTGTTATATTGGCAGCGTGTTATATTGGCAGTGTGTTATATTGGCAGTGTGTTATATTGGCAGTGTGTTATATTGGCAGTGTGTTATATTGGCAGCATGTTATATTCAGGGGTAACAGATTAGGCAGTGTGTTATATTGGCAGTGTGTTATATTCAGGGGTAACAGATTAGGCATTGTGTTATATTGGCAGTGTGTTATATTGGCAGCGTGTTATATTGGCAGTGTGTTATATTGGCAGCGTGTTATATTGGCAGTGTGTTATATTGGCAGCATGTTATATTCAGGGGTAACAGATTAGGCAGTGTGTTATATTGGCAGTGTGTTATATTGGCAGCGTGTTATATTCAGGGGTAACAGATTAGGCAGTGTGTTATATTGGCAGTGTGTTATATTGGCAGCGTGTTATATTGGCAGTGTGTTATATTGGCAGTGTGTTATATTGGCAGTGTGTTATATTCAGGGGTAACAGATTAGGCAGTGTGTTATATTGGCAGTGTGTTATATTGGCAGCGTGTTATATTGGCAGTGTGTTCTATTGGCAGCGTGTTATATTGGCAGTGTGTTATATTGGCAGCGTGTTATATTGGCAGTGTGTTCTATTGGCAGCGTGTTATATTGGCAGTGTGTTATATTGGCAGCGTGTTATATTCAGGGGTAACAAATTAGGCAGCGTGTTATATTGGCAGTGTGTTATATTCAGGGGTAACAGATTATACAGTGTGTTATATTGGCAGTGTGTTATATTGGCAGCGTGTTATATTCAGGGGTAACAGATTATACAGTGTGTTATATTGGCAGTGTGTTATATTGGCAGCGTGTTATATTCAGGGGTAACAGATTATACAGTGTGTTATATTGGCAGTGTGTTATATTGGCAGCGTGTTATATTCAGGGGTAACAGATTATACAGTGTGTTATATTGGCAGTGTGTTATATTGGCAGCGTGTTATATTCAGGGGTAACAGATTAGGCAGTGTGTTATATTGGCAGCGTGTTATATTGGCAGTGTGTTATATTCAGGGGTAACAGATTAGGCAGTGTGTTATATTGGCAGCGTGTTATATTGGCAGTGTGTTATATTGGCAGTGTGTTATATTGGCAGCGTGTTATATTGGCAGAGTGTTATATTGGCAGTGTGTTATATTGGTAGTGTGTTATATTGGCAGCGTGTTATATTGGCAGTGTGTTATATTGGCAGCGTGTTATATTGGCAGTGTGTTATATTGGCAGTGTGTTATATTGGCAGTGTGTTATATTGGCAGTGTGTTATATTGGCAGAGTGTTATATTGGCAACGTGTTATATTGGTAGTGTGTTATATTGGCAGTGTGTTATATTGGCAGCGTGTTATATTCAGGGGTAACAGATTATGCAGTGTGTTATATTGGCAGTGTGTTATATTGGCAGCGTGTTATATTCAGGGGTAACAGATTAGGCAGTGTGTTATATTGGCAGCGTGTTATATTTAGGGGTAACAGATTAGGCAGTGTGTTATATTGGCAGTGTGTTATATTGGCAGCGTGTTATATTCAGGGGTAGCAGATTAGGCAGTGTGTTATATTGGCAGTGTGTTATATTGGCAGCGTGCTATATTGGCAGCGTGTTATATTGGCAGTGTGTTATATTGGCAGTGTGTTATATTGGCAGCGTGTTATGTTCAGGGGTAACAGATTAGGCAGTGTGTTATATTGGCAGTGTGTTATATTCAGGGGTAACAGATTAGGCAGTGTGTTATATTGGCAGTGTGTTATATTGGCAGTGTGTTATATTGGCAGCGTGTTATATTCAGGGGTAACAGATTAGGCAGTGTGTTATATTGGCAGTGTGTTATATTGGCAGCGTGTTATATTGGCAGTGTGTTATATTGGCAGTGTGTTATATTGGCAGTGTGTTATATTGGCAGTGTGTTATATTGGCAGCGTGTTATATTGGCAGTGTGTTATATTGGCAGCGTGTTATATTGGCAGTGTGTTATATTGGCAGCATGTTATATTCAGGGGTAACAGATTAGGCAGTGTGTTATATTGGCAGTGTGTTATATTGGCAGCGTGTTATATTCAGGGGTAACAGATTAGGCAGTGTGTTATATTGGCAGTGTGTTATATTGGCAGCGTGTTATATTCAGGGGTAACAGATTAGGCAGTGTGTTATATTGGCAGTGTGTTATATTGGCAGCGTGTTATATTGGCAGTGTGTTATATTGGCAGTGTGTTATATTGGCAGTGTGTTATATTCAGGGGTAACAGATTAGGCAGTGTGTTATATTGGCAGTGTGTTATATTGGCAGCGTGTTATATTGGCAGTGTGTTCTATTGGCAGCGTGTTATATTGGCAGTGTGTTATATTGGCAGCGTGTTATATTGGCAGTGTGTTATATTGGCAGCGTGTTATATTCAGGGGTAACAAATTAGGCAGCGTGTTATATTGGCAGTGTGTTATATTCAGGGGTAACAGATTATACAGTGTGTTATATTGGCAGTGTGTTATATTGGCAGCGTGTTATATTCAGGGGTAACAGATTATACAGTGTGTTATATTGGCAGTGTGTTATATTGGCAGCGTGTTATATTCAGGGGTAACAGATTATGCAGTGTGTTATATTGGCAGTGTGTTATATTGGCAGCGTGTTATATTCAGGGGTAACAGATTAGGCAGTGTGTTATATTGGCAGCGTGTTATATTGGCAGTGTGTTATATTCAGGGGTAACAGATTAGGCAGTGTGTTATATTGGCAGCGTGTTATATTGGCAGTGTGTTATATTGGCAGTGTGTTATATTGGCAGCGTGTTATATTGGCAGAGTGTTATATTGGCAGTGTGTTATATTGGTAGTGTGTTATATTGGCAGCGTGTTATATTGGCAGTGTGTTATATTGGCAGCGTGTTATATTGGCAGTGTGTTATATTGGCAGTGTGTTATATTGGCAGTGTGTTATATTGGCAGTGTGTTATATTGGCAGAGTGTTATATTGGCAACGTGTTATATTGGTAGTGTGTTATATTGGCAGTGTGTTATATTGGCAGCGTGTTATATTCAGGGGTAACAGATTATGCAGTGTGTTATATTGGCAGTGTGTTATATTGGCAGCGTGTTATATTCAGGGGTAACAGATTAGGCAGTGTGTTATATTGGCAGCGTGTTATATTTAGGGGTAACAGATTAGGCAGTGTGTTATATTGGCAGTGTGTTATATTGGCAGCGTGTTATATTCAGGGGTAGCAGATTAGGCAGTGTGTTATATTGGCAGTGTGTTATATTGGCAGCGTGCTATATTGGCAGCGTGTTATATTGGCAGTGTGTTATATTGGCAGTGTGTTATATTGGCAGCGTGTTATGTTCAGGGGTAACAGATTAGGCAGTGTGTTATATTGGCAGTGTGTTATATTCAGGGGTAACAGATTAGGCAGTGTGTTATATTGGCAGTGTGTTATATTGGCAGTGTGTTATATTGGCAGCGTGTTATATTCAGGGGTAACAGATTAGGCAGTGTGTTATATTGGCAGTGTGTTATATTGGCAGCGTGTTATATTGGCAGTGTGTTATATTGGCAGTGTGTTATATTGGCAGTGTGTTATATTGGCAGTGTGTTATATTGGCAGTGTGTTATATTGGCAGCGTGTTATATTGGCAGTGTGTTATATTGGCAGCGTGGTATATTGGCAGTGTGTTATATTGGCAGAGTGTTATATTGGCAGTGTGTTATATTGGCAGTGTGTTATATTGGCAGTGTGTTATATTGGCAGCGTGTTATATTGGCAGCGTGTTATATTGGCAGTGTGTTATATTGGCAGTGTGTTATATTGGCAGCGTGTTATATTCAGGGGTAACAGATTATGCAGTGTGTTATATTGGCAGTGTGTTATATTCAGGGGTAACAGATTAGGCAGTGTGTTATATTGGCAGTGTGTTATATTGGCAGTGTGTTATATTGGCAGCGTGTTATATTGGCAGCGTGTTATATTGGCAGCGTGTTATATTCAGGGGTAACAGATTAGGCAGTGTGTTATATTGGCAGTGTGTTATATTGGCAGCGTGTTATATTGGCAGCGTGTTATATTGGCAGCGTGTTATATTGGCAGCGTGTTATATTGATAGTGTGTTATATTGGCAGTGTGTTATATTGGCAGCGTGTTATATTCAGGGGTAACAGATTAGGCAGTGTGTTATATTGGCAGCGTGTTATATTCAGGGGTAACAGATTAGGCAGTGTGTTATATTGGCAGAGTGTTATATTGGCAGCGTGTTATATTGGCAGCGTGTTATATTCAGGGGTAACAGATTAGGCAGTGTGTTATATTGGCAGTGTGTTATATTGGCAGCGTGTTATATTGGCAGCGTGTTATATTGGCAGCGTGTTATATTGGCAGTGTGTTATATTGGCAGCGTGTTATATTGGCAGCGTGTTATATTGGCAGCGTGTTATATTGGCAGTGTGTTATATTGGCAGCGTGTTATATAGGCAGCATGTTATATTGGCAGCGTGTTATATAGGCAGCATGTTATATTGGCAGTGTGTTATATTGGCAGCGTGTTATATTCAGGGGTAACAGATTAGGCAGCGTGTTATATTGGCAGCGTGTTATAGTGGCAGTGTGTTATATTGGCAGTATGTTATATTCAGGGGTAACAGATTAGGCAGCGTGTTATATTGGCAGCGTGTTATATTGGCAGTGTGTTATATTGGCAGTGTGTTATATTGGCAGTGTGTTATATTGGCAGTGTGTTATATTGGCAGCGTGTTATATTGGCAGTGTGTTATATTGGCAGCGTGGTATATTGGCAGTGTGTTATATTGGCAGCGTGTTATATTCAGGGGTAACAGATTATGCAGTGTGTTATATTGGCAGTGTGTTATATTGGCAGTGTGTTATATTCAGGGGTAACAGATTAGGCAGTGTGTTATATTGGCAGTGTGTTATATTGGCAGTGTGTTATATTGGCAGCGTGTTATATTGGCAGTGTGTTATATTGGCAGCGTGTTATATTCAGGGGTAACAGATTAGGCAGTGTGTTATATTGGCAGTGTGTTATATTGGCAGTGTGTTATATTGACAGTGTGTTATATTGGCAGTGTGTTATATTGGCAGCGTGTTATATTGACAGTGTGTTATATTGGCAGCGTGTTATATTCAGGGGTAACAGATTAGGCAGCGTGTTATATTGGCAGCGTGTTATATTGGCAGCGTGTTATATTGGCAGTGTGTTATATTCAGGGGTAACAGATTAGGCAGTGTGTTATATTGGCAGTGTGTTATATTGGCAGCGTGTTATATTCAGGGGTAACAGATTAGGCAGTGTGTTATATTGGCAGTGTGTTATATTGGCAGTGTGTTATATTGGCAGCGTGTTATATTGGCAGTGTGTTATATTGGCAGCGTGGTATATTAGCAGTGTGTTATATTGGCAGCGTGTTATATTCAGGGGTAACAGATTATGCAGTGTGTTATATTGGCAGTGTGTTATATTCAGGGGTAACAGATTAGGCAGTGTGTTATATTGGCAGTGTGTTATATTGGCAGTGCCTTATATTGGCAGCGTGTTATATTCAGGGGTAACAGATTAGGCAGTGTGTTATATTGGCAGCGTGTTATATAGGCAGCATGTTATATTGGCAGCGTGTTATATAGGCAGCATGTTATATTGGCAGTGTGTTATATTGGCAGCGTGTTATATTCAGGGGTAACAGATTAGGCAGCGTGTTATATTGGCAGTGTGTTATATTGGCAGTGTGTTATATTGGCAGTGTGTTATATTGGCAGCGTGTTATATTGACAGTGTGTTATTTTGGCAGTGTGTTATATTGGCAGCGTGTTATATTGGCAGTGTGTTATATTGGCAGCGTGTTATATTGGCAGTGTGTTATATTGACAGTGTGTTATATTGACAGTGTGTTATATTGGAAGCGTGTTATATTGGCAGCGTGTTATATTGGCATTGTGTTATATTGGCAGTGTGTTATATTGGCAGTGTGTTATATTGGCAGTGTGTTATATTGGCAGTGTGTTGTATTGGCAGTGTGTTATATTGGCAGTGTGTTATATTGGCAGTGTGTTATATTGACAGTGTGTTATATTGGCAGTGTGTTATATTGGCAGTGTGTTATATTGGCAGTGTGTTATATTGGAAGCGTGTTATATTGGCAGCGTGTTATATTGGCAGTGTGTTATATTGGCAGTGTGTTATATTGGCAGTGTGTTATATTGGCAGTGTGTTGTATTGGCAGTGTGTTATATTGGCAGTGTATTATATTGGCAGCGTGTTATATTGGCAGTGTGTTATATTGGCAGTGTGTTATATTGACAGTGTGTTATATTGGCAGTGTGTTATATTGGCAGTGTGTTATATTGGCAGCGTGTTATATTGGCAGTGTGTTATATTGGCAGTGTGTTATATTGGCAGTGTGTTATATTGGCAGCGTGTTATATTGGCAGCGTGTTATATTGGCAGTGTGTTATATTGGCAGTGTGTTGTATTGGCAGTGTGTTATATTGGCAGTGTGTTATATTGGCAGTGTGTTATATTGGCAGCGTGTTATATTGGCAGCGTGTTATATTGGCAGTGTGTTATATTGGCAGCGTGTTATATTGGCAGTGTGTTATATTGGCAGTGTGTTATATTGGCAGTGTGTTATATTGGCAGTGTGTTCAATTCAGGGGTAACAGATTAGGCAGTGTGTTATATTGGCAGTGTGTTATATTGGAAGCGTGTTATATTGGCAGCGTGTTATATTGGCAGTGTGTTATATTGGCAGAGTGTTATATTGGCAGCGTGTTATATTGGCAGTGTGTTCAATTCAGGGGTAACAGATTAGGCAGTGTGTTATATTGGCAGTGTGTTATATTGGAAGCGTGTTATATTGGCAGCATGTTATATTGGCAGTGTGTTATATTGGCAGCGTGTTATATTGGCAGTGTGTTATATTGGCAGTGTGTTATATTGGCAGTGTGTTATATTGGCAGCATGTTATATTGGCAGTGTGTTATATTGGCAGCGTGTTATATTGGCAGCGTGTTATATTGGCAGCATGTTATATTGGCAGTGTGTTATATTGGCAGCATGTTATATTGGCAGAGTGTTATATTGGCAGCGTGTTATATTGGCAGAGTGTTATATTGGCAGTGTGTTATATTGGCAGTGTGTTATATTGGCAGCGTGTTATATTGGCAGTGTGTTATATTGGCAGCGTGTTATATTGGCAGCGTGTTATATTGGCAGTGTGTTATATTGGCAGTGTGTTATATTGGCAGCGTGTTATATTGGAAGTGTGTTATATTGGCAGTGTGTTATATTGGCAGCGTGTTATATTGGCAGTGTGTTATATTGGCAGTGTGTTATATTGGCAGTGTGTTATATTGGAAGCGTGTTATATTGGCAGCGTGTTATATTGGCAGTGTGTTATATTGGCAGTGTGTTATATTGGCAGTGTGTTATATTGGCAGTGTGTTGTATTGGCAGTGTGTTATATTGGCAGTGTATTATATTGGCAGCGTGTTATATTGGCAGTGTGTTATATTGGCAGTGTGTTATATTGACAGTGTGTTATATTGGCAGTGTGTTATATTGGCAGTGTGTTATATTGGCAGCGTGTTATATTGGCAGTGTGTTATATTGGCAGTGTGTTATATTGGCAGTGTGTTATATTGGCAGCGTGTTATATTGGCAGTGTGTTATATTGGCAGTGTGTTATATTGGCAGTGTGTTGTATTGGCAGTGTGTTATATTGGCAGTGTGTTATATTGGCAGTGTGTTATATTGGCAGCGTGTTATATTGGCAGCGTGTTATATTGGCAGTGTGTTATATTGGCAGCGTGTTATATTGGCAGTGTGTTATATTGGCAGTGTGTTATATTGGCAGTGTGTTATATTGGCAGTGTGTTCAATTCAGGGGTAACAGATTAGGCAGTGTGTTATATTGGCAGTGTGTTATATTGGAAGCGTGTTATATTGGCAGCGTGTTATATTGGCAGTGTGTTATATTGGCAGAGTGTTATATTGGCAGCGTGTTATATTGGCAGTGTGTTATATTGGCAGTGTGTTATATTGGCAGCATGTTATATTGGCAGTGTGTTATATTGGCAGCGTGTTATATTGGCAGTGTGTTATATTGGCAGTGTGTTATATTGGCAGTGTGTTATATTGGCAGCATGTTATATTGGCAGTGTGTTATATTGGCAGCGTGTTATATTGGCAGCGTGTTATATTGGCAGCATGTTATATTGGCAGTGTGTTATATTGGCAGCATGTTATATTGGCAGAGTGTTATATTGGCAGCGTGTTATATTGGCAGAGTGTTATATTGGCAGTGTGTTATATTGGCAGTGTGTTATATTGGCAGCGTGTTATATTGGCAGTGTGTTATATTGGCAGCGTGTTATATTGGCAGCGTGTTATATTGGCAGTGTGTTATATTGGCAGTGTGTTATATTGGCAGCGTGTTATATTGGAAGTGTGTTATATTGGCAGTGTGTTATATTGGCAGCGTGTTATATTGGCAGTGTGTTATATTGGCAGTGTGTTATATTGGCAGTGTGTTATATTGGCAGTGTGTTATATTGGCAGTGTGTTATATTGGCAGCGTGTTATATTGGCAGCGTGTTATATTGGCAGTGTGTTATATTGGCAGCGTGTTATATTGGCAGTGTGTTATATTGGCAGCGTGTTATATTGGCAGCGTGTTATATTGGCAGCATGTTATATTGGCAGTGTGTTATATTGGCAGTGTGTTCAATTCAGGGGTAACAGATTAGGCAGCGTGTTATATTGGCAGTGGGTTATATTGGCAGTGTGTTATATTGGCAGTGTGTTATATTGGCAGCGTGTTATATTGGCAGCGTGTTATATTGGCAGCGTGTTATATTGGCAGTGTGTTATATTGGCAGTGTGTTATATTGGCAGCGTGTTATATTGGCAGCGTGTTATATTGGCAGCGTGTTATATTGGCAGCGTGTTATATTGGCAGTGTGTTATATTGGCAGCGTGTTATATTGGCAGCGTGTTATATTCAGGGGTAACAGATTAGGCAGTGTGTTATATTGGCAGTGTGTTATATTGGCAGTGTGTTATATTGGCAGTATGTTATATTCAGGGGTAGCAGATTAGGCAGTGTGTTATATTGGCAGTGTGTTATATTGCCAGTGTGTTATATTGGCAGTGTGTTATATTGGCAGCGTGTTATATTGGCAGTGTGTTATATTGGCAGTGTGTTATATTGGCAGCGTGTTATATTGACAGCGTGTTATATTGGCAGCGTGGTATATTGGCAGTGTGTTATATTGGCAGCGTGTTATATTGGCAGCATGTTATATTCAGGGGTAACAGATTAGGCAGTGTGTTATATTGGCAGTGTGTTATATTGGCAGTGTGTTATATTGGCAGTGTGTTATATTGGCAGTGTGTTATATTGACAGCGTGTTATATTGGCAGCGTGTTATATTGGCAGTGTGTTATATTGGCAGTGTGTTATATTGGCAGCGTGTTATATTGGCAGCGTGTTATATTGGCAGTGTGTTATATTGGCAGCGTGTTATATTGGCAGCATGTTATATTCAGGGGTAACAGATTAGGCAGTGTGTTATATTGGCAGCGTGTTATATTGGCAGTGTGTTATATTGGCAGTGGGTTATATTGGCAGTGTGTTATATTGGCAGCGTGTTATATTGGCAGCGTGTTATATTGGCAGCGTGTAATATTGGCAGTGTGTTATATTGGCAGTGTGTTATATTGGCAGCGTGTTATATTGGCAGCGTGTTATATTGGCAGCGTGTTATATTGGCAGTGTGTTATATTGGCAGCGTGTTATATTGGCAGCGTGTTATATTGGCAGCGTGTTATATTGGCAGCGTGTTATATTGGCAGCGTGTTATATTGGCAGCGTGTTATATTGGCAGCGTGTTATATTGGCAGCGTGTTATATTGGCAGTGTGTTATATTGGCAGTGTGTTATATTGGCAGTGTGTTATATTAGCAGTGTGTTATATTGGCAGTGTGTTATATTGGCAGCGTGTTATATTGGCAGCGTGTTATATCGGCAGCGTGTTATATCGGCAGTGTGTTATATCGGCAGTGTGTTATATTGGCAGCGTGTTATATTGGCAGCGTGTTATATTGGCAGTGTGGTATATTGGCAGTGTGTTATATTGGCAGCATGTTATATTCAGGGGTAACAGATTAGGCAGTGTGTTATATTGGTAGCATGTTATATTGGCAGTGTGTTATATTGGCAGTGTGTTATATTGGCAGAGTGTTATATTGGCAGCGTGTTATATTGGCAGCGTGTTATATTGGCAGCGTGTTATATTGGCAGTGTGTTATATTGGCAGCGTGTTATATTGGCAGCGTGTTATATTGGCAGTGTGGTATATTGGCAGTGTGTTATATTGGCAGCATGTTATATTCAGGGGTAACAGATTAGGCAGTGTGTTATATTGGCAGAGTGTTATATTGGTAGCATGTTATATTGGCAGTGTGTTATATTGGCAGCGTGTTATATTGGCAGCGTGTTATATTGGCAGCGTGTTATATTGGCAGCGTGTTATATTGGCAGTGTGTTATATTCAGGGGTAACTGATTAGGCAGGGTGTTATATTGGCAGCGTGTTATATTGGCAGCATGTTATATTCAGGGGTAACAGATTAGGCAGTGTGTTATATTGGCAGTGTATTATATTGGCAGCGTGTTATATTGGTAGCGTGTTATATTGGCAGTGTGTTATATTGGCAGTGTGTTATATTGGCAGCGTGTTATATTGGCAGCGTGTTATATTGGCAGTGTGTTATATTGGCAGCGTGTTATATTGGCAGCGTGTTATATTGGCAGTGTGTTATATTGGCAGTGTGTTATATTGGCAGCGTGTTATATTGGCAGTGTGTTATATTGGCAGTGTGTTATATTGGCAGCGTGTTATATTGGCAGTGTGTTATATTGGCAGCGTGTTATATTCAGGGGTAACAGATTAGGCAGTGTGTTATATTGGCAGTGTGTTATATTGGCATCGTGTTATATTGGCAGTGTGTTGTATTGGCAGCGTGTTATTTTGGCAGTGTGTTATATTGGCAGTGTGTTATATTGGCAGTGTGTTATATTCAGGGGTAACAGATTAGGCAGTGTGTTATATTGGCAGCGTGTTATATTGGCAGTGTGTTATATTGGCAGCGTGTTATATTGGCAGCGTGTTATATTGGCAGCGTGTTATATTGGCAGTGTGTTATATTGGCAGTGTGTTATATTGGCAGTGTGTTATATTCAGGGGTAACAGATTAGGCAGTGTGTTATATTGGCAGCGTGTTATATTGACAGTGTGTTATATTGGCAGCGTGTTATATTGGCAGTGTGTTATATTGGCAGCGTGTTATATTGGCAGCGTGTTATATTGGCAGCGTGTTATATTGGCAGAGTGTTATATTGGCAGTGTGTTATATTCAGGGGTAACAGATTAGGCAGTGTGTTATATTGGCAGTGTGTTATATTCAGGGGTAACAGATTAGGCAGTGTGTTATATTGGCAGAGTGTTATATTGGCAGTGTGTTATATTCAGGGGTAACAGATTAGGCAGTGTGTTATATTGGCAGTGTGTTATATTGGTCGCGTGTTATATTGGCAGCGTGTTATATTGGCAGCATGTTATATTGGCAGAGTGTTATATTGGCAGAGTGTTATATTGGCAGTGTGTTATATTGGCAGCGTGTTATATTGGCAGCATGTTATATTCAGGGGTAACAGATTAGGCAGTGTGTTATATTGGCAGTGTGTTATATTGGCAGAGTGTTATATTGGCAGTGTGTTATATTGGCAGCATGTTATATTGGCAGAGTGTTATATTGGCAGTGTGTTATATTGGCAGCATGTTATATTGGCAGAGTGTTATATTGACAGTGTGTTATATTGGCAGCATGTTATATTGGCAGTGTGTTATATTGGCAGCATGTTATATTGGCAGAGTGTTATATTGGCAGAGTGTTATATTGGCAGTGTGTTATATTGGCAGCGTGTTATATTGGCAGCATGTTATATTCAGGGGTAACAGATTAGGCAGTGTGTTATATTGGCAGTGTGTTATATTGGCAGCGTGTTATATTGGCAGCGTGTTATATTGGCAGTGTGTTATATTGGCAGCGTGTTATATTGGCAGTGTGTTATATTGGCAGTGTGTTATATTGGCAGTGTGTTATATTCAGGGGTAACAGATTAGGCAGTGTGTTATATTGGCAGCGTGTTATATTGGCAGTGTGTTATATTGGCAGCGTGTTATATTGGCAGCGTGTTATATTGGCAGTGTGTTATATTGGCAGCGTGTTATATTGGCAGCGTGTTATATTGGCAGTGTGTTATATTGGCAGAGTGTTATATTGGCAGTGTGTTATATTCAGGGGTAACAGATTAGGCAGTGTGTTATATTGGCAGTGTGTTATATTCAGGGGTAACAGATTAGGCAGTGTGTTATATTGGCAGTGTGTTATATTGGCAGAGTGTTATATTGGCAGTGTGTTATATTCAGGGGTAACAGATTAGGCAGTGTGTTATAATGGCAGTGTGTTATATTGGCCGCGTGTTATATTGGCAGCGTGTTATATTGGCAGCATGTTATATTGGCAGAGTGTTATATTGGCAGTGTGTTATATTCAGGGGTAACAGATTAGGCAGTGTGTTATATTGGCAGTGTGTTATATTCAGGGGTAACAGATTAGGCAGTGTGTTATATTGGCAGTGTGTTATATTGGCAGAGTGTTATATTGGCAGTGTGTTATATTGGCAGCGTGTTATATTGGCAGCATGTTATATTGGCAGAGTGTTATATTGGCAGTGTGTTATATTGGCAGCATGTTATATTGGCAGAGTGTTATATTGGCAGTGTGTTATATTGGCAGCATGTTATATTGGCAGTGTGTTATATTGGCAGCATGTTATATTGGCAGAGTGTTATATTGGCAGAGTGTTATATTGGCAGTGTGTTATATTGGCAGCGTGTTATATTGGCAGCATGTTATATTCAGGGGTAACAGATTAGGCAGTGTGTTATATTGGCAGTGTGTTATATTGGCAGCGTGTTATATTGGCAGCGTGTTATATTGGTAGTGTGTTATATTGGCAGCATGTTATATTGGCAGTGTGTTATATTGGCAGTGTGTTATATTGGCAGTGTGTTATATTGGCAGCGTGTTATATTGGAAGTGTGTTATATTGGCAGTGTGTTATATTGGCAGCGTGTTATATTGGCAGCGTGTTATATTGGCAGTGTGTTATATTGGCAGTGTGTTATATTGGCAGCGTGTTATATTGGCAGTGTGTTATATTGGCAGCGTGTTATATTGGCAGCGTGTTATATTGGCAGTGTGTTATATTGGCAGCGTGTTATATTGGCAGTGTGTTATATTGGCAGTGTGTTATATTGGCAGTGTGTTATATTGGCAGCGTGTTATATTGGCAGCGTGTTATATTGGCAGTGTGTTATGTTGGCAGCGTGTTATATTGGCAGCGTGTTATATTGGCAGAGTGTTATATTGGCAGCGTGTTATATTGGCAGTGTGTTATATTGGCAGCGTGTTATACTGGCAGCATGTTATATTGGCAGAGTGTTATATTGGCAGAGTGTTATATTGGTAGTATGTTATATTGGCAGTGTGTTATATTGGCAGCATGTTATATTGGCAGTGTGTTATATTGGCAGCATGTTATATTGGCAGCGTGTTATATTGGCAGAGTGTTATATTGGCAGAGTGTTATATTGGCAGAGTGTTATATTGGCAGCGTGTTATATTGGCAGCATGTTATATTGGCAGTGTGTTATATTGGCAGCATGTTATATTGGCAGCGTGTTATATTGGCAGAGTGTTATATTGGCAGAGTGTTATATTGGCAGTGTGTTATATTGGCAGCGTGTTATATTCAGGGGTAACAGATTAGGCAGTGTGTTACCCCCCTGCAGTGATAATATTTGTCAGCAGCCTCAATGTTCCTGAACATTACAGAGATTACATGTGTTTCTCTCTCACAGAGCAGTAATCTGGGGTGAGAAAGTGACCTCGTCTGTACCCCTCCAGCTAAAACAAGCTGCCTTCATTTGCATCCTCTCGTTCGGCTTATAAGCTGCTGCCGCCACTTCCCCAGAGATGCGCTCACCGTACGCCATTAGTTTAAGGTGATCTCGAGACTCAGTGGCACTAAATGGAAAACAGCGACCAGAGCAGAAAGTCACCAAACCATGACATTAAATCAGCGTCTTACGGACCCTCATACTATGGCATACCTCCCACCGTCTGATCGGGGTGTTAGGGGGCAGAGCTTGGGGAGTCAGGTGTCAAGGCTACCATGCATGCACACTATGTATTCTCCAGTGTTTGAGGAACCCTTGATAGTACCCCACACTCTGCTGACCCCAATCAGACGAGCCCTGGCCCTGATTGGCTGTGTGCGCAGCACCGCAGAGCATATACCGCGTGGACTTATTAAGATACATGTAACGTTTACCTAGAAGAAGCCGGACATGAATTTTAACCCTTGGTTCCTTGAAGAAAGAAAAAAAAAAACATGTAATTGTCCTTTAACACATTGAGGATTCTGTACAAAGGTGATTTCTAGGATAAAGTTCTACAAGTGATGTAATCAGCGGGAACATTCATTGGTTTCCATGGTGACTGCACCACTTTTAGAACTGTACCCCAGAACAAGTGTAACCTCTGTCCCTAAATACCAGAGTGTAACCTCTGTCCCCAAATACCAGAGTATAACCTCTGTCCCCAAATACCAGAGTATAATATCTGTCCCCAAATTCCAGAGTATAATATCTGTCCCCAAATACCAGAGTATAACCTCTGTCCCCAAATACCAGAGTATAATATCTGTCCCCAAATACCAGAGTATAACATCTGTCCCCAAATACCAGAGTATAACCTCTGTCCCTAAATACCAGAGTATAACCTCTGTCCCTAAATACCAGAGTATAACCTCTGTCCCTAAATACCAGAGTATAACCTCTGTCCCTAAATACCAGAGTATAACCTCTGTCCCCAAATACCAAAGTATAACCTCTGTCCCCAAATACCAGAGTATAATATCTGTCCCCAAATACCAGAGTATAACCTCTGTCCCTAAATACCAGAGTATAACCTCTGTCCCTAAATACCAGAGTATAACCTCTGTCCCTTAATACCAGAGTATAACCTCTGTCCCCAAATACCAGAGTGTAACCTCTGTCCCCAAATACCAGACTATAACCTCTGTCCCTTAATACCAGAGTATAACCTCTGTCCCTAAATACCAGAGTATAACCTCTGTCCCTAAATACCAGAGTATAACCTCTGTCCCCAAATACCAAAGTATAACCTCTGTCCCCAAATACCAGAGTATAATATCTGTCCCCAAATACCAGAGTATAACCTCTGTCCCTAAATACCAGAGTATAACCTCTGTCCCTAAATACCAGAGTATAACCTCGGTCCCTTAATACCAGAGTATAACCTCTGTCCCTTAATACCAGATTATAACCTCTGTCCCCAAATACCAGAGTGTAACCTCTGTCCCCAAATACCAGACTATAACCTCTGTCCCTTAATACCAGACTATAACCTCTGTCCCTTAATACCAGAGTATAACCTCTGTCCCTAAATACCAGAGGATAACCTCTGTCCTCAAATACCAGACTATAACCTCTGTCCCCAAATACCAGAGTGTAACCTCTGTCCCCAAATACCAGAGTATAACATCTATCCCCAAATACCAGAGTATAACCTCTGTCCCCAAATACCAGAGTGTAACCTCTGTCCCCAAATACCAGAGTATAACATCTGTCCCCAAATACCAGAGTATAACCTCTGTCCCTTAATACCAGATTATAACCTCTGTCCCCAAATACCAGAGTGTAACCTCTGTCCCCAAATACCAGACTATAACCTCTGTCCCTTAATACCAGACTATAACCTCTGTCCCTTAATACCAGAGTATAACCTCCGTCCCTAAATACCAGAGGATAACCTCTGTCCCCAAATACCAGACTATAACCTCTGTCCCCAAATACCAGAGTATAACATCTATCCCCAAATACCAGAGTATAACCTCTGTCCCCAAATACCAGAGTGTAACCTCTGTCCCCAAATACCAGAGTATAACATCTCTCCCCAAATACCAGAGTATAACCTCTGTCCCCAAATACCAGAGTATAACCTCTGTCCCCAAATACCAGAGTATAACATCTGTCCCCAAATACCAGAGTATAACCTCTGTCCCCAAATACCAGAGTATAACCTCTGTCCCCAAATACCAGAGTAGGTATTGGGATACTGAGATTGTGACATAATATATTCAGCACAACATGGTAATCAATAAATGAATCAATTTACACAGAGAAAGCAAATTATCCATTCACTCTATACACATGTAACACCTGTTTATTGACCTGTTTTATTAATTACATCTGTCTGGAAAACATTTGTTACAAGATCACGCCATTCTGGCATAAATATATGTATTTAACTGAGATTGAAAGCGTAACTTTTACCGGTTCTGTGCTGGTGATTGGATCGTCCAGAGTTAAATATATAGCTCAGTGTAAATATCACTCCAGTGATTGTAAAGTGATAGATTGCCAGTGTACGTGTTCAGGATGCCAGTGATCTCACCACTGTCAGACTCCGCTATTATTGTGCATACTCACTGTAAGAGGACACAGGTCACCTGCACTGATTCTCTTGCAATGTAAATAAAAGCAATTGTAAAGGATAGAGTCGGAATCTTTCAAAGACAGTATCAAAGATCCCCACAGAAAACCCTGTGCAATGGATCGGTATAACACCACCAGATGCATTGCTGTTAGTTTTGTCTCACTGGAGTGTCCTACTAAATATCTCTCACTTAATGGCTCGATTACAATTTAATAGGATAAAAGGGGGTGGTAAGCGGGTTGAGGTTGGTAGGTGAGGGTAAATGAGAAAGATAATGACAGTAGAGATATTCAGATTGTGCCTTTGGCTCTGTATGAAAAGCATGAATTGAGGTGTTTGTGATAAATACATATTCCCTCTTCGCTCGCTGTGACACCCCTAAGTGACAAATCTAAGGAATCGTATTCCCTAAAATCCAAAGGAAAACAATGGACTGTTTGTGCCCGCTGTTTGAGGTCAGAGGGGGGTCTGATGCTGCCGGTCTCTCTGTCAGGGTGAATGATTCCTTCCCAGCTCTGATTCACAAATTATTTTACCCAAATACTTTGCTCCTGGATTCAGATTGTTTAATTGAATGGTTAACCCCTGCCCCTCCACGCTGTCTGCCCTGAGGGTGACTGGGGCGTGTGTTACTTGCGCCGCAGACTGGCCGCTGGAATCCTAATAATGAGGAAGGATAATTTGTGTACATTTTAATTAGTGGTCTGCGTGTCTGGTCAGTGATGATTACAGACAGGGTATCCCCAAACACCACAGAGCCGTCTCAAGGTGTCAGTGGCGGAAGGTGCAGGACTCCCAGAGTTTAATTTTCATTCTGTGTCTTCCTAATGACAGACATGGAGGGGACAACACAGGGTGAAGGCACAACTCCTCAAACTGCATGGCGGGAACAGAGCATGGCCCTGGATCTGAAGCAGGCGGGGTTAACCCCTCATGTGCTAAACTCTACTAAAGGGGATTCACGCATTGCATATTAACCTCTCTTGTGCTAAACTCTATAAACGGTGAATCACGCATTGCGTATTAACCCCTCGTGTGCTATGTTCTATTAACAGTGACTCACGCGTTACGTATTAACCCCTCGTGTGCTACGTTCTATTAACAGGGACTCACGCATTGTGTATTAACCCCTCGTGTGCTACACTCAATTGAAGGAGAATCATGCATTGTGTGTTTTAACCCCTTATGTGCTAAGAGGAATCATACATCATATGTGTTAAACCCTGGTTTGCTAAACTCTGAATCAAAGCAGAATCATGCATTGTGTATTAACCCCTCGTGTGCTACATTCTATTAACAGGGACTCACGCATTTGGATTAACCCCTCATGTGCTACACTCTAAGGAGAATCATGCATTGCATATTAACCCCTCGTGTGCTACACTCTATTTTAGGGGAAACACGCATTGTGTATTAACCCCTCGTGTGCTACATTATATTAACAGGGAATCACACATTTTGTATTAACCCCTCATGTGGTATACTCTTTATTAAAGGGATAGCTACGCATTACCTGAATTAGCCCCTCGTCTACTAAACTCTGTATTGAAGGGGAATTATGCAATGTGTGTATGGGGTCTGTGGTTGGGGTATGAGGTCTGTGGCTGGGGTATGGGGTCAGTGGCTGGGGTATGGGGTCTGTGACTGGGTTATGGGGTCTGTGGCTGGGGTATAGGGTATATGGCTGGGGTATAGGGTATATGGCTGGGGTATACGGTCTGTGGCTTGGGTATGGGGTCTGTGGCTGGGGTATATGGTCTGTAGCTGGGGTATGGGGTCTGTGGCTGGGGTATGGGGTCTGTGGTTGGGGTAATAGGTCTGTGGCTGGGGTATGGGGTCTGTGGCTGGGGTATACGGTCTGTGGCTGGGGTATACGGTCTGCGGCTGGGGTATAGGGTATATGGCTGGGGTGTACGGTCTGTGGCTGGGGTGTACGGTCTGTGGCTGGGGTGTACGGTATGGGGTCTATGGCTGGGGTATACGGTCTGTGGCTGGGGTATACGGTCTGTGGCTGGGATATGGGGTCTGTGGCTGGGGTATACTGTCTGTGGCTGGGGTATGGGGTCTATGGCTGGGGTATACGGTCTGTGGCTGGGATATGGGGTCTGTGGCTGGGGTATACGGTCTGTGGCTGGGGTATAGGGTATATGGCTGGGGTATACTGTCTGTGGCTGGGGTATATGATCTGTTGCTGCGGTATAGGGTATATGGCTGGGGTATACAGTCTGTGGCTGGGGTATAGGGTATATGACTGGGTTATGGGGTCTGTGGCTGGGGTATAGGGTATGTGGCTGGGGTATACAGTCTGTGGCTTGGGTATGGGGTCTGTGGCTGGGGTATATGGTCTGTGGCTGGGGTATGGGGTCTGTGGCTGGGGTATACGGTCTGTGACTAGGATATACGGTCTGTGGCGGGGTATGGGGTCTGTGGCTGGGGTATGGGGTCTGGGGCTGGGGTATACGGTCTGTGGCTGGGGTATATGGTCTGTGGCTGGGGTATAGGGTATATGGCTGGGGTACACGGTCTGTGGCTGGGGTATACGGTCTGTGGCTGGGGTATACGGTCTGGGGTATGGGGTCTGTGCCTGGGGTATACGGTCTGTTGCTGGGGTATAGGGTATATGGCTGAGGTATACAGTCTGTGGCTGGGGTATAGGGTATATGGCTGGGGTATGGGGTCTGTGGCCTGTGGCCTGTGGCTGGGGTAAAGTGCCTGTTCTTTTTAATGGCGCCCAGGTCCTGTGTTCTGGGGCTAGTAAGTGCAGCTCAAATCCTGGCTCCTGTTGCCATGGTAACATCCTCACATTGCAGATACTTTGGATGTTGATGGAGAGGCATCATACAGGGGGAGGTAACAGGTTACATTTGGATCTCCTATTAAAGGGATTGGTTGGCTATGCATGCTCAGGGTTGTAGATGATGACCAGCAGCTGGTGCACCAGAGGGTGCTGATTAATCCTAATCAATGAATGCCTGTGTTTGGCTGATTAATTAGTGGAAGCTGAGCTGATTACAGAGACTTTGTCTGGTTTGCTATGGATTTAGGGATTACAGCTTACCAGGCGCGGTGATCTGCCCACCAACTCCCCCGGGCTATCAACTAATAGCTATCATTCTGCAGAAAGAGTAGTAGATACCTAGAATAACCATCAGGTGGAAGCAGTAATGACTGACACTGTAAGGAGTAGTAGATACCTGGAATAACCTCCCAGCGGAAGCAGTAATGGTTGACGCTGTAAAGAGTAGTAGATAACTGGAATAACCTTCCAATGGAAGCAGTAAAGGCGGACGCTGTCAAAAGTAGTAGATACCTAGAATAACCTCCCGGCGGAAGCAGTAATGGCTGACGCTGTAAAGAGTAGTAGATACCTGGAATAACCTTCCAGCGGAAGCAGTAATGGCTGACACTGTAACAAGTAGTAGATACCTGGAATAACCTCCCAGCGGAAGCAGTAATGACTGACACTGTAAGGAGTAGTAGATACCTGGAATAACCTTCCAGGGGAAGAAGTAAAGGCTGACACTGTAAAGAGTAGTAGGTACCTGGAATAACCTTCCAGCGGAAGCAGTAAAGGCTGACATTGTAAAGAGTAGTAGATACCTGATATAACCTCCCAGCGGAAGCAGTAAAGGCCGACACTGTAAGGAGTAGTAGATACCTGGAATAGCCTTCCAGCGGAAGCAGTAAAGACCGGCGCTGTAAAGAGTAGCCTGGGCACAGTGCCGAGCATACTGTACATAGACGGTATTAATGCCAGGACAGACACAATGCTGCATGCGCACAGTGCCAAGCATACTGTACATAGACGGTATTAATGCCGGGACAGACACAATGCTGCCTGCGTGCAGTGCTGAGCATACTGTACATAGACGGTATTAATGCCGGGACAGACACAATGCTGCATGCGCACAGTGCCAAGCATACTGTACATAGACGGTATTAATGCCGGGACAGACACAATGCTGCCTGCGTGCAGTGCTGAGCATACTGTACATAGACGGTATTAATGCCGGGACAGACACAATGCTGCCTGCACACAGTGCTGAGCATATTGTACATAGACGGTATTAATGCCGGGACAGACACAATGCTGCCTGCGCGCAGTGCTGAGCATACTGTACATAGACAGTATTAATGCCGGGACAGACACAATGCTGCCTGCGCACAGTGCTGAGCATACTGTACATAGACAGTATTAATGCCAGGACAGACACAATGCTGCCTGCACACAGTGCTGAGCATACTGTACATAGACAGTATTAATGCCAGGACAGACACAATGCTACCTGCGCGCAGTGCTGAGCATACTGTACATAGACAGTATTAATGGCGGGACAGACACAATGCTGCCTGCGCGCAGTGCTGAGCATACTGTACATAGACAGTATTAATGCCGGGACAGACACAATGCTGCCTGCGCGCAGTGCTGAGCATACTGTACATAGACAGTATTAATGCCGGGACAGACACAATGCTGCCTGCGCGCAGTGATGAGCATACTGTACATAGACAGTATTAATGCCGGGACAGACACAATGCTGCCTGCGCGCAGTGCTGAGCATACTGTACATAGACAGTATTAATGCCGGGACAGACACAATGCTGCCTGCACACAGTGCTGAGCATACTGTACATAGACAGTATTAATGCCGGACAGACACAATGCTGCCTGCGCGCATTGCTGAGCATACTGTACATAGACGGTATTAATGCCGGGACAGACACAATGCTGCCTGCGCACAGTGCTGAGCATACTGTACATAGACGGTGTTAATGCCGGGACAGACACAATGCTACCTGCGCACAGTGCTGAGCCTACTGTACATAGACAGTATTAATGCCGGGACAGACACAATGCTGCCTGCGCGCACAGCTGAGCATACTGTACATAGACGATATTAATGGCGGGACAGACACAATGCTGCCTGCGCACAGTGCTGAGCATACTGTACATAGACAGTATTAATGCCGGGACAGACACAATGCTGCCTGCGCGCAGTGCTGAGCATACTGTACATAGACAGTATTAATGCCGGACAGACACAATGCTGCCTGCGCACAGTGCTGAGCATACTGTACATAGACAGTATTAATGCCGGGACAGACACAATGCTGCCTACGCACAGTGCCGAGCATACTGTACATAGACGATATTATTGCCGGGACAGACACAATGCTGCCTGCGCGCAGTGCCGCGCATACTGTACATAGACGGTGTTAATGCCGGGACAGACACAATGCTGCCTGCGCTCAGTGCTGAGCATACTGGACATAGACAGTATTAATGCCGGGACAGACACAATGCTGCCTACGCACAGTGCCGAGCATACTGTACATAGACAGTATTAATGGCAGGACAGACACAATGCTGCCTGCGCGCAGTGCTGAGCCTACTGTACATAGACGGTATTAATGCGGGGACAGTCACAATGCTGCCTGCGCACAGTGCTGAGCATACTGTACATAGACGGTATTAATGCCGGGACAGACACAATGCTGCCTGCACGCAGTGCTGAGCATACTGTACATTGACGGTATTAATGCCCGGACAGACACAATTCTGCCTGCACACAGTGCTGAGCATACTGTACCTAGACGGTATTAATGCTGGGACAGACACAGTGCTGCCTGCGCGCAGTGCTGAGCATACTGTACATAGACGGTATTAATGCAGGGACAGAGACAATGCTGCCTGCACGCAATGCTGAGCATACTGTACATAGACGGTATTAATGCCGGACAGACACAATGCTGCCTGCGCACAGTGCTGAGCATACTGTACATAGACGGTATTAATGCCGGGACAGACACAATGCTGCCTGCGCGCAGTACTGAGCATACTGTACATAGACGGTATTAATGCTGGGACAGACACAGTGCTGCCTGCGCGCAGTGCTGAGCATACTGTACATAGACGGTATTAATGCCGGGACAGACACAATGCTGCCTGCGCGCAGTGCTGAGCATACTGTACATAGACGGTATTAATGCCGGGACAGACACAGTGCTGCCTGCGCACAGTGCTGAGCATACTGTACATAGACGGTATTAATGCCAGGACAGACACAATGCTGTCTGTGCACAGTGCTGAGCATACTGTACATAGACAGTATTAATGCCAGGACAGACACAATGCTGCCTGCGCGCAGTGCTGAGCATACTGTACATAGACAGTATTAATGCCAGGACAGACACAATGCTGCCTGCGCACAGTGCTGAGCATACTGTACATAGACGGTATTAATGCCAGGACAGACACAATGCTGCCTGCTCAAAGTGCTGAGCATACTGTACATAGACAGTATTAATGCCAGGACAGACACAATGCTGCCTGCGCGCAGTGCTGAGCATACTGTACATAGACAGTATTAATGCCAGGACAGACACAATGCTGCCTGCGCACAGTGCTGAGCATACTGTACATAGACAGTATTAATGCCGGGACAGACACAATGCTGCCTGCGCACAGTGCTGAGCATACTGTACATAGACGGTATTAATGCCAGGACAGACACAATGCTGCCTGCGCACAGTGCTGAGCATACTGTACATAGACGGTATTAATGCCAGGACAGACACAATGCTGCCTGCGCACAGTGCTGAGCATACTGTACATAGACGGTATTAATGCTAGGACAGACACAATGCTGCCTGCGCGCAGTGCAGAGCATACTGTACATAGACGGTATTAATGCCAGGACAGACACAATGCTGCCTGCGCACAGTGCTGAGCATACTGTACATAGACGGTGTTAATGCCGGGACAGACACAATGCTGCCTGCGCGCAGTGCTGAGCATACCGTACATATACAGAACGTTCCATTGGTTTCCTTGGCGCTTACAAAAAATGTCCACTGGTTTTCATGGTGCTTGCGAACATTCTATTGCTTTCCATGGTGTTTTCAGAAAATTCCATTGGTTTCAATGGTGTTTACAGAATGTTCCATTACACCTACAGAACATTCCATTGATTTCCATGGCACTACAGATCATTCTACTGGTTTCCATGCCACTTACAGAACATTCCAAAGGTGTCTATGGTGCTTGCAGAACATTCCATTGGTGTCTATGGTGCTTGCAGAACATTCCATTGGTGTCTATGGTGCTTGCAGAACATTCCATTGATTTCCATGGCACTACAGATCATTCTACTGGTTTCCATGCCACTTACCGAACATTCCATTGGTTTCTATGGCAATTGCAGTACATTCTCCTGATTTCCATGGCGATTGCAGAACATTCCATTCATGTCTATAGTGATCTATAGTGATAGTGACATTAAATTATAATAAATATGAGATACTGTTACATGTTATACAGGAAATGCACAGTGTACACATTACACATAACTGGTTCAACAAGTAACAGACAATGGTATACTTATACATTCATATCTTCTATTTGTTCCTTCATCTTGGGTCTTCTGCTGGCTGTCCCCTCCTCACACAGGACCAGACAAGACTCACTCTCCCTCCTCACACAGGACCAGACAAGACTCACTCTCCCTCCTCACACAGGACCAGACAAGACTCACTCTCCCTCCTCACACAGGACCAGACAAGACTCACTCTCCCTCCTCACACAGGACCAGACAAGACTCACTCTCCCTCCTCACACAGGACCAGACAAGACTCACTCTCCCTCCTCACACAGGACCAGACAAGACTCACTCTCCCTCCTCACACAGGACCAGACAAGACTCACTCTCCCTCCTCACACAGGACCAGACAAGACTCACTCTCCCTCCTTCCACAGGACCAGACAAGACTCACTCACCCTCCTCACACAGGACCAGACAAGACTCACTCACCCTCCTCACACAGGACCAGACAAGACTCACTCTCCCTCCTCACACAGGACCAGACAAGACTCACTCACCCTCCTCACACAGGACCAGACAAGACTCACTCTCCCTCCTCACACAGGACCAGACAAGACTCACTCTCCCTCCTTCCACAGGACCAGACAAGACTCACTCTCCCTCCTCACACAGGACCAGACAAGACTCACTCTCCCTCCTCACACAGGACCAGACAAGACTCACTCTCCCTCCTCACACAGGACCAGACAAGACTCACTCACCCTCCTCACACAGGACCAGACAAGACTCACTCTCCCTCCTTCCACAGGACCAGACAAGACTCACTCTCCCTCCTCACACAGGACCAGACAAGACTCACTCTCCCTCCTTCCACAGGACCAGACAAGACTCACTCTCCCTCCTCACACAGGACCAGACAAGACTCACTCTCCCTCCTCACACAGGACCAGACAAGACTCACTCTCCCTCCTCACACAGGACCAGACAAGACTCACTCTCCCTCCTCACACAGGACCAGACAAGACTCACTCTCCCTCCTTCCACAGGACCAGACAAGACTCACTCTCCCTCCTCACACAGGACCAGACAAGACTCACTCTCCCTCCTCACACAGGACCAGACAAGACTCACTCTCCCTCCTTCCACAGGACCAGACAAGACTCACTCTCCCTCCTCACACAGGACCAGACAAGACTCACTCTCCCTCCTCACACAGGACAAGACAAGACTCACTCTCCCTCCTCACACAGGACCAGACAAGACTCACTCTCCCTCCTCACACAGGACCAGACAAGACTCACTCTCCCTCCTCACACAGGACCAGACAAGACTCACTCTCCCTCCTCACACAGGACCAGACAAGACTCACTCTCCCTCCTCACACAGGACCAGACAAGACTCACTCTCCCTCCTTCCACAGGAACAGACAAGACTCACTCTCCCTCCTTCCACAGGACCAGACAAGACTCACTCTCCCTCCTCACACAGGACCAGACAAGACTCACTCTCCCTCCTCACACAGGACCAGACAAGACTCACTCTCCCTCCTTCCACAGGACCAGACAAGACTCACTCTCCCTCCTCACACAGGACCAGACAAGACTCACTCTCCCTCCTCACACAGGACCAGACAAGACTCACTCTCCCTCCTCACACAGGACCAGACAAGACTCACTCTCCCTCCTCACACATGACCAGACAAGACTCACTCTCCCTCCTTCCACAGGACCAGACAAGACTCACTCTCCCTCCTTCCACAGGACCAGACAAGACTCACTCTCCCTCCTTCCACAGGATCAGACAAGACTCACTCACCCTCCTCACACAGGACCAGACAAGACTCACTCACCCTCCTCACACAGGACCAGACAAGACTCACTCTCCCTCCTCACACAGGACCAGACAAGACTCACTCTCCCTCCTCACACAGGACCAGACAAGACTCACTCTCCCTCCTCACACAGGACCAGACAAGACTCACTCTCCCTCCTTCCACAGGACCAGACAAGACTCACTCTCCCTCCTTCCACAGGATCAGACAAGACTCACTCACCCTCCTCACACAGGACCAGACAAGACTCACTCACCCTCCTCACACAGGACCAGACAAGACTCACTCTCCCTCCTCACACAGGACCAGACAAGACTCACTCTCCCTCCTCACACAGGACCAGACAAGACTCACTCTCCCTCCTCACACAGGACCAGACAAGACTCACTCTCCCTCCTTCCACAGGACCAGACAAGACTCACTCTCCCTCCTTCCACAGGACCAGACAAGACTCACTCTCCCTCCTCACACAGGACCAGACAAGACTCACTCTCCCTCCTCACACAGGACCAGACAAGACTCACTCTCCCTCCTTCCACAGGATCAGACAAGACTCACTCACCCTCCTTCTACAGGACCAGACAAGACTCACTCTCCATCCTTCCATAGGACAAGACTCACTCACCCTCCTCACACAGGACCAGACAAGACTCACTCACCCTCCTCACACAGGACCAGACAAGACTCACTCACCCTCCTCACACAGGACCAGACAAGACTCACTCTCCCTCCTCACACAGGACCAGACAAGACTCACTCTCCCTCCTTCCACAGGAACAGCAAGACTCACTAGCAAAAGTGGTTCACTAAACTCAATATCCCAAAATCCCTCCAAGATACCTCCGATAGAGATAAAAGAACCAGTTCAACCCAGTTTGGAGACATATGGTGTATGTAATAAATGCAACCCCCTTTATCACACCTATCTGTAAGCAAGTAAGAACTGGGAATAACTGTGAAAGGCTTGTTTTTACAATCTAAAGAAGTCATCTCTGGAGCTTTGTTTACAAACTCCTCTGATGTGCAAAGGACCTTCCATTGTGAGAGCAGATTACACGCACACCCCACCAATATATATATCTATGTATTAGATATAAAGTAACATTGGTTATATATTTCTTACAGCATGTATTACTGGTTCTACGAGGACATTACTGGACTGATGTATGTATTACTGGTTCTACGAGGACATTACCAGACTGGTGCATGTATTACTGGTTCTACGAGGACATTATTGGACTGGTGTATGTATTACTGGTTCTACAAGGACATTACTGGACTGGTACATGTATTACTGGTTCTACGAGGACATTACTGGACTGATGTATGTATTACTGGTTCTACGAGGACATTACTGGACTGGTACATGTATTACTGGTTCTACAAGGACATTACTGGACTGGTGTATGTATTACTGGTTCTACGAGGACATTATTGGACTGGTGTATGTATTACTGGTTCTACGAGGACATTACTGGACTGGTACATGTATTACTGGTTCTACGAGGACATTACTGGACTGATGTATGTATTACTGGTTCTACGAGGACATTACTGGACTGGTGCATGTATTACTGGTTCTACAAGGACATTACCATACTGGTGCATGTATTACTGGTTCTACGAGGACATTACTGCACTGGTGTATGTATTACTGGTTCTGCAAGGACATTACTGGACTGGTGTATGTATTACTGGTTCTACAAGGACATTACTGGACTGGTGTATGTATTACTGGTTCTACGAGGACATTACTGGACTGATGTATGTATTACTGGTTCTACGAGGACATTACCGGACTGGTGTATGTATTACTGGTTCTACAAGGACATTACTGGACTGATGTATGTATTACTGATTCTACGAGGACATTACCGGACTGGTGTATGTATTACTGGTTCTACGAGGACATTACTGGACTGGTGTATGTATTACTGGTTCTACAAGGACATTACTGGACTGGTGTATGTATTACTGGTTCTACGAGGACATTACTGGACTGATGTATGTATTACTGGTTCTACGAGGACATTACCGGACTGGTGTATGTATTACTGGTTCTACAAGGACATTACTGGACTGGTGTATGTATTACTGGTTCTACGAGGACATTACTGGACTGATGTATGTATTACTGGTTCTATGAGGACATTACTGGACTGATGTATGTATTACTGGTTCTACGAGGACATTACTGGACTGATGTATGTATTACTGGTTCTACGAGGACATTACTCGACCCCCGTTTTACAAACTTGAACTTTAGTGAATAAGTGTATAAATGGTGCTTCATAATTCCAATAACCTTAAAAACCATAATAATGAAAGGGTTACATGTCGCAACCTCTGGAAACAGATTTAATGGTAGTGTAGGAACTGAAATCCCCAGGACACGCGTGTGTGTGTTCATTAGCCCATAGAAAGCACAGCTAGCCACACTGACATGGAAAGGGTTACAATGCGTTGCAGAGCACACTGGGTAACACCGAGGTCAGGGTGGGTTTATGACAATGACATGGCCCAGGAGGGATGCCTTATCTCAGCACACTCCAGTACGTTGCCACCTGATCCCTACTGACGTCACCTCCCTGTCCCACCATGACTTTCAGGGAGCGAGGATGCAGGACATTGAGATGACAGGCAAGAGCGATGATCCAGCCGGAGGAAATCCATGGGAGCCATTGAGGTGACAGGCACGAGCGATGATCTAGCCGGAGGAAATCCATGGGAGCCATTGAGATGACAGGCACGAACGCTGATACAGCCACAGGAAATCCATGGGAGCCATTGAGATGACAGGCACGAGTGCTGGTCCAGCTGGAGGAAATCCATGGGAGCCATTGAGGTGACAGGCACGAGTGCTGGTCCAGCTGGAGGAAATCCATGGGAGCCATTGAGGTGACAGGCACGAACGCTGATACAGCCACAGGAAATCCATGGGAGCCATTGAGATGACAGGCACGAGTGCTGGTCCAGCTGGAGGAAATCCATGGGAGCCATTGAGGTGACAGGCACGAACGCTGATACAGCCACAGGAAATCCATGGGAGCCATTGAGATGACAGGCACGAGCGATGATCTAGCCGGAGGAAATCCATGGGAGCCATTGAGATGACAGGCACGAGTGCTGGTCCAGCTGGAGGAAATCCATGGGAGCCATTGAGATGACAGGCACGAGCGCTGATACAGCCACAGGAAATCCATGGGAGCCATTGAGATGACAGGCACGAGCGCTCTTATAGCCGGAGGAAATCCGTGAGAGCCATTGAGATGACAGGCACGAGCGCTGATACAGCCGGAGGAAATCTATGGGAACCATTGAGTTGACAGGCACGAGCACTTATCTAGCCGGAGGAAATCCATGGGAGCCATTGAGTTGACAGGCACGAACGCTGATACAGCCAGAGGAAATCCATGGGAGCCATTGAGATGACAGGCACGAACGCTGATACAGCCACAGGAAATCCTTGGATGCCATTGAGATGACAGGCACGAGCGCTGATACAGCCAGAGGAAATCTATTGAGATGACAGGCACGAGCACTGATCCAGCCGGAGGAAATCCATGGGAGCCATTGAGATGACAGGCACGAGCGCTGATACAGCCAGAGGAAATCCATTGAGATGACAGGCACGAGCACTGATCCAGCCGGAGGAAATCCATGGGAGCCATTGAGATGACAGGCACGAGCGCTGATCCAGCCAGAGGAAATCCATGGGAGCCATTGAGATGACAGGCACGAGCGCTGATACAGCCAGAGGAAATCCATTGAGATGACAGGCACGAGCACTGATCCAGCCGGAGGAAATCCATGGGAGCCATTGAGATGACAGGCACGAGCGCTGATCCAGCCAGAGGAAATCCATGGGAGCCATTGAGATGACAGGCACGACCGCTGATACAGCCGAGGGAAATCCATGGGAGCCATTGAGATGACAGGCACGGACGCTGATACAGCCGGAGGAAATCCATGGGAGCCATTGAGATGACAGGCACGAACGCTGATACAGCCGGAGGAAATCTATGGGAACCATTGAGATGACAGGCACGAACGCTGATACAGCCACAGGAAATCCATGGGAGCCATTGAGATGACAGGCACGAACGCTGATACAGCCGAGGGAAATCCATGGAAGCCATTGAGATGACAGGCACGAGCGCTGATACAGCCAGAGGAAATCCATGGGAGCCATTGAGATGACAGGCACGAACGCTGATACAGCCGGAGGAAATCCATGGGAGCCATTGAGATGACAGGCACGAGCACTGATCCAGCCGGAGGAAATCCATGGGAGCCATTGAGATGACAGGCACGAACGCTGATACAGCTGGAGGAAATCCATGGAAGCCATTGAGATGACAGGCACGAGCGCTGATACAGCCAGAGGAAATCCATTGAGATGACAGGCACGAGCACTGATCCAGCCGGAGGAAATCCATGGGAGCCATTGAGATGACAGGCACGAGCGCTGATCCAGCCAGAGGAAATCCATGGGAGCCATTGAGATGACAGGCACGAACGCTGATACAGCCGAGGGAAATCCATGGGAGCCATTGAGATGACAGGCACGAACGCTGATACAGCCGGAGGAAATCCATGGGAGCCATTGAGATGACAGGCACGAACGCTGATACAGCCGGAGGAAATCTATGGGAACCATTGAGATGACAGGCACGAACGCTGATACAGCCACAGGAAATCCATGGGAGCCATTGAGATGACAGGCACGATCGCTGATACAGCCGAGGGAAATCCATGGAAGCCATTGTGATGACAGGCACGAGCGCTGATACAGCCAGAGGAAATCCATGGGAGCCATTGAGATGACAGGCACGAACGCTGATACAGCCGGAGGAAATCCATGGGAGCCATTGAGATGACAGGCACGAACGCTGATACAGCCGGAGGAAATCCATGGGAGCCATTAAGATGACAGGCACGAACGCTGATACAGCCGGAGGAAATCTATGGGACCCATTGAGATGACAGGCACGAACGCTGATACAGCCACAGGAAATCCATGGGAGCCATTGAGATGACAGGCACGAGCGCTTATACAGCCACAGGAAATCCATGGGAACCATTGAAATGACAGGAATGAGCGCTGATACAGCCAGAGGAAATCCATGGGAACCATTGAGATGACAGGCACGAGCGCTGATACAGCCACAGGAAATCCATGGGAGCCATTGAGATGACAGGCACGAGTGCTGATACAGCCAGAGAAAATCCATGGGAGCCATTGAGATGACAGGCACGAGCGCTGATACAGCCGGAGGAAATACATTGGGAGCCATTGAGATGACAGGCACGAGCGCTGATACAGCCGCAGGAAACCATGCGAGCCATTGAGATGACAGCATGAGCGCTGATACACCCACAGGAAATCCATGGAGCCATTGAGATGACAGGAACGAGCGCAGATACAGCCAGAGGAAATCCATGGGGACCATTGAGATGACAGGCACGAGCACTGATCCAGCCGAGGGAAATCCATGGAAGCCATTGAGATTACAGGCACGAGCGCTGATACAGCCAGAGGAAATCCATGGGAGCCATTGAGATGACAGGCACGAGCGCTGATACAGCCAGAGGAAATCCATGGGAGCCATTGAGATGACAGGCACGAACGCTGATACAGCCGGAGGAAATCCATGGGAGCCATTGAGATGACAGGCACGAGCGCTGATACAGCCGGAGGAAATCCATGGGAACCATTGAGATGACAGGCACGAGCCCTGATACAGCCGGAGGAAATCCATGGGAGCCATTGAGATGACAGGCACGAGCGCTGATACAGCCGGAGGAAATCCTTGGGAGCCATTGAGATGACAGGCACGAACGCTGATACAGCCGGAGGAAATCCATGGGAGCCATTGAGATGACAGGCACGAGCGCTGATAGAGCCACAGGAAATCCTTGGAAGCCATTGAGATGACAGGCACGAACGCTGATACAGCCACAGGAAATCCTTGGAAGCCATTGAGATGACAGGCACGAGCACTGATACAGCCACAGGAAATCCTTGGGAGCCATTGAGATGACAGGCACGAGCGCTGATACAGCCGGAGGAAATCCTTGGGAGCCATTGAGATGACAGGCACGAGCGCTGATACAGCCACAGGAAATCCATGGGAGCCAATCATGGTCCATTAGTAAAATGGGTTAGTTAGTTTTGGACTAGTGAATCCAGATGTCTGTCACGGTGCAGGATCTGTGTAATGACAGGCTGTGATTCCCTCGTTACTGCAATGTTCCTTCTCTTTGTTTGGTTAACCCTTTCCCTCTCTCACAGCTAAACTCAGCAGTGGCCTTTTGTATTACCTGGGAGACCTCCTGCCAGACCAACCAAAACCTGATCTTACTTTCTGTTATGGAAACAGAAATCATACATCAAATATATTAACCCTTTGTAACATTTCCCCACCGTACAAGAGACAAAGTCATAGAAAAACAAATCACATCTTATTAACTCTTATAACAAAAGAGATTGTATAGTTTTCTTTACATTTCTTTTTCATCTTTAACATGTTTTGGGGGGCTTTCTATGGGGTTTTACCATGAAATCCAGAACTGCAGGGAACTGAAGAGGGAATTTCAAACGTAAGACAAACGTAGCCGAGTCTGAAGAACAGATAGAAATCGTCTATTTTAGTCTGAAATTCCTGTAATTCTCTCTTTCATTAATAAAGCCCTATACTGGTTTTATTGCCAAATATATATTATATTTTCCCCCCTGATAAATCCGTGTAATGTATTTAGAAATGCTTTACCAGGGCACATGTTGTAAGGCATATACTGCTTGCACTCCGTCACTCACATATACACACACACACATATATACACACACACACAAATACACTCACACACATATACACTCACACACATATACACACACACACACATATACACACACACACATATACACTCACACACATATACACTCACACACATATACACTCACACACATATACACTCACACACATATACACACACACACATATACACTCACACACTCCCAATCTGTATGATGCACCGCTGATACACATATCATTCAGATGTCCTCCAGTGTGGGCAGGAGGGGCAGGCCCATCAATCACAGCCGTCATGTTAAAGGAACACTCTGTTAGCGTATACCTGTAATTAATGGAGCCATTTTTACATTAGGCAATGATACGTAGCATTGTGTGTAAGTCACATGGGAGGGCATCCTCCCTGGGGATGCGCAGGCAGGGAATATCCACAAAGACTCTTTAACCCCCTTAGTGGCATGACCTTTTGACCTTGCCTTTCCCTTGGTGACATGGGCTGTTTTAACAATTCTGAGGTGTTTGTGTGTAGCTGTAGTTTTCTTCTTTCTCATTTATTATACCTACACAAATGATGTATTGTTTCTTTCATCGGGCTTTCTTTATATTCCATTATTTTCATCATATCTTTTAATTTACTACAAAACCTTTCATAACATATGATGAAATAATTGAAATAAAAATACTTTCACTGACTTTGACCTGAAAAATCTTACAAATGGTAAAAATATTTTACAAATGGTAAAAAAATGAAATCTAAATTCTGTCCTGAGGTTAGAAATATGCCATGTTTCTATGTTTTTCTGTTGTTTATTGCGAGTTATAGGCCAATAACCAAAAGTAGTATTTTTGTTTTCAAACCATTTTCTCTAACCCAATGACCATTTGGCCGCCAACACTAACCCTAAATTTAATCCTAGCCCTAACACTTCTGCTAATCCTAATGCTAACTTTCATTTAATTGTAACTGTAACCCTTAGGCTAGCCCTAATTTTACTGTAACCCTAACCCTAGATGGATCGCTAATTGAGCCTTTTTTTTCATTGCCATGTTGCTGACTGCCTATAGGGGAACACTGTGAATGCAGAGAATACAAAAATGATGAATTATGATCCATACTTTGTGAGCAGAATTGTAAGAAAATCCATAAATTAAGAGAAATCTAAGGTTTAAATGTGTCTGTCCTTTCCTGCTTATGACATCACCTTGTGGCTTGATGTGCAAATGACAAGTTTACCATTGGAAAGTAGTTCATTTGCAGGTCAAGCCATAGGTGATGTCATAAGCACGAGACTCCACAGACATGAGTAAAACACATGTTCTATTATTTTCTGCATTTCCTGCAATCCTGCCAACACAATGTATAGATCTTTTTTCATCCTTTTGTATTCTCTACACTCACAGTATGCACAGTGCTTAGGTGACAGAGTCCCTTTAATACAGTCACAGTATAAGCAGTGTTTGGGTGATACAGTCACAGTATAAGCAGTGTTTGGGTGATACAGTCACAGTATAAGCAGTGTTTAGGTGATATAGTCACAGTATAAGCAGTGTTTGGGTGATACAGTCACAGTATAAGCAGTGTTTGGGTGATACAGTCACAGTATAAGCAGTGTTTAGGTGATACAGTCACAGTATAAGCAGTGTTTAGGTGATACAGTCACAGTATGAGCAGTGTTTGGGTGATACAGTCACAGTATAAATAGTGTTTGGGTGATACAGTCACAGTATAAGCAGTGTTTGGGTGATACAGTCACAGTATAAGCAGTGTTTGGGTGATACAGTCACAGTATAAGCAGTGTTTGGGTGATACAGTCACAGTATAAGCAGTGTTTGTGTGATACAGGCACAGTATGAGCAGTGTTTAGGTGATACAGTCACAGTATAAGCAGTGTTTAGGTGATACAGTCACAGTATAAGCAGTGTTTAGGTGACACAGTCACAGTATAAGCAGTGTTTGGGTGATACAGTCACAGTAGAAGCAGTGTTTAGGTGATACAGTCACAGTATAAGCAGTGTTTAGGTGACACAGTCACAGTATAAGCAGTGTTTGGGTGATACAGTCACAGTAGAAGCAGTGTTTAGGTGATACAGTCACAGTATAAGCAGTGTTTAGGTGATACAGTCACAGTATAAGCTGTGTTTAGGTGATACAGTCACAGTATAGGCAGTGTTTGGGTGATACAGTCACAGTATAAGCTGTGTTTAGGTGATACAGTCACAGTATAAGCAGTGTTTAGGTGATACAGTCACAGTATAAGCTGTGTTTAGGTGATACAGTCACAGTATAGGCAGTGTTTGGGTGATACAGTCACAGTATAAGCAGTGTTTAGGTGATACAGTCACAGTATAAGCAGTGTTTAGGTGATACAGTCACAGTATACGCAGTGTTTGGGTGATACAGTCACAGTATAAGCAGTGTTTGGGTGATACAGTCACAGTATAAGCAGTGTTTAGGTGATATAGTCACAGTATAAGCAGTGTTTGGGTGATACAGTCACAGTATAAGCAGTGTTTGGGTGATACAGTCACAGTATAAGCAGTGTTTGTGTGATACAGGCACAGTATGAGCAGTGTTTAGGTGATACAGTCACAGTATAAGCAGTGTTTAGGTGATACAGTCACAGTATAAGCAGTGTTTAGGTGACACAGTCACAGTATAAGCAGTGTTTGGGTGATACAGTCACAGTATACGCAGTGTTTGGTTGATACACTCACTGTAAAAGCAGTGTTTAGGTGATACAGTCACAGTATAAGCAGTGTTTAGGTGATATAGTCACAGTATAAGCAGTGTTTGGGTGATACAGTCACAGTATAAGCAGTGTTTAGGTGATACAGTCACAGTATAAGCTGTGTTTAGGTGATACAGTCACAGTATAGGCAGTGTTTGGGTGATACAGTCACAGTATAAGCTGTGTTTAGGTGATACAGTCACAGTATAAGCAGTGTTTAGGTGATACAGTCACAGTATAAGCAGTGTTTAGGTGATACAGTCACAGTATACGCAGTGTTTGGTTGATACACTCACTGTAAAAGCAGTGTTTAGGTGATACAGTCACAGTATATGCAGTGTTTGGGTGATACAGTCACAGTAAAAGCAGTGTTTAGGTGATACAGTCACAGTATAAGCAGTGTTTAGGTGATACAGTCACATTATATACGCAGTGTTTGGGTCATACAGTCACAGTATAAGCAGTGTTTGGGTGATACAGTCACAGTATACGCAGTGTTTGGGTGATACAGTCACAGTATAAGCAGTGTTTAGGTGATACAGTCACAGTATAAGCAGTGTTTGGGTGATACAGTCACAGTATAAGCAGTGTTTGGGTGATACAGTCACAGTATAAGCAGTGTTTAGGTGACACAGTCACAGTATAAGCAGTGTTTGGGTGATACAGTCACAGTAGAAGCAGTGTTTAGGTGATACAGTCACAGTATAAGCAGTGTTTAGGTGATACAGTCACAGTATAAGCTGTGTTTAGGTGATACAGTCACAGTATAGGCAGTGTTTGGGTGATACAGTCACAGTATAAGCTGTGTTTAGGTGATACAGTCACAGTATAAGCAGTGTTTAGGTGATACAGTCACAGTATAAGCTGTGTTTAGGTGATACAGTCACAGTATAAGCAGTGTTTAGGTGATACAGTCACAGTATAAGCTGTGTTTAGGTGATACAGTCACAGTATAGGCAGTGTTTGGGTGATACAGTCACAGTATAAGCTGTGTTTAGGTGATACAGTCACAGTATACGCAGTGTTTGGGTGATACACTCACTGTAAAAGCAGTGTTTAGGTGATACAGTCACAGTATACGCAGTGTTTGGGTGATACAGTCACAGTAAAAGCAGTGTTTAGGTGATACAGTCACAGTATAAGCAGTGTTTAGGTGATACAGTCACATTATATACGCAGTGTTTGGGTCATACAGTCACAGTATGAGCAGTGTTTAGGTGATACAGTCACAGTATAAGCAGTGTTTAGGTGATACAGTCACAGTATAAGCAGTGTTTAGGTGACACAGTCACAGTATAAGCAGTGTTTGGGTGATACAGTCACAGTATACGCAGTGTTTGGTTGATACACTCACTGTAAAAGCAGTGTTTAGGTGATACAGTCACAGTATAAGCAGTGTTTAGGTGATATAGTCACAGTATAAGCAGTGTTTGGGTGATACAGTCACAGTATAAGCAGTGTTTAGGTGATACAGTCACAGTATAAGCTGTGTTTAGGTGATACAGTCACAGTATAGGCAGTGTTTGGGTGATACAGTCACAGTATAAGCTGTGTTTAGGTGATACAGTCACAGTATAAGCAGTGTTTAGGTGATACAGTCACAGTATAAGCAGTGTTTAGGTGATACAGTCACAGTATACGCAGTGTTTGGTTGATACACTCACTGTAAAAGCAGTGTTTAGGTGATACAGTCACAGTATATGCAGTGTTTGGGTGATACAGTCACAGTAAAAGCAGTGTTTAGGTGATACAGTCACAGTATAAGCAGTGTTTAGGTGATACAGTCACATTATATACGCAGTGTTTGGGTCATACAGTCACAGTATAAGCAGTGTTTGGGTGATACAGTCACAGTATACGCAGTGTTTGGGTGATACAGTCACAGTATAAGCAGTGTTTAGGTGATACAGTCACAGTATAAGCAGTGTTTGGGTGATACAGTCACAGTATAAGCAGTGTTTGGGTGATACAGTCACAGTATAAGCAGCGTGTAGGCGACACAGTCACAGTATAAGCAGTGTTTGGGTGATACAGTCACAGTAGAAGCAGTGTTTAGGTGATACAGTCACAGTATAAGCAGTGTTTAGGTGATACAGTCACAGTATAAGCTGTGTTTAGGTGATACAGTCACAGTATAGGCAGTGTTTGGGTGATACAGTCACAGTATAAGCTGTGTTTAGGTGATACAGTCACAGTATAAGCAGTGTTTAGGTGATACAGTCACAGTATAAGCTGTGTTTAGGTGATACAGTCACAGTATAAGCAGTGTTTAGGTGATACAGTCACAGTATAAGCTGTGTTTAGGTGATACAGTCACAGTATAGGCAGTGTTTGGGTGATACAGTCACAGTATAAGCTGTGTTTAGGTGATACAGTCACAGTATACGCAGTGTTTGGGTGATACACTCACTGTAAAAGCAGTGTTTAGGTGATACAGTCACAGTATACGCAGTGTTTGGGTGATACAGTCACAGTAAAAGCAGTGTTTAGGTGATACAGTCACAGTATAAGCAGTGTTTAGGTGATACAGTCACATTATATACGCAGTGTTTGGGTCATACAGTCACAGTATAAGCAGTGTTTGGGTGATACAGTCACAGTATACGCAGTGTTTAGGTGACACAGTCACAGTATAAGCAGTGTTTGGGTGATACAGTCACAGCGTAAGCAGTGTTTAGGTGATATAGTCACAGTATGAGCAGTGTTTGTGTGATACAGTCACAGTATAAGCAGTGTTTAGTTAATACAGTCACAGTATAAGCAGTGTTTAGGTGATACAGTCACAGTATAAGCAGTGTTTGGGTGATACAGTCACAGTATAAGCAGTGTTTAGGTGATACAGTCACAGTATAAGCAGTGTGTGGGTGATACAGTCACAGTATAAGCAGTGTGTGGGCGATACAGTCACAGTATAAGCAGTGTTTGGGTGATACATTCACAGTATAAGCAGTGTTTGGGTGATACAGTCACAGTATAGCAGTGTTTGGGTGATACAGTCACAGTATAAGCAGTGTTTGGGTGATACAGTCACAGTATAAGCAGTGTTTGGGTGATACAGTCACAGTATAAGCAGTGTTTAGGTGATACAGTCACAGTATAAGCAGTGTTTAGGTGATACAGTCACAGTATAAGCAGTGTTTAGGTGATACAGTCACAGTATAAGCAGTGTTTAGGTGACACAGTCACAGTATAACCAGTGTTTAGGTGACAGAGTCCCTTTAAGGGCAGTGGTGGCACAGTATGCTGCACGCCTTTTTTACTGAATCCGTTTATTGATTTCATAATAGAGAATTGAGTGGATTTCTCCATGCGTAGGAAGCTAAGCCTTCCTGAATCACAGCATCTGGTGCACCATCCTTGTCCCCGGTGCTGCCAGAGGATGTGTATTGCACTTTGATGTAATGTATCTATATATCTCTTGGCGCCTGTCAGATATATAGAATTTATTATATATCTGATAATGACGGAGAATGTTGGTTTAAATGTCACACTCATCTGCCAAAGAATACACAGAATATAATATTGCCAATAGTTTGTCTGGTCCAAAACCCACGATGAATTGTACAAAGAATCACTCCTGCAATGATCCATTACTGTGAGGAGAAGATAATAAAGATGTATTGGAGGATAACTGAAAGCTTCTGGCTCGGATTAACAAAGAGTTTAAAGGAAAGAAAGCCGGGGGTCTGTTTATATACAGGGGTACATCCAATCCAGTTGAATTATAGAATGTTTACAGCTTGGCTGCCTTGGCCTGAAGTATGGAATTGCTTTGTCAATTCCCTGTAATGCTCTCTATCATGACGTGTCTGCATCACTGAGGTGGTCTGGTGACCTACGGATGCTCCTGCTGGGGTGTTTAGAGATTCCAAACATGGAGGACCAGCTGTCACTCATTCACATGTGAATGGTAAGGTGAATGGGAATGGGACACTGGGATGGAGCCCAATGGATGGATCTGAATGTGAATGGTGAGGTGAATTGAATTTTAACTGTGACAGTGAAATTGGAGGCAGCAGGCGGACTCTGAGGAGCCAGAGCCTCAGAGAAGTAACACAAGATGTTGGTGCTTGAGCAGAGGAGGGACATGTATGATGTAAAGGGGAATGTTCCTTACTTATTTATAAACCCCATACCCTCTCCCAATAATGACACGAGACATGTATGGAGTTAAATAGGCCACAGCTTTCTTTATTTACAAACCAAGAGGAACTGTATGCCAAACCTTCTCCACTTTTTCATCTATTTCTTATAAATTATTAACTCTGTAAAATATAAATACTTTAATAACACACCAAAACATAATTAACATACAGCTCCAAATAGTCCTTGCCAATTGTAAACATTAAATCACCATCCTTTAAACTGGAGTCCCTAGAAGAGACACCCCTCTCCCCTCGTCCATACTAATTCCATCATTATTCCAAACCTAATGCTAACCACCAGCCGACAGTTAGCTCGGTGGGCACGACCATTAGCCATCCTTCTAATATTTGAGAGGTTAGGAGAGGGTCCACCCTATCCATCCTTTGACTCGATCCTCCATTCATAACAGTATTGGCAAGGACCACCCCGCCTGCTGTGACAGAGAAAGGGTGTTAATACAAAATCAATAATACAATATAAACAATAGGGAGGGTGGGCGGGAGATTTTTCCTGCTGTGTCCGTTTGAAATTAAAATGGCTGCTGACTCCAAGATGGAGGGGTCCTTAAATACCCCAACCCACAGCCACTCCCCCACCAGCACTGTCATAGGTGCCACTCACACCCCTCACTCATACATGCCCCCTCCCACCTAGGCTTTGCCTGTTTCCCGGGGAACTTGTATGATGTAAAGGGGAATGTTCCTTACTTATTTATAAACCCCATACCCTCTCCCAATAATGACACGAGACATGTATGGAGTTAAATAGGCCACAGCTTTCTTTATTTACAAACCAAGAGGAACTGTATGCCAAACCTTCTCCACTTTTCCATCTATTTCTTATAAATTATTAACTCTGTAAAATATAAATACTTTAATAACACACCAAAACATAATTAACATACAGCTCCAAATAGTCCTTGCCAATTGTAAACATTAAATCACCATCCTTTAAACTGGAGTCCCTAGAAGAGACACCCCTCTCCCCTCGTCCATACTAATTCCATCATTATTCCAAACCTAATGCTAACCACCAGCCGACAGTTAGCTCGGTGGGCACGACCATTAGCCATCCTTCTAATATTTGAGAGGTTAGGAGAGGGTCCACCCTATCCATCCTTTGACTCGATCCTCCATTCATAACAGTATTGGCAAGGACCACCCCGCCACAGACACCGCTGTTTAACCCCCCTTAAATCAGCGGTGACCACCCACCAAAGCCATGGCCTGTTCCATAGCCTCCTGCAAGGCCAAATTGAAAAGGTCCAAACCAACGTCAGTCAGGTGAACCCCATCACTGCGGAAGAAAACAGCCGCATTCCTCTCAAACACCCTATGACGGACCGTAATCCCCCCTATACCCAACACAAATTTGGAGACCCTTTTATTTAACTTAATCCGAGAACGCTCCAGGGCCCTTTGATTCTGGGCACACCTCCAGTAATTCCTAGGGACGACCTCAGACCAAACCAAACCTACATCTGGGAATAAGACCTGCAACCTGGCCAAATCCCGCCTGATAGCGTCTCCTAATGCCAATACCGGAGCCGTGCCCAAATCATTACCCCCTAAGTGAATAACTATTATATCCGGGGGACCCACCAGCCGAGCCAACTGAACCACCTCAGGCAGGAATTGGATCCACCTCATCCCTCTTGCCCCCAGCCATCGAACCTCCGCTTGAAAAGGAGAAAAACCCATCCGTTCCCCTCCCGGGCGGACAGCTGCTCGCCGTCGAGCCCAGTAGATATAAGAGTGGCCGATCAGCCAAATCTTATATGGGCCATGATCTAAACGGGCAAGAAAGGTGAAGAATCAATTAGTCCAGCCGGGCGAACATACGATTGAAAGCGGCGCGATTCCCAACGCCCTATGCGCTGCACCGCCCGTGCCGAAAAACCCACTCTGGAGGCCTCTGTAGCCGCCCCTATCCGAAAGGAGTGCCCCCCAAATTCGGAACTAGCAATCCCCATAGCATCCAAGGATTTCTTAAACACCCGCAAGAACTGAAAGCGAGACAATGGGGACCCATCCAAGTGCAGTAGCAGAGAGCCGGGGGCCTCAGAGCGAATAAGAAGGTAGGAATCCAAGCATGCCACCGGGCATACCACCGAACCCCTAACCTCCTGTAAAACCACCCAAGCACCTTTTCCTGCCATATCGGTCTTAGAACGCCGTATCAAAAACCGCAGGGACCCCGGCTCCCGCAGCACGTCCTGCCGCAAGAGTCCCCCTTGTCTGGTCTTGGAGGGGCTCACCAATTCTCCAATCCGCAAAGCACCAAAAAAGGCAAAAGCCAACGCAACCTTGAACAAGGACACTTCACCAGGAGATGAACAAACAGATGGCAACGTATGAAAGAGCCCCAACAGAAGGGCCCCAGACACCGGCCTGCGAGAGTCCCTACTCACCCTACCTCTGCGCCACCCCTTAAGGGCCTGGCGCACCACAAAGTCCTTCGTGATGTCCGTGACCCTGCGGATTTTAAATCCAAAGGCCAAACCCGCAAGTTTTCCCGAAACCGCCCCAGGGGATATCCCCGATGCCTCCCAATGCCATAGCAACCACAACAGACCCTGAATACTCTCCTCCAGGGTCCGGAAACCCCCATGGGACCTTTCCAAATTCTCCCATTCCGCCCAGGCCTTCCCGTACCTTTCCCAAGTTGCATGACATACCGACCCCTGAACCCAGTCCGCTACTCGTCCTGCCCAAGGTCCCACAGGTCCTGAGGGCAGGGGGAACCCTCCTCGTCCGCCCAAGGGGCCGCAGCCCTGAAGACCGGCCACTGCGAACGAGAAATGGCATCGGCTATGACATTCTGCACTCCGGGAATATGCACAGCCCTACAAGTCACGTTAATACAAAGACATCGCAGCACCAGGCGCTGCAGGAGCCTAATCACTGGAGGGGAAGAGGCCGTCAAGTTGTTTATAGCCATAACCACCCCCATATTATCGCAGTGGAAAACGACCCTGCGATCCCGCAAGGCCGACCCCCAAAGCTCCAACGCCACCAATATAGGGAACAATTCCAGAAATGCCAAATTCCGCGTCAAGCCAGATGTCCGCCATTCCGGCGGCCACACACCCGAGGACCATTGCCTCCCCAAGATGGCCCCAAAACCCACAGACCCAGCCGCGTCGGTATATAAATGGAGATCCCCGTTGGACACCTCAGGGGCCTGCCATAGGGCTTTCCCATTGAAATTCTCCAAGAAAGAATCCCAAACCCCCAGATCCTCCCGCAAGGGCCTCGTTAAACGGATAAAATGGTGAGCATGAGCCACCCCAGCCGTGGCACCAGCCAAACGCCTATTGAAAACCCGGCCCATCGGAATAATCCGACAGGCAAAATTCAATTTACCCAACAAGGACTGCAATGGGCGAAGCTGTATCTTACGCACCCGCCGTGCCTCAGCCACCGCCACCCTGAGACCCGCCACTTTATCAGACGGCAGACGGCACTCCCCGGCCACCGAGTCAATTTCGATGCCCAGGAAGCTAAGGCACGTCGCTGGGCCCTCCGTCTTGCTAGGAGCCAATGGAACCCCGAACCCGCTCGAAACCATTTCCACCGATCTCAATAGGTGAGCACACACATTAGATCGGGGAGGGCCAACGCACAGGAAATCATCAAGATAGTGCAGCACAGAGTCACAACCCGCCTCCGTGCGCACCACCCATTCCAAGAACGTACTGAAGCATTCGAAATAAAAACAGGAAATTGAGCACCCCATGGGCAAGCACAAATCCACGTAAAATTCCCCTTCAAAGAAACATCCTAATAGATGATGACAATCCGGGTGCACGGGCAACAACCGAAAAGCCGACTCAACATCCGTTTTGGCCATAAGGGCCCCCACTCCCGCGGCCCTGACCATCCGTACCGCTGCGTCAAAGGACACGTACGGCACAATTCCGCGTCAATGTCATCATTCACCGAACCCCCGTGGGGATGCGATAAATGGTGTATAAGACGGAATTTGCCAGGCTCCTTCTTGGGTACCACCCCCAGGGGAGACACCCGCAAGTTATGCAGTGGAGGGTCCCGAAAGGGACCCGCCATTCTCCCCATAGCAATTTCCTTCGCCAACTTCTCCCTCACCACTGCCGGATAAGATGCCACTGACCGCAAGTTACGAAAAGACATCACCGTAGGTCGGTCCTGGAAAGGGATCCAAAATCCCTCTTCAAAACCTGATAACAGGATATCCGCAGCCCTGCGGTTGTGGTACCTATTTAACCACGGGCGCATCGCGGCGACGTCCACCGGCGTCCTCCCCCTTCGAGCCCATGTCCGACTTATCGCCTGACTTCCCACGTTTAAAGCAACGGGAGGAGGGGTGATTACCTCCGCACACCGAGCATTCGTGCTTAAACCTGCAGTTTGACCCCCACTTACACTGCCCGTCATTAAACTGCCAGCAAGACCCCGGCCGTTTTTGCACGGCCGACGGGGTGGGGGTGGTTCCACCCATCCCGCCGGCCCCCCCGAGAAAGGAAGATAGACCCCCTTGGGCCGATGCGGGCCGCGTCATAATAGACAGCCATAGCCCGATGTCCATTTGATCCCAGGAGAGCGTAGGACGCACGGCCAAGCGCTGGCGAAACTGCTCGTCGTATCGCCACCAACTCAGTCCCCCATAAACCCTACACGCCGTCCAAATCTGATCCTGATAGCAGAAAAGCAACGAGCATCGCTCAGGATATTTTTCCCCCATCACACTGGCCAAAATAGAAAACCCCCTAATCCAGTTACCGTAGGTCTTAGGGATCTTACGGTACTTGTATTTCTCTTTTTCTTTTTCGGAGTCTTTCAACTCCTTCTCAGGAGGAGGAACATCCTCTAGGGGAATCAAAGAGAATATCTCCAGGAATTCCCCTTTCCAGATCCTCATGTACCAGTCTGTTCCTCTAGATTGTAAGCTCTGTGAGCAGGGCTCTCTACCTCATGTATCAGTCTGTTCCTCTAGACTGTAAGCTCTGTGAGCAGGGCTCACTACCTCATGTATCAGTCTGTTCCTCTAGATTGTAAGCTCTGTGATCCGGGCTCTCTGCCTCATGTATCAGTCTGCTCCTCTAGACTGTAAGCTCTGTGAGCAGGGCTCACTACCTCATGTATCAGTCTGTTCCTCTAGATTGTAAGCTCTGCGAGCAGGGCTCACTACCTCATGTATCAGTCTGTTCCTCTAGATTGTAAACTCTGTGAGCAGGGCTCTCTACCTCATGTCTCAGTCTGTTCCTCTAGATTGTAAGCTCTCCGAGCAGGGCTCTCTACCTCAGGTACCAGTCTGTGCCTCTAGATTGTAAGCTCTGCGAGCAGGGCTCTCTACCTCATGTATCAGTCTGTTCCTCTAGATTGTAAGCTCTGTGAGCAGGGGCTCTCTACCTCATGTCTCAGTCTGTTCCTCTAGATTGTAAGCTCTCCGAGCAGGGCTCTCTACCTCATGTACCAGTCTGTTCCTCTAGATTGTAAGCTCTCCGAGCAGGGCTCTCTACCTCAGGTACCAGTCTGTGCCTCTAGATTGTAAGCTCTGTGAGCGGGGCTCTCTACCTCATGTATCAGTCTGTTCCTCTAGACTGTAAGCTCTGCGAGCAGGGCTCTCTACCTCATGTACCAGTCTGTTCCTCTAGATTGTAAGCTCTGCGAGCAGGGCTCTCTACCTCATGTACCAGTCTGTTCCTCTAGATTGTAAGCTCTGTGAGCGGGGCTCTCTACCTCATGTATCAGTCTGTTCCTCTAGATTGTAAGCTCTGTGAGCAGGGCTCTCTGCCTCATGTATCAGTCTGTTCCTCTAGATTGTAAGCTCTGTGAGCAGGGCTCTCTGCCTCATGTATCAGTCTGTTCCTCTAGATTGTAAGCTCTGCGAGCAGGGCTCTCTACCTCATGTACCAGTCTGTTCCTCTAGATTGTAAGCTCTGTGAGCGGGGCTCTCTATCTCATGTATCAGTCTGTTCCTCTAGATAGTAAGCTCTGCGAGCGGGGCTCTCTACCTCATGTATCAGTCTGTTCCTCTAGACTGTAAGCTCTGCGAGCGGGGCTCTCTACCTCATGTATCAGTCTGTTCCTCTAGACTGTAAGCTCTGCGAGCAGGGCTCTCTAACACAAGATGTATTTCCCCCTCTATGCTCTGTTCCCAACGCTATTTAAATTGTTGGCATAATATAAATAAATGGTAATCTGATATAACAGAACATGCTGAAAACTCATAGATAAGTTGTGTGTTCCGGATATAAGGTATTAGAGGAATGTCTTACATTTTAGTTCAGTATCACTTCACTGGGTTAAAAAATGGACTATATTACCTCATTACTATACATTGTGCGGAATATAATGTTACAACCATTAGTTATTTGTTATCTGTTAATAATTATTTTTGTACCAATGCTCTGTTTACCTGGGTATTGGTACTCACGTTCTCTGCTGTGGCACAGACATAGGAAAGTTATTTTTCTATGTTTTAGTCTTGATTCAATAAATGTATCTCCACCAATCCCTATTTTGGCAGAGCTGAAATCATACTTTGCCGCTTTCTGCTTGGAGGGGTGGAGCGTAAGGGGCCAGAGTTAGCCCCCCATATAGAGCATACTGCCCAGTACAGATACCAGGTAGACACCTGACCAGATAGCAGACGTACACAATTTAAACACAATGCTCTCTGTGTACATGGGCTGTATTAATGCTGGGACAGACACACATTTACAGTACAGAATCTCCCCCAAAAAAGTGACTGTTCTGGCAAATTCAGGGCTGTTGGCAACTATGGCTGAAATATGTTGAAAATAATAGAAAGGCCAGCAGAAAAATAAGTTGTACAATCATGTGTCATGGTTTTTGGAAATGGTTTGTGAACTTGTGTAAATTGCTGGTGCAAATATCTCCAAATTCATTTTTGGACAATATATAATCCATAGAAGTTCAGTTTGGCAAGCTTTGATCTATACATTCCCATATACATCATCTTACTATAGACTAAGGAACTTGCACTGCAGTGCCACCTAATGGCCAGAACCTAGAGTGCAGTCATTCTGCTCAGGCAATATGCAGGATACCGTGAAAGATTCAATAGAAATAAAGTAACTTATTTGGCCCTCTAAACCTTTATATCAGGAGGCGGACATGTTGTTTAGAGTCTTTGTCCGGTGAAGCGACCCATCTGACTTAAGATGTCTGCCCCCTGATAGAGCTATACAATCTTAGAGGGCCCAGTAAGGTGCTTTATTTATATTCTTTCATTAAAGTATTAATCGTTTGGTTAAACAGAATTTCTTTTCCATGTTGTTTGCTTGTTCTTTAAGTGGGAGTATCTCTGTTTGGCATTTCCATTATAATAAATCTGACTGTGGTGGGGTTATATAGACAGTTTCGGTAGATTGTATATTGTGCTTTTATTGTTGCTAATTCCTGCCTCTCCATCTTTCCTTACAGCTGTTATAAGATGGCTTCTCTCGACCCAACATTCATGATCATCGTCTTTCTCATTGCGAGGTTCATGGCCCTCGGGACCCATGGCTGCCCGGCAGTGTGCCGGTGTTACAGTATGACTGTGGAATGTGGGTCCAAAGGACTGAAAACCGTTCCATCCAACATCCATCCGTCCACCCAGGTACAACACACCAAATATTACACTGGGACACCAGTTATCAAGCTCTACGTCTATGTCTTATAGTCTGAGCTTGCAGGGAAGGGTTATTCCACCTAGCAGGACACCAGCTGTACCACACTGAGGAGGCCAATGAAGTCTCTAATGTATGTCTGTGGATTCTGTGTCCCTCCTGCAGGCCAGGCCTGCCATGTATTTTGTGTCTGGACTGCCCTCACGGGTGGGGCCAGTCTAGATATCCCACTCGGCATTCTAGATATCAGCTGGCATTCTAGCTATCAAACTTTGCATTCTAGATATCAGCTGGCATTCTAGCTATCAAACTCTGTATTCTAGATATCAGCTGGCATTATAGATATCAAACTAGGTATTCTAGATATCAGCTGGCATTCTAGATATCCCACTTGGCATTCTAGATATCAGCTGGCATTATAGATATCCCCCTCGGCATTCTAGATATCAGCTGGCATTATAGATATCCCACTCAGCATTCTAGATATCAGCTAGCATTCTAGATATTCCACTCAGCATTCTAAATATCCCACTCGGCATTCTAGATATCAAACTCTGCACTCTGCATTCTAGATATCATCTGGCATTCTAGATATCCCACTCTGCATTCTAGATATCAGCTGGTATTCTAGCTATCAAACTCTGCATTCTAGATATCAGTTGGTATTCTAGCTATCAAACTCTGCATTCTAGACATCAGCTGGCATTCTAGATATCCCACTTGGCATTCTAGATATCCCACTCGGCATTCTAGATATCCCACTCGGCATTCTAGATATCAGCTGGCATTCTAGATATCCCACTCGACATTCTAAATATCCCACTCGGCATTCTAGATATCCCACTCGGCATTCTAGATATCCCACTTGGCATTCTAGATATCCCACTCGGCATTCTAGATATCCCACTCGGCATTCCAGATATCAGCTGGTATTCTAGATATCCCACTCGGCATTCTAGATATCCCACTCGGCATTCCAGATATCAGCTGGTATTCTAGATATCCCACTCGGCATTCCAGATATCAGCTGGCATTCTAGATATCCCACTCGGCATTCCAGATATCAGCTGGTATTCTAGATATCCCACTCGGCATTCCAGATATCAGCTGACATTCTAGATATCCCACTCGGCATTCGAGATATCAGCTGGCATTCTAGATATCCCACTCGGCATTCCAGATATCAGCTGGCATTCTAGATATCCCACTCGGCATTCCAGATATCAGCTGTCATTCTATATATCCCACTCGGCATTCCAGATATCAGCTGGTATTCTAAATATCCCACTCGGCATTCTAGATATCCCACTCGGCATTCCAGATATCAGATGGTATTCTAGATATCCCACTCGGCATTCCAGATATCAGCTGGCATTCTAGATATCCCACTCGGCATTCTATATATCCCACTCGGCATTCTAGATATCCCACTCGGCATTCCAGATATCAGCTGGTATTCTAGATATCCCACTCGGCATTCTAGATATCCCACTCGGCATTCCAGATATCAGCTGGTATTCTAGATATCCCACTCAGCATTCGAGATATCAGCTGGCATTCAAGATATCCCACTCGGCATTCGAGATATCAGCTGGCATTCTAGATATCCCACTCGGCATTCCAGATATCAGCTGGTATTCTAGATATCCCACTCGGCATTCTAGATATCAGCTGGCATTCTAAATATCCCACTCGGCATTCTAGATATCAGCTGGCATTCTAGATATCCCAATAGGAATTCTAGATATCCCACTTGGCATTCCAGATATCAGCTGGTATTCTAGATATCCCACTCGGCATTCCAGATATCAGCTGGCATTCTAGATATCCCACTCGGCATTCTATATATCAGCTGGCATTCTAGATATCCCACTCAGCATTCTAGATGTCAGCTGGCATTCTAAATATCCCACTCGGCATTCTAGATATCAGGTGGCATTCTAGATATCCCACTCGGCATTCCAGATATCAGCTGGCATGCTACATATCCCACTCGGCATTCGAGATATCAGCTGGCATTCTAGATATCCCACTCGGCATTCCAGATATCAGCTGGCATTCTAGATATCCCACTCGGCATTCCAGATATCAACTGGTATTCTAAATATCCCACTCAGCATTCTAGATATCGGCTTGCATTCTAGATATCCCACTCGGCATTCTAGATATCAGCTGGCATTCTAGATATCCCACTCGGCATTCCAGATATCAGCTGGTATTCTAGATATCCCACTCGGCATTCCAGACATCAGCTGGCATTCTAGATATCCCACTCGGCATTCGAGATATCAGCTGGCATTCTAGATATCCCACTCGGCATTCTAGATATCAGCTGGCATTCTAAATATCCCACTCAGCATTCTTGATATCAGCTGGCATTCTAGATATCCCACTCGGCATTCTAGATATCCCACTCGGCATTCCAGATATCAGCTGGTATTCTAGATATCCCACTCGACATTCCAGATATCAGCTGGTATTCTAGATATCCGACGCGGCATTCCAGATATCAGCTGGCATTCTAGATATCACACTCGGCATTCCAGATATCAGCTGGTATTCTAGATATCCCACTCGGCATTCCATATATCAGCTGGCATTCTAGATATCCCACTCGGCATTCCAGATATCAGCTGGTATTCTAAATATCCCACTCGGCATTCTAGATATCAGCTGGCATTCTAGATATCCCACTCGGCATTCTAGATATCAGCTGGCATTCTAAATATCCCACTCGGCATTCTAGATATCAGCTGGCATTCTAGATATCCCACTCGACATTCTAGATATCCCACTCGGCATTCCAGATATCAGCTGGCATTCTAGATATCCCACTCGGCATTCCAGATATCAGCTGGCATTCTAGATATCCCACTCGGCATTCCAGATATCAGCTGGCATTCTAGATATCCCACTCGGCATTCCAGATATCCCACTCGGCATTCCAGATATCAGCTGGTATTCTAGATATCCCACTTGGCATTCCAGATATCAGCTGGCATTCTAGATATCCCACTCGGCATTCTAGATATCCCACTCGGCATTCCAGATATCAGCTGGCATTCTAGATATCCCACTCGGCATTCCAGATATCAGCTAGCATTCTAGATATTCTACTCGGCATTCCAGATATCAGCTAGCATTCTAGATATCCCACTCGGCATTCCAGATATCAGCTGGCATTCTAGATATCCCACTCGGCATTCCAGATATCAGCTGGTATTCTAGATATCCCACTCGGCATTCCAGATATCAGCTGGTATTCTAGATATCCCACTCGGGATTCCAGATATCAGCTGGCATTCTAGATATCCCACTCGGCATTCCAGATATCAGCTGGCATTCTAGATATCCCACTCGGCATTCCAGATATCAGCTGGTATTCTAAATATCCCACTCGGCATTCTAGATATCAGTTGGCATTCTAGATATCCCACTCGGCATTCTAGATATCAGCTGGCATTCTAGATATCCCACTCGGCATTCCAGATATAAGCTGGTATTCTAGATATCCCACTCGGCATTCCAGAAATCAGCTGGCATTCTAGATATCCCACTCGGCATTCGAGATATCAGCTGGCATTCTAGATATCCCACTCGGCATTTCAGATATCAGCTGGCATTCTAGATATCCCACTCGGCATTCCAGATATCAGCTGGCATTCTAGATATCCCACTCAGCATTCTAGATATCAGCTGGCATTCTAAATATCCCACTCTGCATTCTAGATATCAGCTGGCATTCTAGATATCCCACTCGGCATTCTAGATATCCCACTCAGCATTCCAGATATCAGCTGGTATTCTAGATATCCCACTCGGCATTCCAGATATCAGCTGGTATTCTAGATATCCCACTCGGCATTCCAGATATCAGCTGGCATTCTAGATATCCCACTCGGCATTCCAGATATCAGCAGGCATTCTAGATATCCCACTCGGCATTTCAGATATCAGCTGGCATTCTAGATATCCCACTCGGCATTCCAGATATCAGCTGGTATTCTAAATATCCCACTCGGCATTCTAGATATCAGCTGGCATTCTAGATATCCCACTCGGCATTCTAGATATCAGCTGGCATTCTAGATATCCCACTCGGCATTCCAGATATCAGCTGGTATTCTAGATATCCCACTCGGCATTCGAGATATCAGCTGGCATTCTAGATATCCCACTCGGCATTCCATATATCAGCTGGCATTCTAGATATCCCACTCGGCATTCCAGATATCAGCTGGTATTCTAAATATCCCACTCGGCATTCTAGATATCAGCTGGCATTCTAGATATCCCACTCGGCATTCTAGATATCAGCTGGCATTCTAAATATCCCACTCGGCATTCTAGATATCAGCTGGCATTCTAGATATCCCACTCGGCATTCCAGATATCAGCTGGTATTCTAAATATCCCACTCGGCATTCTAGATATCAGCTGGCATTCTAGATATCCCACTCGGCATTCTAGATATCAGCTGGCATTCTAAATATCCCACTCGGCATTCTAGATATCAGCTGGCATTCTAGATATCCCACTCGGCATTCTAGATATCCCACTCGGCATTCCAGATATCAGCTGGCATTCTAGATATCCCACTCGGCATTCCAGATATCAGCTGGCATTCTAGATATCCCACTCGGCATTACAGATATCAGCTGGCATTCTAGATATCCCACTCGGCATTCCAGATATCCCACTCGGCATTCCAGATATCAGCTGGTATTCTAGATATCCCACTTGGCATTCCAGATATCTGCTGGCATTGTAGATATCCCACTCGGCATTCTAGATATCCTACTCGGCATTCCAGATATCAGCTGGCATTCTAGATATCCCACTCGGCATTCCAGATATCAGCTAGCATTCTAGATATCCCACTCGGCATTCCAGATATCAGCTGGTATTCTAGATATCCCACTCGGCATTCCAGATATCAGCTGGTATTCTAGATATCCCACTCGGCATTCCAGATATCAGCTGGCATTCTAGATATCCCACTCGGCATTCCAGATATCAGCTGGCATTCTAGATATCCCACTCGGCATTCCAGATATCAGCTGGTATTCTAAATATCCCACTCGGCATTCTAGATATCAGTTGGCATTCTAGATATCCCACTCGGCATTCTAGATATCAGCTGGCATTCTAGATATCCCACTCGGCATTCCAGATATCAGCTGGTATTCTAGATATCCCACTCGGCATTCCAGAAATCAGCTGGCATTCTAGATATCCCACTCGGCATTCGAGATATCAGCTGGCATTCTATATATCCCACTCGGCATTCCAGATATCAGCTGGCATTCTAGATATCCCACTCGGCATTCTAGATATCAGCTGGCATTCTAAATATCCCACTCGGCATTCTAGATATCAGCTGGCATTCTAGATATCCCACTCGGCATTCTAGATATCCCACTCAGCATTCCAGATATCAGCTGGTATTCTAGATATCCCACTCGGCATTCCAGATATCAGCTGGTATTCTAGATATCCCACTCGGCATTCCAGATATCAGCTGGCATTCTAGATATCCCACTCGGCATTCCAGATATCAGCAGGCATTCTAGATATCCCACTCGGCATTTCAGATATCAGCTGGCATTCTAGATATCCCACTCGGCATTCCAGATATCAGCTGGTATTCTAAATATCCCACTCGGCATTCTAGATATCAGCTGGCATTCTAGATATCCCACTCGGCATTCTAGATATCAGCTGGCATTCTAGATATCCCACTCGGCATTCTAGATATCAGCTGGCATTCTAGATATCCCACTCGGCATTCCAGATATCAGCTGGTATTCTAGATATCCCACTCGACATTCGAGATATCAGCTGGCATTCTAGATATCCCACTCGGCATTCCAGATATCAGCTGGTATTCTAGATATCCCACTTGGCATTCCAGATATCAGCTGGTATTCTAGATATCCCACTCGGCATTCCAGATATCAGCTGGCATTCTAGATATCCCACTCGGCATTCCAGATATCAGCAGGCATTCTAGATATCCCACTCGGCATTTCAGATATCAGCTGGCATTCTAGATATCCCACTCGGCATTCCAGATATCAGCTGGTATTCTAAATATCCCACTCGGCATTCTAGATATCAGCTGGCATTCTAGATATCCCACTCGGCATTCTAGATATCAGCTGGCATTCTAGATATCCCACTCGGCATTCCAGATATCAGCTGGTATTCTAGATATCCCACTCGGCATTCGAGATATCAGCTGGCATTCTAGATATCCCACTCGGCATTCCATATATCAGCTGGCATTCTAGATATCCCACTCGGCATTCCAGATATCAGCTGGTATTCTAAATATCCCACTCGGCATTCTAGATATCAGCTGGCATTCTAGATATCCCACTCGGCATTCTAGATATCAGCTGGCATTCTAAATATCCCACTCGGCATTCTAGATATCAGCTGGCATTCTAGATATCCCACTCGGCATTCCAGATATCAGCTGGTATTCTAAATATCCCACTCGGCATTCTAGATATCAGCTGGCATTCTAGATATCCCACTCGGCATTCTAGATATCAGCTGGCATTCTAAATATCCCACTCGGCATTCTAGATATCAGCTGGCATTCTAGATATCCCACTCGGCATTCTAGATACCAGCTGGTATTCTAAATATCCCACTCGGCATTCTAGATATCAGTTGGCATTCTAGATATCCCACTCGGCATTCTAGATATCAGCTGGCATTCTAAATATCCCACTCGGCATTCTAGATATCAGCTGGCATTCTAGATATCCCACTCGGCATTCCAGATATCAGCTGGTATTCTAAATATCCCACTCGGCATTCTAGATATCAGTTGGCATTCTAGATATCCCACTCGGCATTCTAGATATCAGCTGGCATTCTAGATATCCCACTCGGCATTCCAGATATCAGCTGGTATTCTAGATATCCCACTCGGCATTCCAGAAATCAGCTGGCATTCTAGATATCCCACTCGGCATTCGAGATATCAGCTGGCATTCTATATATCCCACTCGGCATTCCAGATATCAGCTGGCATTCTAGATATCCCACTCGGCATTCTAGATATCAGCTGGCATTCTAAATATCCCACTCGGCATTCTAGATATCAGCTGGCATTCTAGATATCCCACTCGGCATTCTAGATATCCCACTCAGCATTCCAGATATCAGCTGGTATTCTAGATATCCCACTCGGCATTCCAGATATCAGCTGGTATTCTAGATATCCCACTCGGCATTCCAGATATCAGCTGGCATTCTAGATATCCCACTCGGCATTCCAGATATCAGCAGGCATTCTAGATATCCCACTCGGCATTTCAGATATCAGCTGGCATTCTAGATATCCCACTCGGCATTCCAGATATCAGCTGGTATTCTAAATATCCCACTCGGCATTCTAGATATCAGCTGGCATTCTAGATATCCCACTCGGCATTCTAGATATCAGCTGGCATTCTAGATATCCCACTCGGCATTCTAGATATCAGCTGGCATTCTAGATATCCCACTCGGCATTCCAGATATCAGCTGGTATTCTAGATATCCCACTCGGCATTCGAGATATCAGCTGGCATTCTAGATATCCCACTCGGCATTCCAGATATCAGCTGGTATTCTAGATATCCCACTTGGCATTCGAGATATCAGCTGGCATTCTAGATATCCCACTCGGCATTCCAGATATCCCACTCGGCATTCCAGATATCAGCTGGTATTCTAGATATCCCACTCGGCATTCCAGATATCAGCTGGAATTCTAGATATTCCACTTGGCATTCCAGATATCAGCTGGCATTCTAGATATCCCACTCGGCATTCGAGATATCAGCTAGCATTCTAGATATCCCACTCAGCATTCCAGATATCAGCTGGCATTCTAGATATCCCACTCGGCATTCTGGATATCAGCTGGCATTCTAGATATCCCACTCGGCATTCTAGATATCAGCTGGCATTCTAGATATCCCACTCGACATTCAAGATATCAGCTGGCATTCTAGATATCCCACTCGGCATTCCAGATATCAGCTGGCATTCTAGATATCCCACTCGGCATTCCAGATATCCCACTCGGCATTCCAGATATCAGCTGGTATTCTAGATATCCCACTTGGCATTCCAGATATCTGCTGGCATTGTAGATATCCCACTCGGCATTCTAGATATCCTACTCGGCATTCCAGATATCAGCTGGCATTCTAGATATCCCACTCGGCATTCCAGATATCAGCTAGCATTCTAGATATCCCACTCGGCATTCCAGATATCAGCTGGTATTCTAGATATCCCACTCGGCATTCCAGATATCAGCTGGTATTCTAGATATCCCACTCGGCATTCCAGATATCAGCTGGCATTCTAGATATCCCACTCGGCATTCCAGATATCAGCTGGCATTCTAGATATCCCACTCGGCATTCCAGATATCAGCTGGTATTCTAAATATCCCACTCGGCATTCTAGATATCAGTTGGCATTCTAGATATCCCACTCGGCATTCTAGATATCAGCTGGCATTCTAGATATCCCACTCGGCATTCCAGATATCAGCTGGTATTCTAGATATCCCACTCGGCATTCCAGAAATCAGCTGGCATTCTAGATATCCCACTCGGCATTCGAGATATCAGCTGGCATTCTATATATCCCACTCGGCATTCCAGATATCAGCTGGCATTCTAGATATCCCACTCGGCATTCTAGATATCAGCTGGCATTCTAAATATCCCACTCGGCATTCTAGATATCAGCTGGCATTCTAGATATCCCACTCGGCATTCTAGATATCCCACTCAGCATTCCAGATATCAGCTGGTATTCTAGATATCCCACTCGGCATTCCAGATATCAGCTGGTATTCTAGATATCCCACTCGGCATTCCAGATATCAGCTGGCATTCTAGATATCCCACTCGGCATTCCAGATATCAGCAGGCATTCTAGATATCCCACTCGGCATTTCAGATATCAGCTGGCATTCTAGATATCCCACTCGGCATTCCAGATATCAGCTGGTATTCTAAATATCCCACTCGGCATTCTAGATATCAGCTGGCATTCTAGATATCCCACTCGGCATTCTAGATATCAGCTGGCATTCTAGATATCCCACTCGGCATTCTAGATATCAGCTGGCATTCTAGATATCCCACTCGGCATTCCAGATATCAGCTGGTATTCTAGATATCCCACTCGGCATTCGAGATATCAGCTGGCATTCTAGATATCCCACTCGGCATTCCAGATATCAGCTGGTATTCTAGATATCCCACTTGGCATTCCAGATATCAGCTGGTATTCTAGATATCCCACTCGGCATTCCAGATATCAGCTGGCATTCTAGATATCCCACTCGGCATTCCAGATATCAGCAGGCATTCTAGATATCCCACTCGGCATTTCAGATATCAGCTGGCATTCTAGATATCCCACTCGGCATTCCAGATATCAGCTGGTATTCTAAATATCCCACTCGGCATTCTAGATATCAGCTGGCATTCTAGATATCCCACTCGGCATTCTAGATATCAGCTGGCATTCTAGATATCCCACTCGGCATTCCAGATATCATCTGGTATTCTAGATATCCCACTCGGCATTCGAGATATCAGCTGGCATTCTAGATATCCCACTCGGCATTCCATATATCAGCTGGCATTCTAGATATCCCACTCGGCATTCCAGATATCAGCTGGTATTCTAAATATCCCACTCGGCATTCTAGATATCAGCTGGCATTCTAGATATCCCACTCGGCATTCTAGATATCAGCTGGCATTCTAAATATCCCACTCGGCATTCTAGATATCAGCTGGCATTCTAGATATCCCACTCGGCATTCCAGATATCAGCTGGTATTCTAAATATCCCACTCGGCATTCTAGATATCAGCTGGCATTCTAGATATCCCACTCGGCATTCTAGATATCAGCTGGCATTCTAAATATCCCACTCGGCATTCTAGATATCAGCTGGCATTCTAGATATCCCACTCGGCATTCTAGATACCAGCTGGTATTCTAAATATCCCACTCGGCATTCTAGATATCAGTTGGCATTCTAGATATCCCACTCGGCATTCTAGATATCAGCTGGCATTCTAAATATCCCACTCGGCATTCTAGATATCAGCTGGCATTCTAGATATCCCACTCGGCATTCCAGATATCAGCTGGTATTCTAAATATCCCACTCGGCATTCTAGATATCAGTTGGCATTCTAGATATCCCACTCGGCATTCTAGATATCAGCTGGCATTCTAGATATCCCACTCGGCATTCCAGATATCAGCTGGTATTCTAGATATCCCACTCGGCATTCCAGAAATCAGCTGGCATTCTAGATATCCCACTCGGCATTCGAGATATCAGCTGGCATTCTATATATCCCACTCGGCATTCCAGATATCAGCTGGCATTCTAGATATCCCACTCGGCATTCTAGATATCAGCTGGCATTCTAAATATCCCACTCGGCATTCTAGATATCAGCTGGCATTCTAGATATCCCACTCGGCATTCTAGATATCCCACTCAGCATTCCAGATATCAGCTGGTATTCTAGATATCCCACTCGGCATTCCAGATATCAGCTGGTATTCTAGATATCCCACTCGGCATTCCAGATATCAGCTGGCATTCTAGATATCCCACTCGGCATTCCAGATATCAGCAGGCATTCTAGATATCCCACTCGGCATTTCAGATATCAGCTGGCATTCTAGATATCCCACTCGGCATTCCAGATATCAGCTGGTATTCTAAATATCCCACTCGGCATTCTAGATATCAGCTGGCATTCTAGATATCCCACTCGGCATTCTAGATATCAGCTGGCATTCTAGATATCCCACTCGGCATTCTAGATATCAGCTGGCATTCTAGATATCCCACTCGGCATTCCAGATATCAGCTGGTATTCTAGATATCCCACTCGGCATTCGAGATATCAGCTGGCATTCTAGATATCCCACTCGGCATTCCAGATATCAGCTGGTATTCTAGATATCCCACTTGGCATTCGAGATATCAGCTGGCATTCTAGATATCCCACTCGGCATTCCAGATATCCCACTCGGCATTCCAGATATCAGCTGGTATTCTAGATATCCCACTCGGCATTCCAGATATCAGCTGGAATTCTAGATATTCCACTTGGCATTCCAGATATCAGCTGGCATTCTAGATATCCCACTCGGCATTCGAGATATCAGCTAGCATTCTAGATATCCCACTCAGCATTCCAGATATCAGCTGGCATTCTAGATATCCCACTCGGCATTCTGGATATCAGCTGGCATTCTAGATATCCCACTCGGCATTCTAGATATCAGCTGGCATTCTAGATATCCCACTCGACATTCAAGATATCAGCTGGCATTCTAGATATCCCACTCGGCATTCCAGATATCAGCTGGCATTCTAGATATCCCACTCGGCATTCTAGATATCCCACTCGGCATTCCAGATATCAGCTGGCATTCTAGATATCCCACTCGGCATTCTAGATATCCCACTCGGCATTCCAGATATCAGCTGGCATTCTAGATATCCCACTCGGCATTCTAAATATCCCACTCCGCATTCTAGATATCAGCTGGCATTCTCGGTACACTGTAAAATAACAATGAGCAAACCAATACTGCCTCAAAAAATATACAAAATGAGAAGTATATGATATGACTTGTGTCCACTATGCACCAGCAAAAAATGGAAAAGCAGGTAACTCCCCCTGTAATAGCGATCCAGAAAACAAAGAAAAAGTGCCACAGGATATAAATAACCAAAAGGGGTAAAATAATGGATGATCAGTAATATGCTAAATGTGCAGTGCTTCAACCAAAACATATATAATACAGACAATATATAAATTACATCATCAACAATAATATGAATGGCAGAAAGTGAAAGAAAAATACACTAAATGCGCACACAGTGGTAAAGGTGTATATACACTTATAAATAGTGCGAAGGTGATCACAAGCATCCCTGCTGCACAGTATCACGTCCCTGGAATACAAAGATCCTAAATCCAGGTGACAATAACGATACAGTCTCTCCATTACAGAGATTTCAGTGTGTTTGCTTTCTCTACAGACCGTGTTTCTTCAGGATAATGTTATCAGACAGATCCAGCAGCAGGATCTGTCTCCTCTGTCTGCACTGCAGTATCTCTACATCCAGAACAATACCATCTCCAGCCTGGACCCCGGGGTCTTCATCACTCAGCAGCATCTCCTGGAACTGGCTCTAAACGGGAACCGCATTCATCTCATCAATAGCAGCATCTTCAGGGGTCTGGAGCACCTCCGGGTGCTGTACCTGGCAGGAAACCAAATTACACGCCTGCTGTCATACACGTTTTCTAATCTACAGGTACCGTCTGCATCCTTTACTGGGGAGACACCAAGGCCATCCAAGAGAGAGACGGCTAAGCTTGGCCCTGAAGATGCTTGCTCAAAAACTACATATCCCATGGTGCTCAGACTGAACATCCTGGGATATGTGACTGAGCGTCATGGGATATGTGACTGAGCATCCTGGGATATGTGACTGAGCATCATGGGATATGTGACTGAACATCCTGGGATATGTGACTGAGCATCATGGGTTTAGTGACTGAGCGTCATGGGATATGTGACTGAGCATCATGGGATATGTGACTGAGCATCATGGGTTTAGTGACTGAGCATCCTGGGATATGTGACTGAGCATCATGGGATATGTGACTGAGCATCCTGGGATATGTGACTGAGCATCATGGGATATGTGACTGAGCATCATGGGTTTAGTGACTGAGCATCATGGGATATGTGACTGAGCATCATGGGATATGTGACTGAGCATCCTGGGATATGTGACTGACCATCCTGGGATATGTGACTGAGCATCATGGGATATGTGACTGAGCATCATGGGTTTAGTGACTGAGCATCCTGGGATATGTGACTGAGCATCATGGGATATGTGACTGAGCATCCTGGGATATGTGACTGAGCATCCTGGGATATGTGAATGAGCATCATGGGATATGTGAATGAGCATCATGGGATATGTGACTGAGCATCCTGGGATATGTGACTGAGCATCATGGGATATGTGACTGAGCATCATGTGATATGTGACTGCGCATCCTGGGATATGTGACTGAGCATCATGGGATATGTGACTGAGCATCATGTGATATGTGACTGCGCATCCTGGGATATGTGACTGAGCATCATGGGATATGTGACTGAGCATCCTGGGATATGTGACTGAGCATCATGGGATATGTGACTGAGCATCCTGGGATATGTGACTGAGCATCATGGGATATGTGACTGAGCATCCTGGGATATGTGACTGAGCATCATGGGATATGTGACTGAGCATCCTGGGATATGTGACTGAGCATCATGGGATATGTGACTGAGCATCCTGGGATATGTGACTGAGCATCATGGGATATGTGACTGAGCATCATGGGATATGTGACTGAGCATCCTGGGATATGTGACTGAGCATCCTGGGATATGTGACTGAGCATCATGGGATATGTGACGAGCATCCTGGGATATGTATTTCCCAAACATTATCAGTGCCCAGGTTAGCAATCTCAGCTTTAGACCCCTGTAGACACCACGGGTTTCTTACTTGTACCATTGGTGGCTGCGCTCTCCAAACATGTAGGGCATAATTCATGAAAGACGGAAGTTAATTTTTCAAACTTGGCTACTTTGGCCTTACGTTTGAAATTGCCTTCTCAATTCCCTCGTTCAGAAATAATGCACTTAAAAAATGAATACGTATCTGAATGTTTGGTTTTGAGAAGAAACATTAATATATGACTTATTGACATATATTGGAAGATTCTTATCCCTGTATCATTGACTTCAGGGGAGGGCTGGCTAGGGGGGCAGAGGGGTATTAAGTCTGCTTTCTGACCTGACTCAATGGACTGGGGTTTCAGCACTTTTAACTACATGCCCCAGTGTCTAGTACAGTATAAGCGGTGTTTGGGTGATACAGTCACAGTATAAGCAGTGTTTGGGTGATACAGTCACAGTATAAGCAGTGTTTGGGTGATACAGTCACAGTATAAGCCATGTTTAGGTGATACAGTCACAGTATAAGCCGTGTTTAGGTGATGCAGTCACAGTATAAGCAGTGTTTGGGTGATACAGTCACAGTATAAGCAGTGTTTAGGTGATAGTCACAGTATAAGCAGTGTTTAGGTGATACAGTCACAGTATAAGCAGTGTTTGGGTGATACAGTCACAGTATAAGCGGTGTTTGGGTGATACAGTCACAGTATAAGCCATGTTAAGGTGATACAGTCACAGTATAAGCAGTGTTTAGGTGATACAGTCACAGTATAAGCAGTGTTTAGGTGATACAGTCACAGTATAAGCAGTGTTTGGGTGATACAGTCACAGTATAAGCAGTGTTTGGGTAATACAGTCACAGTATAAGCAGTGTTTAGGTGATACAGTCACAGTATAAGCAGTGTTTAGGTGATACAGTCCCAGTATAAGCCGTGTTTGTGTGATACAGTCATAGTATAAGCAGTGTTTAGGTGATACAGTCCCAGTATAAGCCGTGTTTAGGTGATACAGTCCCAGTATAAGCCGTGTTTGTGTGATACAGTCATAGTATAAGCAGTGTTTAGGTGATACAGTCACAGTATAAGCAGTGTTTGGGTGATACAGTCACAGTATAAGCGGTGTTTGGGTGATACAGTCACAGTATAAGCAGTGTTTGGGTGATACAGTCACAGTATAAGCAGTGTTTAGGTGATACAGTCACAGTATAAGCAGTGTTTGGGTGATACAGTCACAGTATATGCGGTGTTTAGGTGATACAGTCACAGTATAAGCAGTGTTTGGGTGATACAGTCACAGTATATGCGGTGTTTAGGTGATACAGTCACAGTATAAGCAGTGTTTGGGTAATACAGTCACAGTATAAGCAGTGTTTAGGTGATACAGTCACAGTATAAGCAGTGTTTGGGTGATACAGTCACAGTATAAGCAGTGTTTGGGTGATACAGTCACAGTATAAGCGGTTTTTAGGTGATACACTCACAGTATAAGCAGTGTTTAGGTGATACAGTCACAGTATAAGCAGTGTTTAGGTGATACAGTCACAGTATACGCAGTGTTTGGGTGATACAGACACAGTATAAGCAGTGTTTAGGTGATAGTCACAGTATAAGCAGTGTTTGGGTGATACAGTCACAGTATAAGCAGTGTTTGGGTGATACAGTCACAGTATAAGCAGTGTTTGGGTGATACAGTCACAGTATAAGCAGTGTTTGGGTGATACAGTCACAGTATAAGCAGTGTTTAGGTGATACAGTCACAGTATACGCAGTGTTTAGGTGATACAGTCACAGTATAAGCAGTGTTTGGGTGATACAGTCACAGTATAAGCAGTGTTTGGGTGATACAGTCACAGTATAAGCAGTGTTTAGGTGATACAGTCACAGTATAAGCAGTGTTTAGGTGATACAGTCACAGTATACGCAGTGTTTGGGTGATACAGACACAGTATAAGCAGTGTTTAGGTGATAGTCACAGTTTAAGCAGTGTTTGGGTGATACAGTCACAGTATAAGCAGTGTTTGGGTGATACAGTCACAGTATAAGCAGTGTTTGGGTGATACAGTCACAGTATAAGCAGTGTTTAGGTGATACAGTCACAGTATACGCAGTGTTTAGGTGATACAGTCACAGTATAAGCAGTGTTTGGGGGATACAGTCACACTATAAGCAGTGTTTGGGTGATACAGTCACAGTATAAGCAGTGTTTGGGTGATACAGTCACAGTATGAGCAGTGTTTAGGTGATACAGTCACATTATAAGCAGTATTTGGGTGATACAGTCACATTATAAGCAGTGTTTAGGTGATCCAGTCACAGTATAAGCAGTGTTTAGGAGATAGTCACAGTATAAGCAGTGTTTGGGTGATACAGTCACAGTATAAGCTGTGTTTAGGTGATACAGTCACAGTATAAGCAGTGTTTGAGTGATACAGTCACAGTATAAGCTGTGTTTAGGTGATACAGTCACAGTATAAGCAGTGTTTAGGTGATAGTCACAGTATAAGCTGTGTTTAGGTGATACAGTCACAGTATAAGCAGTGTTTAGGTGATAGTCACAGTATAAGCAGTGTTTGGGTGATACAGTCACAGTATAAGCAGTGTTTAGGTGATGCAGTCACAGTATAAGCAGCGTTTGAGTGATACAGTCACAGTATAAGCAGTGTTTGGGTGATACAGTCACAGTATAAGCAGTGTTTAGGTGATACAGTCACAGTATAAGCCATGTTTAGGTGATACAGTCACAGTATAAGCAGTGTTTGGGTTATACAGTCACAGTATAAGCAGTGTTTAGGTGATGCAGTCACAGTATAAGCAGTGTGGGTGATACAGTCACTGTATAAGCAGTGTTTGGGTGATACAGTCACAGTATAAGCAGTGTTTGGGTTATACAGTCACAGTATAAGCAGTGTTTAGGTGATGCAGTCACAGTATAAGCAGTGTTTGGGTGATACAGTCACTGTATAAGCAGTGTTTGGGTGATACAGTCACTGTATAAGCAGTGTTTGGGTGATACAGTCACAGTATAAGCAGTGTTTAGGTGATACAGTCACAGTATAAGCAGTGTTTAGGTGATATAGTCACAGTATAAGCATTGTTTAGGTGATACAGTCACAGTATAAGCAGTGTTTAGGTGATACAGTCACAGTATAAGCAGTGTTTAGGTGATATAGTCACAGTATAAGCATTGTTTAGGTGATACAGTCACAGTATAAGCAGTGTTTGGGTGATGCAGTCACAGTATAAGCAGTGTTTGGGTGATACAGTCACAGTATATGCAGTGTTTGGGTGATACAGTCACAGTATAAGCAGTGTTTAGGTGATACAGTCACAGTATAAGCAGTGTTTGGGTGATACAGTCACAGCATAAGCAGTGTTTGGGTGATACAGTCACAGTATAAGCAGTGTTTGGGTGATACAGTCAGAGTATAAGCAGTGTTTGGGTGATACAGTCACAGTATAAGCAGTGTTTGGGTGATACAGTCAGAGTATAAGCAGTGTTTGGGTGATACAGTCACAGTATAAGCAGTGTTTGGGTGATACAGTCACAGTATGAGCAGTGTTTGTGTGATACAGTCACAGTATAAGCAGTGTTTGGGCGATACAGTCACAGTATAAGCAGTGTTTGGGTGATACAGTCACAGTATAAGCAGTGTTTAGGTGATACAGTCACAGTATAAGCAGTGTTTGGGTGATACAGTCACAGTATAAGCAGTGTTTAGGTGATACAGTCACAGTATAAGCAGTGTTTGGGTGATACAGTCACAGTATAAGCAGTGTTTAGGTGATACAGTCACAGTATAAGCAGTGTTTGGGTGATACAGTCACAGTATAAGCAGTGTTTGGGTGATACAGTCACAGTATAAGCAGTGTTTGGGTGATACAGTCACAGTATAAGCAGTGTTTAGGTGATACAGTCACAGTATAAGCAGTGTTTGGGTGATACAGTCACAGTATAAGCAGTGTTTGGGTGATACAGTCACAGTATAAGCAGTGTTTAGGTGATACAGTCACAGTATAAGCAGTGTTTAGGTGATACAGTCACAGTATAAGCAGTGTTTAGGTGATACAGTCACAGTATAAGCAGTGTTTGGGTGATACCGTCACAGTATAAGCAGTGTTTAGGTGATACAGTGATATTGCATGGTTTGTGCTTATTTTGCAGAGACTGCAGGAGTTACACTTACAAGAGAACCGCATCGAGATCCTGCAGGATCAGGCATTTTCTGGGCTCACGTCACTGGCCCTTCTTGACCTGAGTAGAAACAATCTGCACACCCTCAGCCGTGCCGTGCTGCGGCCTCTGATCAGCTTGCAGGTCCTGCGGCTGACTGGTAAGGTGGGGGGAAGCTTTAGGGTTAGTGCTTTATTCATAAATGAGGGAATTGACAAGGGAAAGGCCAAAGTAGTCAGCTGAATTGGAGATTTTTTTGCAATTTCGGCTACTTTGGCCTCGCGTTTCAAATTCCCTGTAGTTCTCCCTTTCATTTATAAACCTTGCAGTATTTCTGCTGAGGGAACTGCCGGTGATTCAATCGGATATTAATGGACAAACTTCCAATGTACCAACATATGTAGATCATTCTCACTACTCTCAGACAGCTTCACGGAGGAATGTAAGAATAAACATTGCAGCCAATACATATTATGAGAATGTGTCTGTGGCAATGTGGAATTTGCATATCAAGGCACAGGGTGATGTCATAAGCAGGATACACCACATACACTTTGTTTATTCTCTGCATTACCAGTGTTAGGTGTTTAAGTGACATTGCATTACCAGTGTTAGGTGTTTAAGTGACAGTCAGCAATGTGCAGCACTTTCGGTCCTCTGGCACTGTATTAGAGGACGAACCGTGGTCTGCTCTATCTGCTCCGCTCTATCTGCTCCGCTCTATCTGCTCCGCTCTATCCACTCCGCTCTACCTGCTCTGTCTGCTCCGCTCTATCCGCTCCGCTCTATCCGCTCTATCCGCTCCGCTCTATCCGCTCCACTCTATCCGCTCCGCTCTATCCGCTCTATCCGCTCCGCTCTATCTGCTCCGCTCTATCTGCTCCGCTCTATCCACTCCGCTCTACCTGCTCTGTCTGCTCCGCTCTATCCGCTCCACTCTATCCGCTCTATCCGCTCCGCTCTATCCGCTCCGCTCTATCCGCTCCACTCTCTTTGCTCCGTCTGCTCATCACTGGTAGAGTGGAATATTATTCTCCCACATGCTGAAACTGTAATTGGACTATACGGTAACTAATAGGATATCTATATTAGCAGAGCACTAGTTCCTTTAAGGCCAGATTGCTGCTGTTTATCCATAGCACATTGTCCCTCTAGTTACCCACCAACAGATACTCAATAAAGACATAATATAAAATACAACATTTACACTTAGTGTAAAAAATACACTCTTTAATGTGCATATATCCTCTGACCTCTGACCTAGGTAGCATCATGGCTGCAGTTGTCGCCATCAACAGAGGGACCTTAACTAGGACCTTAACTAGAACCTTAACTAGGACATTAACTAGAACCTTAATTAAAACCTTAACTATACTGCTTAACTATGACCTTAACTAGAACCTTAATTAAAACCTTAACTATACCGCTTAACTAGAACCCTTAACTAGAACCTTAATTAGAACCTTAACTAGAACCTTAATTAAACCCGTAAATAGGACCTTAACTAGAACCTTAATTAGAACCTTAACTAGGACCTTAACTAGGACCTTAATTCAAACCTTAACTATACCCCTTAACTTGGACCTTAACTAGAACCTTAATTAAAACCTTAACTAGGACCTTAATTCAAACCTTAACTATACCCCTTAACTTGGACCTTAACTAGAACCTTAATTAAAACCTTAACTAGGACCTTAACTAGGACCTTAATTCAAACCTTAACTAGAACCTTAACTAGGACCTTAATTAAAACCTTAACTAGGACCTTAATTAAAACCTTAACTGGGACCTTAACCAGGTCTTCTCTGTTGGTGTCATGTGAAGACAAAGGTCTCACTCTGCAATAGCTGAGAGACTGTCACCCCAACAAACCCCAGACACGCGGAGCAAGCCCCTACTCTGACTGGCTGAGCCAGTGTCCAACGAGCTCTGCCTCAGCTGAGAGGCAGAGCTCTGAGTTAATCTGTGTGGATCTGCATAGATACTTGTGGTATTTACTCCTGCAGGTGGCACCAGGTTTTTATCATTCATTAATTTCTAGTATTGATGCACAAGTTAAAGGAATATATTTTACACTTTCTTGGTGCAGACCATGGAGAGTTTACCTGGAGCAAAAAGATCACACACTGTGGGGTTATGTATGAAGGTCAGTTATGGGCAGAGTTATAATAGAGGTGCAGTCACCATGGTAACGAATGGAATGTTCCTGCTGATTACTTTGCCAGATGAAATGACCTGTGTGCATTGACCCCATTCCCTTCAGCATTGGGTCTGGGTTCCTAATGTTTTCACCCTCACTTAAATTGGGTTTGAAGGATCCATTTAGTAAGACATGACCCCAATTCCACCTAGCCATTGCAATCAGGAATATCTCTCCTGCCTCCCTGTTACCAGACACCTTCACATGTATTAACAACCTCCGTCTAAGCTCGTGACCAATTTATTGCATTTTGTTATCTTAGAAAACCCCTGGAGATGTGACTGTGCCCTCCACTGGCTCAGAGCCTGGATGAAAGAAGAAGGTCAACGACTTCTCACTTCCTTGGACAAAAAGCTCATCTGCTCCGAGCCTCCTAGACTGTCTCACCAAAGCTTGTTGGACATCTCCGGCAACAGCCTGATCTGCATCCCTCCTGTGGTCCTTGTTGATCCCATGGAGATGACCGCCCGGCTGGGAGAAGAGCTACGAGTCTCCTGTCGAGCTACAGGATATCCCCAACCTTTGGTTACCTGGAGAAAGGTTGCCCACGCTCGCACAGCTTCTGGCAAGGTCAATGTCAAGTCCACCAGCAGCAGAACCTTTGAGCTTAGCGAGAGGAGTGTCGGGGAACAGTTTAACTCTGATACCGGCAGTGGCATGCTGCTCTTGAACAATATCACTATGTCCCATGCTGGGAAATATGAGTGCGTAGCATCTAATCCTGGTGGAACGGCCAAGGTCTTATTTCACCTGACCGTAAACCTGTCCAACCAACAATCGCGCTCGTACACGTCCGTGGACATCAGCCATGAGCCGCTGTACGACATGGAAAGTATGGACTTCAATGCGTTGAGTATGGCGACCCAAACAACCATTGCCATCGGCATTTCTCTCTTGGCCCTCACTGCCCTGCTCCTTCTGTTCATGATCTACAGAAAGCACCACAAGAGAAAAAAGGCCAAGAAGGAGGAGAACATCTTGTATGTCAATGACTACTCCGATGGGCCAACCACCTTCGCCCAACTGGAAGAATACAGGGACGAGGGTGGCCACGAGATGTTTGTGATAGACAGGAACAAGGCCCATTTCCCAACGTACAAAGACTCCGAAGGGCTGACTAGTTTCTCTGGTCTTTCAGAGTTAGCCGAACAGCTCCAAGACCAGGGGACGCAGACATTAGAGGACGAAGCGGCTAGACAGATTAATGATATCTTTATAAATCAGGGGTTTCTGTTCCAGCAGCAGATTGCCTACGAAATACACTGTTAGGAAACTCTCAAGAAAAGCAACAAACTCTGCGGAGGGGCCAGGCTGGGGTGGCTGGGGTGAACACATCATGGGGGGGCTGAGTTACATACATGATGCTGGGTGTCTGGAGATCTTTTACTGGCATTTACACGATATATATTTTAGACATACAGAGTTAAAATGCAATTCACATTATTATGCCGGGACAGACCTGAATTTGACAGGAAAGGGCCCAACAAACAGGACTGTCCCAGCAAAGTCAGGATTCTTGTGGCAAAAATGTGATTTAAATTCAGCTTATCGTCTCTTATAGATATAATAAGTCATCATGTGTCCAGTCTCTGCAGTTACATTCCTAGAGTCCCATATTCGCCTTATCAGGGAGGATATGATAGAAACATTTATATACATAAAGGAAATCAATACAGTAACGGAGGAGAGTATATTTATATGAAGAAAAACTACCACAACTAGAGGACATAGTCTTAAATTAGAGGGGCAACGATTTAAATGTAATATCAGGAAGTATTACTTTACTGAGAGGGTAGTGGATGCATGGAATAGTCTTCCAGTAGAAGTGGTAGAGGTTTATACAGTGAAGGAGTTTAAGCATGCATGGGATAGGTATAAGGCTATCCTAGATATAAGATAAGGCCAGGGACTAATGAAAGTATTACGTTACTGAGAGGGTAGTGGATGCATAGAATAGTCTTCCAGTAGAAGTGGTAGAGGTTAATACAGTGAAGGAGTTTAAGCATGCATGGGATAGGTATAAGGCTATCCTAGATATAAGATAAGGCCAGGGACTAATGAAAGTATTACATTACTGAGAGGGTAGTGGATGAATGGAATAGTCTTCCAGTAGAAGTGGTAGAGGTTAATACAGTGAAGGAGTTTAAGCATGCATGGGATAGGTATAAGGCTATCCTAGATATAAGAGAAGGCCAGGGACTAATGAAAGTATTACTTTACTGAGAGGGTAGTGGATGTATGGAATAGTCTTCCAGTAGAAGTGGTAGAGGTTAATACAGTGAAGGAGTTTAAGCATGCATGGGATAGGTATATGGCTATCCTAGATATAAGATAAGGCCAGGAACTAATGAAAGTATTACATTACTGAGAGGGTAGTGGATGTATGGAATAGTCTTCCAGTAGAAGTGGTAGAGGTTAATACAGTGAAGGAGTTTAAGCATGCATGGGATAGGTATATGGCTATCCTAGATATAAGATAAGGCCAGGAACTAATGAAAGTATTACATTACTGAGAGGGTAGTGGATGTATGGAATAGTCTTCCAGTAGAAGTGGTAGTGGTTAATACAGTGAAGGAGTTTAAGCATGCATGGGATAGGTATAAGGCTATCCTAGATATAAGATAAGGCCAGGGACTAATGAAAGTATTACTTTACTGAGAGGGTAGTGGGTGTATGGAATAGTCTTCCAGTAGAAGCGGTAGAGGTTAATACAGTGAAGGAGTTTAAGCATGCATGTGATAGGTATAAGGCTATCCTAGATATAAGATAAGGCCAGGGACTAATGAAAGTATTACTTTACTGAGAGGGTAGTGGGTGTATGGAATAGTCTTCCAGTAGAAGCGGTAGAGGTTAATACAGTGAAGGAGTTTAAGCATGCATGTGATAGGTATAAGGCTATCCTAGATATAAGATAAGGCCAGGGACTAATGAAAGTATTACATTACTGAGAGGGTAGTGGATGCATGGAATAGTCTTCCAGTAGAAGTGGTAGAGGTTAATACAGTGAAGGAGTTTAAGCATGCGTGGGATAGGCACAAGGCTATCCTAGATATAAGATAAGGCCAGGGACTAATGAAAGTATTACTTTACTGAGAGGGTAGTGGGTGTATGGAATAGTCTTCCAGTAGAAGTGGTAGAGGTTAATACAGTGAAGGAGTTTAAGCATGCGTGGGATAGGTATAAGGCTATCCTAGATATAAGATAAGGCCAGGGACTAATGAAAGTATTACATTACTGAGAGGGTAGTGGATGAATGGAATAGTCTTCCAGTAGAAGTGGTAGAGGTTAATACAGTGAAGGAGTTTAAGCATGCATGGGATAGGTATAAGGCTATCCTAGATATAAGAGAAGGCCAGGGACTAATGAAAGTATTACTTTACTGAGAGGGTAGTGGATGTATGGAATAGTCTTCCAGTAGAAGTGGTAGAGGTTAATACAGTGAAGGAGTTTAAGCATGCATGGGATAGGTATATGGCTATCCTAGATATAAGATAAGGCCAGGAACTAATGAAAGTATTACATTACTGAGAGGGTAGTGGATGTATGGAATAGTCTTCCAGTAGAAGTGGTAGAGGTTAATACAGTGAAGGAGTTTAAGCATGCATGGGATAGGTATATGGCTATCCTAGATATAAGATAAGGCCAGGAACTAATGAAAGTATTACATTACTGAGAGGGTAGTGGATGTATGGAATAGTCTTCCAGTAGAAGTGGTAGTGGTTAATACAGTGAAGGAGTTTAAGCATGCATGGGATAGGTATAAGGCTATCCTAGATATAAGATAAGGCCAGGGACTAATGAAAGTATTACTTTACTGAGAGGGTAGTGGGTGTATGGAATAGTCTTCCAGTAGAAGCGGTAGAGGTTAATACAGTGAAGGAGTTTAAGCATGCATGTGATAGGTATAAGGCTATCCTAGATATAAGATAAGGCCAGGGACTAATGAAAGTATTACTTTACTGAGAGGGTAGTGGGTGTATGGAATAGTCTTCCAGTAGAAGCGGTAGAGGTTAATACAGTGAAGGAGTTTAAGCATGCATGTGATAGGTATAAGGCTATCCTAGATATAAGATAAGGCCAGGGACTAATGAAAGTATTACATTACTGAGAGGGTAGTGGATGCATGGAATAGTCTTCCAGTAGAAGTGGTAGAGGTTAATACAGTGAAGGAGTTTAAGCATGCGTGGGATAGGCACAAGGCTATCCTAGATATAAGATAAGGCCAGGGACTAATGAAAGTATTACTTTACTGAGAGGGTAGTGGGTGTATGGAATAGTCTTCCAGTAGAAGTGGTAGAGGTTAATACAGTGAAGGAGTTTAAGCATGCATGGGATAGGTATAAGGCTATCCTAGATATAAGATAAGGCCAGGGACTAATGAACGTATTACATTACTGAGAGGGTAGTGGATGCATGGAATAGTCTTCCAGTAGAAGTGGTAGAGGTTAATACAGTGAAGGAGTTTAAGCATGCATGGGATAGGTATAAGGCTATCCTAGATATAAAATAAGGCCAGGGTCTAATGAAAGTATTACATTACTGAGAGGGTAGTGGATGCATGGAATAGTCTTCCAGTAGAAGTGGTAGAGGTTAATACAGTGAAGGAGTTTAAGCATGCGTGGGATAGGTATAAGGCTATCCTAGATATAAGATAAGACCAGGGACTAATGAAAGTATTACTTTACTGAGAGGGTAGTGGATGCATGGAATAGTCTTCCAGTAGAAGTGGTAGAGGTTAATACAGTGAAGGAGTTTAAGCATGCATGGGATAGGTATAAGGCTATCCTAGATATAAAATAAGGCCAGGGTCTAATGAAAGTATTACATTACTGAGAGGGTAGTGGATGCATGGAATAGTCTTCCAGTAGAAGTGGTAGAGGTTAATACAGTGAAGGAGTTTAAGCATGCGTGGGATAGGTATAAGGCTATCCTAGATATAAGATAAGGCCAGGGACTAATGAAAGTATTACATTACTGAGAGGGTAGTGGATGTATGGAATAGTCTTCCAGTAGAAGTGGTAGAGGTTAATACAGTGAAGGAGTTTAAGCATGCGTGGGATAGGTATAAGGCTATCCTAGATATAAGATGAGGTCAGGGGCTAATGAAAGTATTACATTACTGAGAGGGTAGTGGGTGTATGGAATAGTCTTCCAGTAGAAGCGGTAGAGGTTAATACAGTGAAGGAGTTTAAGCATGCATGTGATAGGTATAAGGCTATCCTAGATATAAGATAAGGCCAGGGACTAATGAAAGTATTACTTTACTGAGAGGGTAGTGGGTGTATGGAATAGTCTTCCAGTAGAAGCGGTAGAGGTTAATACAGTGAAGGAGTTTAAGCATGCATGTGATAGGTATAAGGCTATCCTAGATATAAGATAAGGCCAGGGACTAATGAAAGTATTACATTACTGAGAGGGTAGTGGATGCATGGAATAGTCTTCCAGTAGAAGTGGTAGAGGTTAATACAGTGAAGGAGTTTAAGCATGCGTGGGATAGGCACAAGGCTATCCTAGATATAAGATAAGGCCAGGGACTAATGAAAGTATTACTTTACTGAGAGGGTAGTGGGTGTATGGAATAGTCTTCCAGTAGAAGTGGTAGAGGTTAATACAGTGAAGGAGTTTAAGCATGCATGGGATAGGTATAAGGCTATCCTAGATATAAGATAAGGCCAGGGACTAATGAACGTATTACATTACTGAGAGGGTAGTGGATGCATGGAATAGTCTTCCAGTAGAAGTGGTAGAGGTTAATACAGTGAAGGAGTTTAAGCATGCATGGGATAGGTATAAGGCTATCCTAGATATAAAATAAGGCCAGGGTCTAATGAAAGTATTACATTACTGAGAGGGTAGTGGATGCATGGAATAGTCTTCCAGTAGAAGTGGTAGAGGTTAATACAGTGAAGGAGTTTAAGCATGCGTGGGATAGGTATAAGGCTATCCTAGATATAAGATAAGACCAGGGACTAATGAAAGTATTACTTTACTGAGAGGGTAGTGGATGCATGGAATAGTCTTCCAGTAGAAGTGGTAGAGGTTAATACAGTGAAGGAGTTTAAGCATGCATGGGATAGGTATAAGGCTATCCTAGATATAAAATAAGGCCAGGGTCTAATGAAAGTATTACATTACTGAGAGGGTAGTGGATGCATGGAATAGTCTTCCAGTAGAAGTGGTAGAGGTTAATACAGTGAAGGAGTTTAAGCATGCGTGGGATAGGTATAAGGCTATCCTAGATATAAGATAAGGCCAGGGACTAATGAAAGTATTACATTACTGAGAGGGTAGTGGATGTATGGAATAGTCTTCCAGTAGAAGTGGTAGAGGTTAATACAGTGAAGGAGTTTAAGCATGCGTGGGATAGATATAAGGCTATCCTAGATATAAGATAAGGTCAGGGACTAATGAAAGTATTACATTACTGAGAGGGTAGTGGATGCATGGAATAGTCTTCCAGTAGAAGTGGTAGAGGTTAATACAGTGAAGGAGTTTAAGCATGCATGGGATAGGTATAAGGCTATCCTAGATATAAAATAAGGCCAGGGTCTAATGAAAGTATTACATTACTGAGAGGGTAGTGGATGCATGGAATAGTCTTCCAGTAGAAGTGGTAGAGGTTAATACAGTGAAGGAGTTTAAGCATGCGTGGGATAGGTATAAGGCTATCCTAGATATAAGATAAGGCCAGGGACTAATGAAAGTATTACATTACTGAGAGGGTAGTGGATGTATGGAATAGTCTTCCAGTAGAAGTGGTAGAGGTTAATACAGTGAAGGAGTTTAAGCATGCGTGGGATAGGTATAAGGCTATCCTAGATATAAGATAAGGCCAGGCACTAATGAAAGTATTACTTTACTGAGAGGGTAGTGGATGCATGGAATAGTCTTCCAGTAGAAGTGGTAGAGGTTAATACAGTGAAGGAGTTTAAGCATGCGTGGGATAGGTATAAGGCTATCCTAGATATAAGATAAGGCCAGGCACTAATGAAAGTATTACTTTACTGAGAGGGTAGTGGATGCATGGAATAGTCTTCCAGTAGAAGTGGTAGAGGTTAATACAGTGAAGGAGTTTAAGCATGCATGGGATAGGTATAAGGCTATCCTAGATATAAGATAGGGAACTGGGGACTAATAAAAGTATTTAGATAATTGTGCAGACTAGATGGGTGAATGGTTCTTATCTGCCGACACATTCTATGTTTCTATGTTATTTTTTTCATTAAAAAGCACTGACTGTTTTATAATGCTGCAGGTAAAAGCCCGAGAATAATGGGCCGGGTTTGTGTAGCTGAGTGGCTGTTCCCCAGACACATTTAACAGCGTTTGTGAGCTGACAGGCAGACACGCGAGATATGATAAGTCGCACGTTATGACAAGCTGGATTCTCTGCTGGCGTCTGCAGCTGTCACATACACAGCTTTCTGACACATGTAGATAAGAGCAAAAGCAACAGGCCTGAATCTCACGGAGAGAGCTTCCCCAGTGCTGTCATTTACCCTGAGTGCATTGGGAAGATTTTTTTAATGTGCTTTCTTCCAGTTGTCGGGGATTATGTAGCGAGCAGCATCTCTTGAAGGCTGGGTATTAGCGGCAGGTGATTGACAAGCGATACACTATTTATCCACTCTGGATGGTAGGATCCCACAGCTGCCCCCAGGCCTGTCCCTTTAAGCAAAAAGTATTTGCCTAGTACGGGGGGGGGGGGGGGAAGGGGGGGGAGAGATGGGGCAGAAATTCTGCACCAGAACCCTTAGCAGACTTATTGTGCCGCCACTGGCTGCATGTCAGAGGGCTGAGCAGTGCATTCTGGGAGTGTGGTCAGGGGGTCTAATCTCTGATTGGCTGTCCAGTGATCAAGAAGGTTGACTATTAATCGAGATACTGCAGACACTGTGGATTTATTTATATATGTATTAAAATAAGGCTGGTGAGCTCTCTCTGTATTAGACTCTTCTAAATCTTTAGTACTTTTGCGTTCCCCAAATTAAACAGTATCTTAAGATTTTAGTTTGTGCATTCCTGGATGTTTGTGTTTCTCGGTTAATATTAATATAAGTGCTGTAATTACATGTTAATTTATAAAACCCCAATTTTTGTCGTTTTTGTATAGCCGAATATTCTTATCCAGAACTTTAATCTCAATTAAAACGTATCTCCCCGGTGTGATCACAAATGACTTACTGATGTTGGTTGACGTCCGCTGATAATACCGATACGCCCGGATTTCAGCCCACGTTTACCTGTAGCCCCCCCCCTTTCCGCAGCAGCGATGGTAGAGGGTCTGTGTAAAGTTTTGCTGCCTCTGAGATGCAGACGGATATCACAGTCAATGTGTAAACAGATCTTTTATAAGAAAAAACAATTTTGCTAAATCGGTCTAAATGGAATCACAATGACCTGTGCGCATGTTACTCATATAAATGTGTATTTCCAAGCATTTCTATATATACGCAGCTTTGTCATCTGTAATAGGGATTTGGGATCTTCTGGGCGTTTTTAATAAAGATATATAAGTGGCTTTTGTACAAACATTCGATCCCCTCCCTGTCGTCTTGCCACAATACATGCCTTACACTCCCTGGGATTAGTTGACAAAAGACTGTAAGCTCTGCAGACAAGAGCTTACAGGGATTTATTCATGAAATAGGGAGTTGACAAGGGAATTTCAATTTTAAAACCAAAGTAGCCGATGCAGCCGAAGTGGAGTATTTTTTCCAACTCAGCTGTTCAAGCCTTACGTTTCGCATTCTCTTGTCAGTTACCTGCAATTCCCTCTTTCAGGATAAAAGCCCATAATTTGGGATGGGGGCTGTACATCATTTGTCATAGGACCGGGCCAATGAAGGTTTGGAGTGCTAAGCAGAGGTCTGATATTACAGTCATGTGACCAGGAGATGATATGAACTTGTCTGGTAGAAGGAAGGTCATAGAAGTAAAAATCATGAATATAAATCTGTACGCCCCCTGATAGAGCTATACAGAGCAAAGATTCTAAACATGGCCGACCCCTGATAGAGCTATACAGAGCAAAGATTCTAAACAACATGTCCTCCCCCTGATAGAGCTAATCAGAGCAAAGATTCTAAACATGGCCGCCCCCTGATAGAACTATACAGAGCAAAGATTGTAAATAACATGTCCGCCCCCTGATAGAGCTATATAGAGCAAAGACTCTAAACGACATGTCCTCCCCCCGATAGAGCTATACAGAGCAAAGATTCTAAACAACATGTCCACCCCTGATAGAGCTATACAGAGCAAAGATTCTAAACAACATGTCCTGCCCCCGATAGAGCTATACAGAGCAAAGATTCTAAACAACATGTCCGCCCCCTGATAGAGCTATACAGAGCAAAGATTCCAAACAACATGTCCACCCCTGATAGAGCTATACAGAGCAAAGATTCTAAACAACATGTCCTCCCCCCGATAGAGCTATACAGAGCAAAGATTCTAAACAACATGTCCGCCCCTGACAGAGCTATACAGAGCAAAGATTCTAAACAACATGTCCGCCCCCTGATAGAGCTATACAGAGCAAAGATTCTAAACAACATGTCCACCCCTGATAGAGCTAAACAGAGCAAAGATTCTAAACAACATGTCCTCCCCCCGATAGAGCTATACAGAGCAACGATTCTAAACAACATGTCCGCCCCCTGATAGAGCTATACAGAGCAAAGATTCTAAACAACATGTCCGCCCCCTTATAGAGCTATACAGAGCAAAGATTCTAAACAACATGTCCGCCCCCTGATAGAGCTATACAGAGCAAAGATTCTAAACAACATGTCCGCCCCCTGATATAGCTATACAGAGCAAAGATTCTATAATATCACATTACTCCTTACTGAGTAAGTAAACATGACATTATTCGACTGGTGATATTGCAGCATATGAAAAATCTGGGCGTTAAGTTGCTGGGTCACCTATGGGTGCGCTACCTAACACATACATACATCACATCAGATGTTAATCATCAACTTTCAGCTAATAGTAGACCCAATTCCACTGATCCACAATGACCAGACCCACCGTACACTGGAGGGACACTGCCCCCTAGAGTCTATGTATACAAACAGCATTATAATTCAAACAATATACTATAGAAAGGGAGGAAGGTGGGTGAGAGAGGCAGCTATAGGGGGTCTGCCAGTGAACGCAAGGGAGAGCATGAGACGGACTCCCCCGCACAGCCAACGGGTTATTTCCATTCTCCCATTAAAGTATTTCTACACCTGATCCAATCTTTCCATGTCACAGAAGTGTTTCCAGCCCTCCGTTACCTGCAGTGGGCTTCTAACATCAGGAGCAGTACCAGGTACGGTGACATGTCAGTCTCTTTAACCAGGAAGGGTGCGTTCAGATATCCGCTGGGTGTCCTTGGGGTGTCACTATTACCCAATTTAATGGCAATCATTTAATGTGCCTCAAAAGGATGTAGGGTTGAGTTGACCCTGCCAGGAATTAAACTTGCAACCCTGACTACAGAACACATTCTACAGATGATGCATTCGCCCCACAGAGCGAAAGGATAAAGGTAACAGAACCACAGACTCTCAGGGGTCTCTGCATACCCTCTGGGGCTTTATTCTGGAGGTCTGTCTCAGAGGAGGTACTGGGACAATGCAAAAGAAGGAGCCCACCCTATCCCAGCATATCCCGCCATATCCCAGCAGCCATCTTGCATGTGCGGCAGAATACACATCATTTCAGCTGTTGTGACTAATCAGAAATAAAGCAGATATACTGTGTAGGGACATGATAAAGTGTGTTATTGTGTGCTATCTCTCACATACTGGTCTTTATTCATGTAACTGAACTGACAAGTGAATTATAGGTTTAAGGCCAAAGTAGCCAAGGTGGAAAAATGTTCCCATAAGTCTGAAATTACCTTCTCAATTCCCTGCAAATATCCATTTATTAAGTAGACCCAATCATTGTTTTGCAAACAGTTGTCCATTGAGAGAAAAATATACCTGTCAATATATAGAATATAATTTGCATATCAAGCCATCAGTGACACATTGAACTATATATTTATTACTCTATGTATCTGTTTCAGTCCATGGGTGAAAAAAACAGCACTAGTTTTACATTTATCGATAGACTGTTCTATGTTTTTATGCTTTGTACAACACTACAGACTATGTGTGCTTTCCAGCTAATCGCACATGGAATACAGAGTATTATACGCGCAGTGGCTGTATAAAGAGAAGATTAAATCCAGTGATATGTGAATGGCAGGCAGCAGACTCCTGGATTCACCTTTCATTCACCAAATGTAGTGCTTTGATCTCCGATGATAGCAGCACTTACCCAGTGTAATGTCTGATTACAGCACAGCTCAGGCAAAGCATCACACAATCATTAAATGACACTTTCCATATTGGAATTGGAGAGACAGGAGGAGATGTGTTTGTGCTGATAGATTAGAGTGCTCAGCACAATGATCCAGCTTGTGTACTAATGGCACAGGCTGCGGGAAGGGATATATATCATGTACATCTTATAATTAATACACTATGTACTAACATGAGAGGATAATCCTCAGTGCCGTATTAAACAGGTAATAAACTCTGTGCCGCCACGACGAATAAAGGCTTTTATATAACATTTGTATCTCGTTTATATTGTATTAGACGTCAGAAGAGCTTATTGTCACACGGGGAGATGCACTCAGCATCATCTGAAGATCAGTCATATATAATATCTCCTTTATTACACACTATGGATCTGGCACCGGGGAAATGTTTGGTCTCGTTATATATCAGTAGGGAGTAATGTGATATTATACATCAGTAAGGATTAATGTGATATTATAGATCAGTAAGGAGTAATGCGATATTATAGATCAGTAAGGAGTAATGCGATATTATATATCAGTAAGGAGTAATGGGATATTATAGATCAGTAAGGAGTAATGTGATATTATATATCAGTAAGGATTAATGTGATATTATATATCAGTAAGGAGTAATGCGATATTATACATCAGTAAGGATTAATGTGATATTATAGATCAGTAAGGAGTAATGCGATATTATAGATCAGTAAGGAGTAATGGGATATTATAGATCAGTAAGGAGTAATGTGATATTATATATCAGTAAGGAGTAATGGGATATTATAGATCAGTAAGGATTAATGTGATATTATATATCAGTAAGGAGTAATGTGATATTATATATCAGTAAGGAGTAATGTGATATTATAGATCAGTAAGGATTAATGTGATATTATATATCAGTAAGGATTAATGTGATATTATATATCAGTAAGGAGTAATGGGATATTATAGATCAGTAAGGATTAATGTGATATTATATATCAGTAAGGATTAATGTGATATTATAGATCAGTAAGGAGTAATGCGATATTATAGATCAGTAAGGAGTAATGGGATATTATAGATCAGTAAGGATTAATGTGATATTATAGATCAGTAAGGAGTAATGCGATATTATATATCAGTAAGGAGTAATGGGATATTATAGATCAGTAAGGATTAATGTGATATTATATATCAGTAAGGAGTAATGGGATATTATAGATCAGTAAGGATTAATGTGATATTATATATCAGTAAGGAGTAATGTGATATTATATATCAGTAAGGAGTAATGTGATATTATAGATCAGTAAGGATTAATGTGATATTATATATCAGTAAGGATTAATGTGATATTATATATCAGTAAGGAGTAATGGGATATTATAGATCAGTAAGGATTAATGTGATATTATATATCAGTAAGGAGTAATGTGATATTATATATCAGTAAGGAGTAATGTGATATTATAGATCAGTAAGGAGTAATGTGATATTATAGATCAGTAAGGTGATATTATAGATCAGTAAGGTGATATTATAGATCAGTAAGGTGATATTATAGATCAGTAAGGAGTAATGTGATATTATATATCAGTAAGGTGATATTATAGATCAGTAAGGAGTAATGTGATATTATATATCAGTAAGGAGATATTATAGATCAGTAAGGTGATATTATAGATCAGGAAGGAGTAATGGGATATTATATATCAGTAAGGTGATATTATAGATCAGTAAGGTGATATTATAGATCAGTAAGGAGTAATGGGATATTATAGATCAGTAAGGAGTAATGCGATATTATAGATCAGTAAGGAGTAATGGGATATTATAGATCAGTAAGGAGTAATGTGATATTATAGATCAGTAAGGAGTAATGGGATATTATAGATCAGTAAGGAGTAATGGGATATTATAGATCAGTAAGGAGTAATGTGATATTATATATCAGTAAGGAGTAATGGGATATTATAGATCAGTAAGGAGTAATGGGATATTATATATCAGTAAGGAGTAATGGGATATTATAGATCAGTAAGGAGTAATGGGATATTATAGATCAGTAAGGAGTAATGCGATATTATAGATCAGTAAGGATTAATGTGATATTATAGATCAGTAAGGAGTAATGCGATATTATAGATCAGTAAGGAGTAATGCGATATTATATATCAGTAAGGAGTAATGTGATATTATATATCAGTAAGGAGTAATGGGATATTATAGATCAGTAAGGAGTAATGGGATATTATATATCAGTAAGGAGTAATGGGATATTATATATCAGTAAGGAGTAATGCGATATTATAGATCAGTAAGGAGTAATGGGATATTATGGATCAGTAAGGAGTAATGCGATATTATAGATCAGTAAGGAGTAATGGGATATTATATATCAGTAAGGAGTAATGGGATATTATAGATCAGTAAGGAGTAATGCGATATTATAGATCAGTAAGGAGTAATGGGATATTATAGATCAGTAAGGAGTAATGGGATATTATACATCAGTAAGGAGTAATCTGATATTATAGATCAGTAAGGAGTAATGGGATATTATATATCAGTAAGGAGTAATGTGATATTATAGATCAGTAAGGAGTAATGTGATATTATATATCAGTAAGGATTAATGTGATATTATAGATCAGTAAGGAGTAATGCGATATTATATATCAGTAAGGAGTAATGGGATATTATAGATCAGTAAGGAGTAATGTGATATTATATATCAGTAAGGATTAATGTGATATTATATATCAGTAAGGAGTAATGGGATATTATAGATCAGTAAGGATTAATGTGATATTATATATCAGTAAGGAGTAATGTGATATTATATATCAGTAAGGAGTAATGTGATATTATAGATCAGTAAGGATTAATGTGATATTATATATCAGTAAGGATTAATGTGATATTATATATCAGTAAGGAGTAATGGGATATTATAGATCAGTAAGGATTAATGTGATATTATATATCAGTAAGGAGTAATGTGATATTATATATCAGTAAGGTGATATTATAGATCAGTAAGGTGATATTATAGATCAGTAAGGAGTAATGTGATATTATATATCAGTAAGGTGATATTATAGATCAGTAAGGAGTAATGTGATATTATATATCAGTAAGGAGATATTATAGATCAGTAAGGTGATATTATAGATCAGGAAGGAGTAATGGGATATTATATATCAGTAAGGTGATATTATAGATCAGTAAGGTGATATTATAGATCAGTAAGGAGTAATGGGATATTATAGATCAGTAAGGAGTAATGCGATATTATAGATCAGTAAGGAGTAATGTGATATTATAGATCAGTAAGGAGTAATGGGATATTATAGATCAGTAAGGAGTAATGGGATATTATAGATCAGTAAGGAGTAATGTGATATTATATATCAGTAAGGAGTAATGGGATATTATAGATCAGTAAGGAGTAATGGGATATTATATATCAGTAAGGAGTAATGGGATATTATAGATCAGTAAGGAGTAATGGGATATTATAGATCAGTAAGGAGTAATGCGATATTATAGATCAGTAAGGATTAATGTGATATTATAGATCAGTAAGGAGTAATGCGATATTATAGATCAGTAAGGAGTAATGCGATATTATATATCAGTAAGGAGTAATGTGATATTATATATCAGTAAGGAGTAATGGGATATTATAGATCAGTAAGGAGTAATGGGATATTATATATCAGTAAGGAGTAATGGGATATTATATATCAGTAAGGAGTAATGCGATATTATAGATCAGTAAGGAGTAATGGGATATTATGGATCAGTAAGGAGTAATGCGATATTATAGATCAGTAAGGAGTAATGGGATATTATATATCAGTAAGGAGTAATGGGATATTATAGATCAGTAAGGAGTAATGCGATATTATAGATCAGTAAGGAGTAATGGGATATTATAGATCAGTAAGGATTAATGTGATATTATAGATCAGTAAGGTAATATTATAGATCAGTAAGGAGTAATGGGATATTATAGATCAGTAAGGATTAATGTGATATTATAGATCAGTAAGGTAATATTATAGATCAGTAAGGAGTAATGGGATATTATAGATCAGTAAGGAGTAATGGGATATTATAGATCAGTAAGGAGTAATGCGATATTATAGATCAGTAAGGAGTAATGGGATATTATAGATCAGTAAGGAGTAATGGGATATTATAGATCAGTAAGGAGTAATGCGATATTATAGATCAGTAAGGAGTAATGTCATATTATAGATCAGTAAGGAGTAATGGGATATTATAGATCAGTAAGGAGTAATGCGATATTATAGATCAGTAAGGAGTAATGGGATATTATAGATCAGTAAGGACTAATGTGATATTATAGATTAGTAAGGAGTAATGTGATATTATAGATCAGTAAGGAGTAATGGGATATTATATATCAGTAAGGAGTAATGGGATATTATATATCAGTAAGGAGTAATGGGATATTATATTTCAGTAAGGAGTAATGCGATATTATAGATCAGTAAGGAGTAATGGGATATTATGGATCAGTAAGGAGTAATGCGATATTATAGATCAGTAAGGAGTAATGGGATATTATATATCAGTAAGGAGTAATGTGATATTATAGATCAGTAAGGAGTAATATGATATTATATATCAGTAAGGAGTAATGGGATATTATAGATCAGTAAGGTGATATTATAGATCAGTAAGGAGTAATGTGATATTATAGATCAGTAAGGAGTAATGTGATATTATAGATCAGTAAGGAGTAATGGGATATTATAGATCAGTAAGGAGTAATGGGATATTATAGATCAGTAAGGAGTAATGCGATATTATAGATCAGTAAGGAGTAATGGGATATTATATATCAGTAAGGAGTCATGTGATATTATATATCAGTAAGGAGTAATGGGATGTTATAGATCAGTAAGGAGTAATGGGATATTATATATCAGTAAGGAGTAATGGGATATTATAGATCAGTAAGGAGTAATGCGATATTATAGATCAGTAAGGAGTAATGGGATATTATATATCAGTAAGGAGTAATGTGATATTATATATCAGTAAGGAGTAATGGGATATTATAGATCAGTAAGGAGTAATGGGATATTATATAACAGTAAGGAGTAATGGGATATTATAGATCAGTAAGGAGTAATGTGATATTATAGATCAGTAAGGAGTAATGGGATATTATATATCAGTAAGGAGTAATGGGATATTATAGATCAGTAAGGAGTAATGCGATATTATAGATCAGTAAGGAGTAATGCGATATTATAGATCAGTAAGGAGTAATGGGATATTATAGATCAGTAAGGACTAATGTGATATTATAGATTAGTAAGGAGTAATGTGATATTATAGATCAGTAAGGAGTAATGGGATATTATATATCAGTAAGGAGTAATGGGATATTATATATCAGTAAGGAGTAATGGGATATTATATTTCAGTAAGGAGTAATGCGATATTATAGATCAGTAAGGAGTAAAGGGATATTATGGATCAGTAAGGAGTAATGCGATATTATAGATCAGTAAGGAGTAATGGGATATTATATATCAGTAAGGAGTAATGTGATATTATAGATCAGTAAGGAGTAATGTGATATTATATATCAGTAAGGAGTAATGGGATATTATAGATCAGTAAGGTGATATTATAGATCAGTAAGGAGTAATGTGATATTATAGATCAGTAAGGAGTAATGTGCTATTATAGATCAGTAAGGAGTAATGGGATATTATAGATCAGTAAGGAGTAATGGGATATTATAGATCAGTAAGGAGTAATGCGATATTATAGATCAGTAAGGAGTAATGGGATATTATATATCAGTAAGGAGTCATGTGATATTATATATCAGTAAGGAGTAATGGGATATTATAGATCAGTAAGGAGTAATGGGATATTATATATCAGTAAGGAGTAATGGGATATTATAGATCAGTAAGGAGTAATGCGATATTATAGATCAGTAAGGAGTAATGGGATATTATATATCAGTAAGGAGTAATGTGATATTATATATCAGTAAGGAGTAATGGGATATTATAGATCAGTAAGGAGTAATGGGATATTATATATCAGTAAGGAGTAATGGGATATTATAGATCAGTAAGGAGTAATGTGATATTATAGATCAGTAAGGAGTAATGGGATATTATATATCAGTAAGGAGTAATGGGATATTATAGATCAGTAAGGTGATATTATAGATCAGTAAGGAGTAATGTGATATTATAGATCAGTAAGGAGTAATGTGATATTATAGATCAGTAAGGAGTAATGCGATATTATAGATCAGTAAGGAGAAATGTCATATTATAGATCAGTAAGGAGTAATGGGATATTATAGATCAGTAAGGAGTAATGCGATATTATAGATCAGTAAGGAGTAATGGGATATTATAGATCAGTAAGGACTAATGTGATATTATAGATTAGTAAGGAGTAATGTGATATTATAGATCAGTAAGGAGTAATGGGATATTATATATCAGTAAGGAGTAATGGGATATTATATATCAGTAAGGAGTAATGGGATATTATATATCAGAAAGGAGTAATGCGATATTATAGATCAGTAAGGAGTAATGGGATATTATGGATCAGTAAGGAGTAATGCGATATTATAGATCAGTAAGGAGTAATGGGATATTATATATCAGTAAGGAGTAATGGGATATTATAGATCAGTAAGGAGTAATGCGAAATTATAGATCAGTAAGGAGTAATGGGATATTATAGATCAGTAAGGATTAATGTGATATTATAGATCAGTAAGGTAATATTATAGATCAGTAAGGAGTAATGGGATATTATAGATCAGTAAGGATTAATGTGATATTATAGATCAGTAAGGTAATATTATAGATCAGTAAGGAGTAATGTGATATTATAGATCAGTAAGGAGTAATGTGATATTATAGATCAGTAAGGAGTAATGCGATATTATAGATCAGTAAGGAGTAATATGATATTATAGATCAGTAAGGAGTAATGTCATATTATAGATCAGTAAGGAGTAATGTGATATTATAGATCAGTAAGGAGTAATGTCATATTATAGATCAGTAAGGAGTAATGTCATATTATAGATCAGTAAGGAGTAATGTCATATTATAGATCAGTAAGGAGTAATGTCATATTATAGATCAGTAAGGAGTAATGTGATATTATAGATCAGTAAGGAGTAATGTCATATTATAGATCAGTAAGGAGTAATGGGATATTATAGATCAGTAAGGAGTAATGCGATATTATAGATCAGTAAGGAGTAATGTGATATTAGATATCAGTAAGGAGTAATGTGATATTATATATCAGTAAGGAATAATGTGATATTATAGATCAGTAAGGAGTAATGGGATATTATATATCAGTAAGGAGTAATGGGATATTATAGATCAGTAAGGAGTAATTCGATATTATATATCAGTAAGGAGTAATGTGATATTATAGATCAGTAAGGAGTAATGTGATATTATATATCAGTAAGGAGTAATGTGATATTATAGATCAGTAAGGAGTAATGTGATATTATATATCAGTAAGGAATAATGTGATATTATAGATCAGTAAGGAGTAATGTGATATTATAGATCAGTAAGGAGTAATGTGATATTATAGATCAGTAAGGAGTAATGTGATATTATATATCAGTAAGGAATAATGTGATATTATAGATCAGTAAGGAGTAATGGGATATTATATATCAGTAAGGAGTAATGGGATATTATAGATCAGTAAGGTGATATTATAGATCAGTAAGGTGATATTATAGATCAGTAAGGTGATATTATAGATCAGTAAGGAGTAATGGGATATTATAGATCAGTAAGGAGTAATGCGATATTATAGATCAGTAAGGAGTAATGGGATATTATAGATCAGTAAGGTAATATTATAGATCAGTAAGGAGTAATGTGATATTATAGATCAGTAAGGAGTAATGTGATATTATAGATCAGTAAGGAGTAATGTGATATTATAGATCAGTAAGGAGAAATGTGATATTATAGATCAGTAAGGTGATATTATAGATCAGTAAGGAGTAATGTGATATTATATATCAGTAAGGAGTAATGTGATATTATAGATCAGTAAGGAGTAATGTGATATTATATATCAGTAAGGAGTAATGTGATATTATAGATCAGTAAGGAGTAATGTGATATTATATATCAGTAAGGAGTAATGGGATATTATAGATCAGTAAGGAGTAATGGGATATTATAGATCAGTAAGGAGTAATGGGATATTATAGATCAGTAAGGAGTAATGGGATATTATAGATCAGTAAGGAGTAATGGGATATTATAGATCAGTAAGGAGTAATGTGATATTATATATCAGTAAGGAGTAATGGGATATTATAGATCAGTAAGGAGTAATGGGATATTATAGATCAGTAAGGAGTAATGTGATATTATAGATCAGTAAGGAGCAATGTGATATTATAGATCAGTAAGGAGTAATGGGATATTATATATCAGTAAGGAGTAATGGGATATTATAGATCAGTAAGGTGATATTATAGATCAGTAAGTTGATATTATAGATCAGTAAGGTGATATTATAGATCAGTAAGGTGATATTATAGATCAGTAAGGAGTAATGTGATATTATAGATCAGTAAGGAGTAATGTGATATTATAGATCAGTAAGGAGTAATGCGATATTATAGATCAGTAAGGAGTAATGTGATATTATAGATCAGTAAGGAGTAATGTGATATTATAGATCAGTAAGGAGTAATGCGATATTATAGATCAGTAAGGAGTAATGCGATATTATAGATCAGTAAGGAGGAGTAATGGGATATTATATATCAGTAAGGAGTAATGGGATATTATAGATCAGTAAGGAGTAATGCGATATTATAGATCAGTAAGGAGTAATGTGATATTATATATCAGTAAGGAGTAATGGGATATTATAGATCAGTAAGGAGTAATGTCATATTATAGATCAGTAAGGAGTAATGCGATATTATAGATCAGTAAGGAGTAATGTCATATTATAGATCAGTAAGGAGTAATGGGATATTATAGATCAGTAAGGAGTAATGTGATATTATAGATCAGTAAGGAGTAATGGGATATTATAGATCAGTAAGGAGTAATGTGATATTATAGATCAGTAAGGAGTAATGCGATATTATAGATCAGTAAGGAGTAATGTGATATTATAGATCAGTAAGGAGTAATGGGATATTATAGATCAGTAAGGTGATATTATAGATCAGTAAGGTGATATTATAGATCAGTAAGGTGATATTATAGATCAGTAAGGAGTAATGTGATATTATAGATCAGTAAGGAGTAATGTGATATTATAGATCAGTAAGGAGTAATGCGATATTATAGATCAGTAAGGAGTAATGCGATATTATAGATCAGTAAGGAGGAGTAATGTGATATTATAGATCAGTAAGGAGTAATGTGATATTATAGATCAGTAAGGAGTAATGTGATATTATAGATCAGTAAGGTGATATTATAGATCAGTAAGGAGTAATGTGATATTATATATCAGTAAGGAGTAATGTGATATTATAGATCAGTAAGGAGTAATGTGATATTATATATCAGTAAGGAGTAATGTGATATTATAGATCAGTAAGGAGTAATGTGATATTATATATCAGTAAGGAGTAATGGGATATTATAGATCAGTAAGGAGTAATGGGATATTATAGATCAGTAAGGAGTAATGTGATATTATACATCAGTAAGGAATAATGTGATATTATATATCAGTAAGGAGTAATGGGATATTATAGATCAGTAAGGAGTAATGGGATATTATAGATCAGTAAGGAGTAATGCGATATTATAGATCAGTAAGGAGTAATGTGATATTATATATCAGTAAGGAGTAATGGGATATTATAGATCAGTAAGGAGTAATGCGATATTATAGATCAGTAAGGAGTAATGTGATATTATATATCAGTAAGGAGTAATGTCATATTATAGATCAGTAAGGAGTAATGGGATATTATATATCAGTAAGGAGTAATGTCATATTATATATCAGTAAGGAGTAATGTCATATTATAGATCAGTAAGGAGTAATGTGATATTATAGATCAGTAAGGAGTAATGTGATATTATAGATCAGTAAGGAGTAATGTGATATTATAGATCAGTAAGGAGTAATGCGATATTATAGATCAGTAAGGAGTAATGTGATATTATAGATCAGTAAGGAGTAATGGGATATTATAGATCAGTAAGGATTAATGTAATATTATAGATCAGTAAGGAGTAATGTGATATTATAGATCAGTAAGGAGTAATGTGATATTATAGATCAGTAAGGAGTAATGTGATATTATATATCAGTAAGGAGTAATGTGATATTATAGATCAGTAAGGAGTCATGTGATATTATAGATCAGTAAGGAGTAATGTGATATTATATATCAGTAAGGAGTAATGGGATATTATATATCAGTAAGGAGTAATGTGATATTATAGATCAGTAAGGAGTAATGTGATATTATAGATCAGTAAGGAGTCATGTGATATTATAGATCAGTAAGGAGTAATGTGATATTATAGATCAGTAAGGAGTAATGGGATATTATAGATCAGTAAGGAGTAATGGGATATTATATATCAGTAAGGAGTAATGGGATATTATATATCAGTAAGGATTAATGTGATATTATAGATCAGTAAGGAGTAATGTGATATTATATATCAGTAAGGAGTAATGTGATATTATAGATCAGTAAGGAGTCATGTGATATTATAGATCAGTAAGGAGTAATGCGATATTATAGATCAGTAAGGAGGAGTAATGTGATATTATATATCAGTAAGGAGTAATGTGATATTATAGATCAGTAAGGAGTAATGTGATATTATAGATCAGTAAGGAGTAATGTGATATTATAGATCAGTAAGGAGTAATGTGATATTATAGATCAGTAAGGAGTAATGGGATATTATAGATCAGTAAGGAGTAATGTGATATTATAGATCAGTAAGGAGTAATGTGATATTATATATCAGTAAGGAGTAATGGGATATTATATATCAGTAAGGAGTAATGGGATATTATAGATCAGTAAGGAGTAATGTGATATTATATATCAGTAAGGAGTAATGGGATATTATAGATCAGTAAGGAGTAATGCGATATTATAGATCAGTAAGGAGTAATGGGATATTATAGATCAGTAAGGATTAATGTGATATTATAGATCAGTAAGGAGTAATGGGATATTATAGATCAGTAAGGATTAATGTGATATTATAGATCAGTAAGGAGTAATGGGATATTATATATCAGTAAGGAGTAATGTGATATTATAGATCAGTAAGGAGTAATGTGATATTATATATCAGTAAGGAGTAATGGGATATTATAGATCAGTAAGGATTAATGTGATATTATAGATCAGTAAGGAGTAATGGGATATTATATATCAGTAAGGAGTAATGTGATATTATAGATCAGTAAGGAGTAATGGGATATTATAGATCAGTAAGGAGTAATGCGATATTATAGATCAGTAAGGATTAATGTGATATTATAGATCAGTAAGGAGTAATGGGATATTATAGATCAGTAAGGAGTAATGTGATATTATAGATCAGTAAGGATTAATGTGATATTATAGATCAGTAAGGAGTAATGGGATATTATAGATCAGTAAGGAGTCATGTGATATTATAGATCAGTAAGGAGTAATGTGATATTATAGATCAGTAAGGAGTAATGCGATATTATAGATCAGTAAGGAGTAATGCGATATTATAGATCAGTAAGGAGTCATGTGATATTATAGATCAGTAAGGAGTAATGTGATATTATAGATCAGTAAGGAGTAATGCGATATTATAGATCAGTAAGGAGTAATGCGATATTATAGATCAGTAAGGAGTAATGGGATATTATAGATCAGTAAGGATTAATGTGATATTATAGATCAGTAAGGTAATATTATAGATCAGTAAGGAGTAATGGGATATTATAGATCAGTAAGGAGTAATGCGATATTATAGATCAGTAAGGATTAATGTGATATTATAGATCAGTAAGGAGTAATGCGATATTATAGATCAGTAAGGAGTAATGCGATATTATATATCAGTAAGGAGTAATGGGATATTATAGATCAGTAAGGATTAATGTGATATTATAGATCAGTAAGGAGTAATGGGATATTATAGATCAGTAAGGAGTCATGTGATATTATATATCAGTAAGGAGTAATGTGATATTATAGATCAGTAAGGAGTAATGTGATATTATAGATCAGTAAGGAGTCATGTGATATTATAGATCAGTAAGGAGTAATGTGATATTATAGATCAGTAAGGAGTAATGGGATATTATAGATCAGTAAGGAGTAATGGGATATTATATATCAGTAAGGAGTAATGGGATATTATATATCAGTAAGGATTAATGTGATATTATAGATCAGTAAGGAGTAATGTGATATTATATATCAGTAAGGAGTAATGTGATATTATAGATCAGTAAGGAGTCATGTGATATTATAGATCAGTAAGGAGTAATGCGATATTATAGATCAGTAAGGAGGAGTAATGTGATATTATATATCAGTAAGGAGTAATGTGATATTATAGATCAGTAAGGAGTAATGTGATATTATAGATCAGTAAGGAGTAATGTGATATTATATATCAGTAAGGAGTCATGTGATATTATAGATCAGTAAGGAGTAATGGGATATTATGGATCAGTAAGGAGTAATGTGATATTATATATCAGTAAGGAGTAATGGGATATTATAGATCAGTAAGGAGTAATGTGATATTATAGATCAGTAAGGAGTAATGTGATATTATAGATCAGTAAGGAGTAATGTGATATTATATATCAGTAAGGAGTAATGTGATATTATAGATCAGTAAGGAGTAATGGGATATTATATATCAGTAAGGAGTAATGTGATATTATATATCAGTAAGGAGTAATGTGATATTATATATCAGTAAGGAGTAATGTGATATTATAGATCAGTAAGGAGTAATGGGATATTATAGATCAGTAAGGAGTCATGTGATATTATATATCAGTAAGGAGTAATGCGATATTATATATCAGTAAGGAGTCATGTGATATTATATATCAGTAAGGAGTAATGTCATATTATATATCAGTAAGGAGTAATGTCATATTATAGATCAGTAAGGAGTAATGTGATATTATAGATCAGTAAGGAGTAATGTGATATTATAGATCAGTAAGGAGTCATGTGATATTATAGATCAGTAAATACAGCATAAATCACAAATCATCCTAATTAAATGCCAGAATGCACAATAAAAGTCACACAGTCCTCATTAGCCAGCCAGCACTGGGTGTACCAATATGGTTATTTACCGGTTTCCGACTCTTGCGAGTACAAAGATGGCGCAGACGCCATTCCAAACAGGTCCCATCTACTTCCGTGAGTACCAATATGGCGCCCTCGCAGTTGTAAACAGGTTAAACTATTTCCGTGAGTACAAAGATGGCCGATGTGTTTAGCAGCTAAGCTGTTTATTTTGTTCCAATAAAGCTTTATTACACGGTGAACACGGAAGAGGATGGCGTGAGTGTGACTGGCCAGGACAAGGGATGGCCACCATTCCCTGCAAGGTACAGGGTATACTGTAACATAGAGCAGCCATACTGTGTGCATGGGAATGAATGGGGATTAATGATCAGGCTAGGGTGACCAGGGGATCAGGTGATGGGGACCAGAGGGGATCAATTAATTAATTAGGGAAAGGAGCCCATAGAAACTACCAGGATTCATTTCATCAATATGAAGTGTATATTCTACAGGTCAGAATGTAAAAATAACACACCTACCTCAACAAAATGGCTGATCATACAGCTGTACGCGTGGAATGAGAAGTAGGAGGAGTTAATGTCGGATCTATTCAGGTAGCTGATCATACAGCTGTATGTGTGGAATGAGAAGTAGGAGGAGTTAATGTCAGATCTATTCAGGTAGCTGATCATACAGCTGTATGCGTGGAATGAGAAGTAGGAGGAGTTAATGTCAGATCTATTCAGGTAGCTGATCATACAGCTGTATGCGTGGAATGAGAAGTAGGAGGAGTTAGTCAGATCTATTCAGGTAGCTGATCATACAGCTGTATGCGTGGAATGAGAAGTAGGAGGAGTTAATGTCAGATCTATTCAGGAAGCCGATCATACAGCTGTACGCGTGGAATGAGAAGTAGGAGGAGTTAATGTCAGATATATTCAGGTAGCTGATCATACAGCTGTACGCGTGGAATGAGAAGTAGGAGGAGTTAATGTCAGATCTATTCAGGTAGCTGATCATACAGCTGTATGCGTGGAATGAGAAGTAGGAGGAGTTAATGTCAGATCAATTCAGGTAGCTGATCATACAGCTGTATGCGTGGAATGAGAAGTAGGAGGAGTTAATGTCAGATCTATTCAGGTAGCCGATCATACAGCTGTATGCGTGGAATGAGAAGTAGGAGGAGTTACTGTCAGATCTATTCAGGTAGCTGATCATACAGCTCTATGCGTGGAATGAGAAGTAGGAGGAGTTAGTGTCAGATCTATTCAGGTAGCCGATCATACAGCTGTATGCGTGAATGAGAAGTAGGAGGAGTTAATGTCAGATCTATTCAGGTAGCTGATCATACAGCTGTATGCGTGGAATGAGAAGTAGGAGGAGTTAATGTCAGATCTATTCAGGTAGCTGATCATACAGCTGTATGCGTGGAATGAGAAGTAGGAGGAGTTAATGCCGGATCTATTCAGGTAGCTGATCATACAGCTGTATGTGTGGAATGAGAAGTAGGAGGAGTTAATGTCAGATCTATTCAGGTAGCCGATCATACAGCTGTATGCGTGGAATGAGAAGTAGGAGGAGTTAATGTCAGACCTATTCTGGTAGCTGATCATACAGCTGTATGCGTGGAATGAGAAGTAGGAGGAGTTAATGTCAGATCTATTCAGGTAGCTGATCATACAGCTGTATGCGTGGAATGAGAAGTAGGAGGAGTTAATGTCAGATCTATTCAGGTAGCTGATCATACAGCTGTATGTGTGGAATGAGAAGTAGGAGGAGTTAATGTCAGATCTATTCAGGTAGCCGATCATACAGCTGTATGCGTGGAATGAGAAGTAGGAGGAGTTAATGTCAGATCTATTCAGGTAGCTGATCATACAGCTGTATGCATGGAATGAGAAGTAGGAGGAGTTAATGTCAGATCTATTCAGGTAGCTGATCATACAGCTGTATGCATGGAATGAGAAGTAGGAGGAGTTAATGTCAGATCTATTCAGGTAGCCGATCATACAGCTGTATGCGTGGAATGAGAAGTAGGAGGAGTTAGGGTCAGATCTATTCAGGTAGCCGATCATACAGCTGTATGCGTGGAATGAGAAGTAGGAGGGGTTAATGTCAGATCTATTCAGGTAGCTGATCATACAGCTGTATGTGTGGAATGAGAAGTAGGAGGAGTTAATGTCAGATCTATTCAGGTAGCCGATCATACAGCTGTATGCGTGAATGAGAAGTAGGAGGAGTTAATGTCAGATCTATTCAGGTAGCCGATCATACAGCTGTATGCGTGAATGAGAAGTAGGAGGAGTTAATATCAGATCTATTCAGGTAGCTGATCATACAGCTGTTTGCGTGGAATGAGATGTAGGAGGAGTTAATGTCGGATCTATTCAGGTAGCCGATCATACAGCTGTATGCGTGGAATGAGAAGTAGGAGGAGTTAATGTCGGATCTATTCAGGTAGCTGATCATACAGCTGTATGTGTGAAATGAGAAGTAGGAGGAGTTAATGTCAGATATATTCAGGTAGCTGATCATACAGCTGTACGCGTGGAATGAGAAGTAGGAGGAGTTAATGCCAGATCTATTCAGGTAGCTGATCATACACTGTATGCGTGGAATGAGAAGTAGGAGGAGTTAATGTCAGATCTATTCAGGTAGCCGATCATACAGCTGTATGCGTGGAATGAGAAGTAGGAGGAGTTAATGTCAAATCTATTCAGGTAGCCGATCATACAGCTGTATGCGTGAATGAGAAGTAGGAGGAGTTAATGTCAGATCTATTCAGGTAGCCGATCATACAGCTGTATGCGTGGAATGAGAAGTAGGAGGAGTTAATGTCAGATCTATTCAGGTAGCCGATCATACTGCTGTACGCGTGGAATGAGAAGTAGGAGGAGTTAATGTCAGATCTATTCAGGTAGCCGATCATACAGCTGTATGCGTGGAATGAGAAGTAGGAGGAGTTAGTGTCAGATCTATTCAGGTAGCTGATCATACAGCTGTATGTGTGGAATGAGAAGTAGGAGGAGTTAATGTCAGATCAATTCAGGTAGCCGATCATACAGCTGTATGCGTGGAATGAGAAGTAGGAGGAGTTAATGTCAGATCTATTCAGGTAGCCGATCATACAGCTGTATGCGTGGAATGAGAAGTAGGAGGAGTTAATGTCAGATCTATTCAGGTAGCCGATCATACAGCTGTATGCGTGAATGAGAAGTAGGAGGAGTTAATGTCAGATCTATTCAGGTAGCCGATCATACAGCTGTATGCGTGAATGAGAAGTAGGAGGAGTTAATGTCAGATATATTCAGGTAGCCGATCATACAGCTGTATGCGTGAATGAGAAGTAGGAGGAGTTAATGTCAGATCTATTCAAGTAGCCGATCATACAGCTGTATGCGTGGAATGAGTAGTAGGAGGAGTTAATGTCAGATCTATTCAGGTAGCAGATTATACAGCTGTATGCGTGGAATGAGAAGTAGGAGGAGTTACTGTCAGATCTATTCAGGTAGCTGATCATACAGCTGTACGCGTGGAATGAGAAGTAGGAGGAGTTAATGTCAGATCTATTCAGGTAGCCGATCATACAGCTGTATGCGTGGAATGAGAAGGAGGAGGAGTTAATGTCAGATCTATTCAGGTAGCCGATCATACAGCTGTATGCGTGGAATGAGAAGTAGGAGGAGTTAATGTCAGATCTATTCAGGTAGCTGATCATACAGCTGTATGCGTGGAATGAGAAGTAGGAGGAGTTAATGTCAGATCTATTCAGGTAGCAGATCATACAGCTGTATGCGTGGAATGAGAAGTAGGAGGAGTTAATGTCAGATCTATTCAGGTAGCCGATCATACAGCTTTATGCGTGGAATGAGAAGTAGGAGGAGTTAATATCAGATCTATTCAGGTAGCCGATCATACAGTTTTATGTGTGGAATGAGAAGTAGGAGGAGTTAATGTCAGATCTATTCAGGTAGCCGATCATACAGCTGTATGCATGGAATGAGAAGTAGGAGGAGTTAATGTCAGATCTATTCAGGTAGCTGATCATACAGCTGTATGCGTGGAATGAGAAGTAGGAGGAGTTACTGTCAGATCTATTCAGGTAGCTGATCATACAGCTGTATGCGTGGAATGAGAAGTAGGAGGAGTTAATGTCAGATCTATTGAGGTAGGTGATCATACAGCTGTACGTGTGGAATGAGAAGTAGGAGGAGTTACTGTCAGATCTATTCAGGTAGCCGATCATACAGCTGTATGCGTGGAATGAGAAGTAGGAGGAGCTTCTTTATGCTAATCTATAATAGCTAAGCTTTTTTTTTAGCATCCCATGGATAAAACAATCTGATAGTGAAAACTGGCACAGACACTAAAACCCACACCATAAAGGTGGCAGGATGAATAGAAATGGCGCAATAGCCGCTATACTTAAGAACCAGCGATGGCGTCTTTCTTTCTAACACTTTTGTGTACAGGAGGTTTTATACCGAGTCTCCTTTATATCACATGGTATAATCTAGTAATGCATGTTTTATACGTTCGCTAGGAAAGCTTATTATTCAGTCTTTATTGGGTTTTGTCATTTCCACAGGTATCGGTTGATTGGTGAACATGGCGCCTGTATTGCACTGAAGCATGTAATATTTATACCGACGGGGTGAAAATGTACAGAGAACGGAAGCTGCTGCGCCAGGACCGTCCTCCTGGCCTCGAGCCGGAGTTGGAGCGCAGCAGTCTGTCTTCCTCTGAAACGCCATCTGCTCCCAGGGGTCCAAAGACTAAGATGCAGAGCCATTTCCCATTCAACCTGCTGCCCGTGGATTGCCAGCTCTACATTTTTTCTTTCCTGTCCGAGGTGGAGAAATGCACAGCGGCGCTGGTTTGTTCAGACTGGGGTAATCTAATGCGTACTCCGCGTCTCTGGCGAGTGGCCGACTTCATGAGGCTGGGCGCCTTCCTCTCCGGCATGGATGGTGTGCTGGTGTCGGTGAGAGAGTTTGAGAGATGGAAGGAGTGGGTACATCAGTATGCTTATCACTTGACTTCCCGCGGTGCCAGCTTGCTGGTTCTCCGTGCCAGCTTCGATCTGGGGGACCAAAGGACCAAGTGGGCAGACTTCCTCCTCCAGTTCCTGGACAGTGTTCACTGTGGAGAGCTGCAGGAGTTGGAGCTGAACTGGACTCTTACCCACCTGGAGCCTTTAGACTTCTATCCACCTGGCAGCATGGCTCAGATATGCCTGGCAAAGACAGACCAGTTCAACAGCTTTCAGAATCTCTTCGAGCGGCTGACTCGCACCTCTCCCAAGCTGAGCCGTATGAAGCTGCCTTTTGATTGGTCGGAGCATTCCGTCTCCCTCCTCACCCATTTCCAACATCTCAGCACGTTGGAGTTAAACTATTTTTGGGTCTTCAAAGGCGTCAGGCCGGAAACCATGCAGTTACTTACCCGGTCCCTTCCCAAGCTAAAGAGTTTGATCCTTCAGGTTTTGGTCCCGGTAAAAGATCTGGGAGTCTCCTACCCTCTGGAATCCAAGTCCTTGGAGTTCCTAGACGTGTCTCAGAGTCGCGGACTTGTCTTCAGCCGGCTAGATTTGCCCTCCTTGAAAGAACTGAGAGTCAAGAAGACCATCCGAGGGATCATTCTAAACCGAAGGACCCGAGTGGCGCTTCAGACTCGCTGGTCCTGTCTGTACGACCTCCTCAGATCCGGGACCCCAAAACTTCAGGTGTTTAACTCCCACCAATTGTTACCTGGCTGGCCAACGCAGAGTTACCTGGAGCTGAGCGAGGTTCTGCTGCAGTCCTGTTACTGTATACAGCACACAGACACTTGGCTGCTATAACCTCTAGAGACGAGATCGTGTTTTATAAATCTCGCCAGCTAAATGAACGACCCAACATTTTTATTAAAACGTCACGAATCCTTCCCAGGCACTCCCCAACCTGCATCACATGGGCCCTGTTACATTGAATATCACAGAACCAACCCACATGTAAAGCCCGCGATCCCTCCCCACGGACCCTCAATGGGCTGGTGTTTGCCGATACTGCGCCGTATAACTGATAAATACCTGTAGAAATGAAAGTAGTCATGTAACGTTGGACTTTATTCAGGAGAGAGAGAATTGCTGGGAATTGAGACGGGAATGTCAAACCTTAAGCCAAAGTAGCCGAGTTAGAAAAATACTCCCATTCATGTGAATTGGAAACAATGGCCTTAAGTTTGCAGTTCACTTCTCAATTCCTCACTATTCCCTCTTTCCTGAATAAAGTGTCTGGTGTCCTTCTTTCCTGCCGCAGTCAGGGTCCTGTATATATTGGGGGGTGGCTGCCTGCGCCTCTATGGATAATTCCACAGATCATTAAAGAGGGGTCCTGTCAAAATGAATTACTAGTTAAATGATCTTTTTATTGAGAACGATTGGCGTATTATGCGGTGGGGGGAAATGAACTAGGAGATTTGTGTCATGGACTCTACAAAAGGGGCCGTGGTCTGTAGCCGACTGTCATACAGTCAGTCCTGGGCAGTGACAAGCCACGCCCACAAACATACACGGGAGAAAAGTTAGTGTCCTAGTGCTTGATATGTAACCCACTATATCCGTGATCATAACACAACAGGCATGATGGATTGGTCTTTCTTACATGTGGGTAATGCCCCCACTTTGCTCGGTGGGGTAATAATATAGAGATGTTTGGATCTTACCCCCGCTCCCAGACGACGTTGCGTGTTACATATTCATGTGATTATATGTTGGCTGATAACGACACAATCTGTTTGTACTGCTGTTTCTGTCTCTTGGGTTAAGTTCCAGGATGTTTTTGGAACAATAAGAATTCCTGTTAATTAAACGTCTCTTATGTTTCGTTTTATAGACAGTGTCTTGTGTACTTTCTGTACAAATCATTAGACGAGAGGGAATCTGCCCTGTATTTATTATCTCATCATATTACATCTGCTCCTTACTGAGTCACCTTCCAAGGAGCCAATTATCAGACTAAAGGAAAATGGCAACAAAATGTAAGTTGTGTTTAATTGAAAGAATACAACAAGTGCAGATGTTTTACAAATATAAAGTACCTTATTGAGTCCTCTTTGCTCTGTATAGCTCTATCAGGGGGTGGACATGTTTAGAATCTTTGCTCTGTATAGCTCTATCAGGGGGTGGACATGTTTAGAATCTTTGCTCTGTATAGCTCTATCAGGGGGCGGACATGTTGTTTAGAATCTTTGCTCTGTATAGCTCTATCAGGAGGTGGACATGTTTAGAATCTTTGCTCTGTATAGCTCTATCAGGGGTCAAACATGTTGTTTAGAATCTTTGCTCTGTATAGCTCTATCAGAGGGAGGACATGTTTAGAATCTTTGCTCTGTATAGCTCTATCAGGAGGTGGACATGTTTAGAATCTTTGCTCTGTATAGTTCTATCAGGGGACGGACAAGTTGTTTTAGAATCTTTGCTCTGTATAGCTCTATCAGGAGGTGGACATGTTTAGAATCTTTGCTCTGTATAGTTCTATCAGGGGACGGACAAGTTGTTTAGAATCTTTGCTCTGTATAGCTCTATCAGGGTTGGACAAGTTGTTTAGAATCTTTGCTCTGTATAGCTCTATCAGGAGGTGGACATGTTTAGAATCTTTGCTCTGTATAGCTCTATCAGGAGGTGGACATGTTTAGAATCTTTGCTCTGTATAGCTCTATCAGGAGGTGGACATGTTTAGAATCTTTGCTCTGTATAGCTCTATCAGGAGCTGTCCGTCCCATGATAGAGCTATACAGAGGAGAGAGGGTTTAGTAAGGTGCTTTGTTTCTATTCTGTCATTAAATCATTTCTGTATAAATATCTACACTTGATGCCATCTTTCAGTTGAACAGAACTCCATGTTTTCTTCCAATTGTCCTTTTAAGATGATTTATCTTGAGTTTTCGCACTTGTCTCTGCAGTCGGGATGGACAGGATCCTTCAGCATCTTTCAATCCTGTTGTATCCAATAAAGGGACTCTGTCACCTAAACACTGCTTAAACAGAGAATAAAAGATAATGAGAAATGATCTATACACTGTGTCTCCAGCTTCTGACATCACCTGTGGTTCAGGCTGACAGAGGCTTAGTAAATACCGTACCCTACAAACATTATTTTACACCCTGCGAGGGGGAAAGCTGAAGGCGCAGACAGATATATACACCAGCAATTCACAATGTGAAACTAATGTCTAGTGTAAACAAACAGGTCTGTCTTGTCCTCAACCCTTTCTATCTCCACCAACTACATATAATATAACAGACAGAACTCCTGATGAGAGAAGACCCATGAATAGTATATGAGAGAAGAGAGAAGAGACAAGTCATAGTGTAGTATGTTCAATAGCCAAGTCTGGATAAATAAGGTAACAAGAGAGACGCAACAAAAAAAACAAAGGTGAGGGTGTGCAAACAGGATGTAAGACAGTACTTATCACATTAGGACTCGGCACATGTAATAACAAGAGAGACTCTTACACTGGCTGGAGTAATAAGTATTATTACCTGTAATACCTCACATTGATGGTGCCTGCGTCTGGGAACTCGCAGAAAACACAAGCAGAATATAGACGGAATTCAATATAAAATAAAACCTCCACATCATGGAAACCAGTGATCCGCTGTTAGCGTCTGGAGGTGGAAGACGTGACGACCCTTCCACAATCCCGTTGTTGGGCCACATCACCTCAGACTACGCGTTTCGCTGTCCAATCTGCTTCTTCAAGGTGTATTAACTTCTAGATAGGGACTTGCTTTTTATGATGGATGGATTAAAAAAGGTTGTGATGGATGGGGCTGAAGATGAGGAGCGAGGGTGTCGCTGATCATCGAGGGGCATGTTTAATTAAGGTAATATTTACAGGACACACTTTGTAAGCCAGGGGGTGGGCAGGGATTAATGTGCATTAAATCTATGTTGCAGTTTGTTCTTTACACACATTAATCTATGTTGCAGTTTGTTCTTTACACCAGGGCTTGACAAATTTATTTTATTCTAGGAGCCAGCAAAAAATTTTAGGAGCCAAACAATCACGCAAACATACACGCAATTCATAAACACACACACCAACCCACGTCACATATACACCCCACACACACCAACCCACGTCACATATACACCCCACACACACCAACCCACGTCACATATACAGCCCACACACACCAACCCACGTCACATATACAAACCCCACACACCAACCCACTTCACATATACACACACACACTTCACATATACACCTCCCCCCACACCTCACATATATACCCCCCCTTCACATATACACCTCCCCCCACACTTCACATATATACCCCCCCTTCACATATACACCTCCCCCCACACTTCACACATATACCCCCCCTTCACATATACACCTCCCCCCACACTTCACACATATATACCCCCCCTTCACATATACACCTGCCCCCACACTTCACACATATATACCTCCCCTTCACATATACACCTCCCCCCAACACTTCACATATATACCCCCCCTTCACATATACATCCCTCCCCCCCACTTCACATATACAACTCAAACATACACAAGTTTTTTTTTTTCCCTTCTTAACTTCTGAGTGCTGGGTTGACAACCCAGCACTTAGCCGAAAGAGCCATGAAGATGGGCTGGGGCATGAATGTTTCCCCTCCCTGCTGCCTTACCTCATTGCTGGGGAGGGGGAACATTCGTGCCGCAGCCGATCCTCATGGCTCTTTCGGCTGAACACTAACACACGTGTTGCGCGAGGGGGCGGAGCTTGCTGTCTGTCCCCTCGCGCTGCAAAAGACGGATGGCAGCGGCAAGGGGAACATTAGGGCAACGACACCCGGGCGCCAGGCTCCATTTCCAGGTCGCCATGGCGACCTGGCGCCCGGGGTTTGTCGAGCCCTGCTTTACACACATTAATCTATGTTGTAGTTTGTGGTTTACACACATTAATCTATGTTGTAGTTTGTTCTTTACACACATTAATCTATGTTGTAGTTTGTTCTTTACACACATTAATCTATGTTGTAGTTTTGTTCTTTACACACATTAATCTATGTTGTCGTTTGTTGTTTACGCACATTAATCTATGTTGTCGTTTGTTGTTTACGCACATTAATCTATGTTGTCGTTTGTTGTTTACGCACATTAATCTATGTTGTCGTTTGTTCTTTACGCACATTAATCTATGTTGTCGTTTGTTCTTTACGCACATTAATCTATGTTGTCGTTTGTTCTTTACGCACATTAATCTATGTTGTCGTTTGTTCTTTACGCACATTAATCTATGTTGTCGTTTGTTCTTTACGCACATTAATCTATGTTGTCGTTTGTTGTTTACACACATTAATCTATGTTGTAGTTTGTGGTTTACACACATTAATCTATGTTGTAGTTTGTTGTTTACACACATTAATCTATGTTGTCGTTTGTTGTTTACACACATTAATCTATGTTGTCGTTTGTTGTTTACACACATTAATCTATGTTGTAGTTTGTTCTTTACACACATTAATCTATGTTGTAGTTTGTGGTTTACACACATTAATCTATGTTGTAGTTTGTTCTTTACACACATTAATCTATGTTGTAGTTTGTGGTTTACACACATTAATCTATGTTGTAGTTTGTTCTTTACACACATTAATCTATGTTGTAGTTTGTGGTTTACACACATTAATCTATGTTGTAGTTTGTTCTTTACACACATTAATCTATGTTGTAGTTTGTGGTTTACGCACATTAATCTATGTTGTCGTTTGTTCTTTACGCACATTAATCTATGTTGACGTTTGTGGTTTACGCACATTAATCTATGTTGTAGTTTGTGGTTTACACACATTAATCTATGTTGTAGTTTGTTCTTTACACACATTAATCTATGTTGTAGTTTGTTCTTTACACACATTAATCTATGTTGTAGTTTGTTCTTTACACACATTAATCTATGTTGTAGTTTGTTCTTTACACACATTAATCTATGTTGTAGTTTGTTCTTTACACACATTAATCTATGTTGTAGTTTGTTCTTTACACACATTAATCTATGTTGTAGTTTGTTCTTTACACACATTAATCTATGTTGTAGTTTGTTCTTTACACACATTAATCTATGTTGTAGTTTGTTCTTTACACACATTAATCTATGTTGTAGTTTGTTCTTTACACACATTAATCTATGTTGTAGTTTGTTCTTTACACACATTAATCTATGTTGTAGTTTGTTCTTTACACACATTAATCTATGTTGTAGTTTGTTCTTTACACACATTAATCTATGTTGTAGTTTGTTCTTTACACACATTAATCTATGTTGTAGTTTGTTCTTTACACACATTAATCTATGTTGTAGTTTGTTCTTTACACACATTAATCTATGTTGTAGTTTGTGGTTTACACACATTAATCTATGTTGTAGTTTGTTCTTTACACACATTAATCTATGTTGTAGTTTGTTCTTTACACACATTAATCTATGTTGTAGTTTGTTCTTTACACACATTAATCTATGTTGTAGTTTGTTCTTTACACACATTAATCTATGTTGTAGTTTGTTCTTTACACACATTAATCTATGTTGTAGTTTGTTCTTTACACACATTAATCTATGTTGTAGTTTGTTCTTTACACACATTAATCTATGTTGTAGTTTGTTCTTTACACACATTAATCTATGTTGTAGTTTGTTCTTTACACACATTAATCTATGTTGTAGTTTGTTCTTTACACACATTAATCTATGTTGTAGTTTGTGGTTTACACACATTAATCTATGTTGTAGTTTGTTCTTTACACACATTAATCTATGTTGTAGTTTGTGGTTTACACACATTAATCTATGTTGTAGTTTGTGGTTTACACACATTAATCTATGTTGTAGTTTGTGGTTTACACACATTAATCTATGTTGTAGTTTGTGGTTTACACACATTAATCTATGTTGCAGTTTGTGGTTTACACACATTAATCTATGTTGTAGTTTGTTCTTTACGCACATTAATCTATGTTGTAGTTTGTTCTTTACGCACATTAATCTATGTTGTAGTTTGTTCTTTACGCACATTAATCTATGTTGTAGTTTGTTCTTTACGCACATTAATCTATGTTGTAGTTTGTGGTTTACGCACATTAATCTATGTTGCAGTTTGTGGTTTACGCACATTAATCTATGTTGCAGTTTGTGGTTTACGCACATTAATCTATGTTGCAGTTTGTGGTTTACGCACATTAATCTATGTTGTAGTTTGTGGTTTACGCACATTAATCTATGTTGTAGTTTGTGGTTTACGCACATTAATCTATGTTGACGTTTGTGGTTTACGCACATTAATCTATGTTGACGTTTGTGGTTTACGCACATTAATCTATGTTGACGTTTGTGGTTTACGCACATTAATCTATGTTGACGTTTGTGGTTTACGCACATTAATCTATGTTGCAGTTTGTTGTTTACACACATTAATCTATGTTGTAGTTTGTTCTTTACACACATTAATCTATGTTGTCGTTTGTGGTTTACACACATTAATCTATGTTGCAGTTTGTGGTTTACACACATTAATCTATGTTGACGTTTGTTCTTTTCACTTTTGGTGTGGAACATTGGGGTATATCGGGGGTGATGTGGTGCTTTTTTTAAGGTCCCTCCTAAATAAATAATGAAATAAATTATGACAGTAACCAGAAGATTAAAATTACATATCTTTTTAATCTGTTTATTAATGATCTCCCACGTTGTGCTGAGTGCCATGTCTCAGTGTTTGCTGATGACACAAAATTAGGTAAGGTAATACAGACTAATCTTGATGTTTTTTCTTTACAGGAAGATTTGGACAGAGTGGGGAACGGGCAAGAAAGTGGCAAATGAGGTTCAATATAGACAAATGTAAAGTTATGCATTATGGGAAAAATAATAACAAAGCAACATATACGTTAAATGGTATTTCCCTGGGAAAATCTACTAACGAAAAGGATTTAGGAATCATTGTAGATAACAAACTTGGCAACAGTGCCCAATGCCAGTCAGCAGCTGCAAGGGCCAATAAGATATTGGCATGTATAAAACGAGGTATAGATTCACGGGAGGAGGACATCATCTTGCCTCTTTACAAATCAATGGTAAGACCTCACCTTGAATATGCAGTACAATTCTGGGCACCAGTCCTTAAAAAGGATATTATGGAACTATAAAAAGTACAAAGGAGAGCTACAAAATTAATAAGGGGATTGGAGGATCTTAGTTATGAAGAGAGACTTAAAAAATTGCATTTATTTACTTTAGAAAAAAGGCGTCTCAGAGGGGATATGATAACATTATATAAATATGTGCAGGGCCAATATAAGGAGCTCTCCAGGGACCTGTTCATTAATAGAAATGTACAAAGAACAAGAGGTCACCCCCTGAGACTGGAAGAGCAAAGATTTCATAGACAGCAAAGGAAGGGATTCTTTACGGTAAGGACAATAAAATTATGGAACTCACTGCCAAGAGAGGTAGTGCTAGCAACCACAATAGATGCATTTAAACATGGAAAAGCAGAACATACAGGGCTATTAATAATAGAATAAGCATTAATAAAAGAGCTTTTTGATCCAAGGAGAAATCTGATTGCCTCTTGGAGTCAAGAAGGATTTTTTTTTTTCTTTTGGATCAAAACGCAGAAATGATAGGTAGAAGGGTTGAACTTGATGGACTTGTGTCTTTTTTCAACCTAAATTACTATGTTACTATGTTACTATATTACATGATGAAGTGTTTCAGATTCTGAGCAAAAATACAAAACCCATACCCGGTGGGGAACAAGCCTGAAATATACTAATCTCATTGTGGGGTCAGATATACTGACAGATAAGGTACAGAGGTTGATAGACAGATATACTGACAGATAAGGTACAGAGACTGATAGACAGATATACTGACAGATAAGGTACAGAGATTGATAGACAGATATACTGACAGATAAGGTACAGAGACTGATAGACAGATATACTGACAGATAAGATACAGAGATTGATAGACAGATATACTGACAGATAAGGTACAGAGATTGATAGACAGATATACTGACAGATAAGGTACAGAGATTGATAGACAGATATACTGACAGATAAGGTACAGAGACTGATAGACAGATATACTGACAGATAAGGTACAGAGACTGATAGACAGATATACTGACAGATAAGGTACAGAGATTGATAGACAGATATACTGACAGATAAGGTACAGAGATTGATAGACAGATATACTGACAGATAAGGTACAGAGATTGATAGACAGATATACTGACAGATAAGGTACAGAGATTGATAGACAGATATACTGACAGATAAGGTACATAGATTGATAGACAGATATACTGACAGATAAGGTACAGAGATTGATAGACCGATATACTGACAGATAAGGTACAGAGATTGATAGACAGATATACTGACAGATAAGGTACAGAGATTGATAGACAGATATACTGACAGATAAGGTACAGAGATTGATAGACAGATATACTGACAGATAAGGTACAGAGACTGATAGACAGATATACTGACAGATAAGGTACAGAGATTGATAGACACAGATAGTGACAGATAAGGTACAGAGATTGATAGATATACTGACAGATAAGATACAGAGATTGATAGACAGATATACTGACAGATAAGGTACAGAGATTGATAGACAGATATACTGACAGATAAGGTACAGAGATTGATAGACAGATATACTGACAGATAAGGTACAGAGACTGATAGACAGATATACTGACAGATAAGGTACAGAGACTGATAGACAGATATACTGACAGATAAGGTACAGAGATTGATAGACAGATATACTGACAGATAAGGTACAGAGATTGATAGACAGATATACTGACAGATAAGGTACAGAGATTGATAGACAGATATACTGACAGATAAGGTACAGAGATTGATAGACAGATATACTGACAGATAAGGTACATAGATTGATAGACAGATATACTGACAGATAAGGTACAGAGATTGATAGACAGATATACTGACAGATAAGGTACAGAGATTGATAGACAGATATACTGACAGATAAGGTACAGAGACTGATAGACGGATATACTGACAGATAAGGTACAGAGACTGATAGACAGATATACTGACAGATGAGGTACAGAGATTGATAGACAGATATACTGACAGATAAGGTACAGAGACTGATAGACAGATATACTGACAGATAAGGTACAGAGATTGATAGACAGATATACTGACAGATAAGGTACAGAGATTGATAGACAGATATACTGACAGATAAGATGCAGAGTCTGATAGGCAGATATACTGACAGATAAGGTACAGAGATTGATAGACAGATATACTGAGAGATAAGGTACAGAGACTGATAGACAGATATACTGACAGATAAGGTACAGAGATTGATAGACAGATATACTGACAGATAAGGTACAGAGACTGATAGACAGATATACTGACAGATAAGGTACAGAGACTGATAGACAGATATACTGACAGATAAGGTACAGAGACTGATAGACAGATATACTGACAGATAAGGTACAGAGACTGATAGACAGATATACTGACAGATAAGGTACAGAGACTGATAGACAGATATACTGACAGATAAGGTACAGAGACTGATAGACAGATATACTGACAGATAAGGTACAGAGACTGATAGACAGATAATGTACAGATTGATAGACAGATATACTGACAGATAAGGTACAGAGATTGATAGACAGACATACTGACAGATAAGGTACAGAGATTGATAGACAGATATACTGACAGATAAGGTACAGAGACTGATAGACAGATAATGTACAGATTGATAGACAGATATACTGACAGATAAGGTACAGAGACTGATAGACAGATATACTGACAGATAAGGTATAGAGACTGATAGACAGATATACTGACAGATAAGGTACAGAGATTGATAGACAGATATACTGACAGATAAGGTACAGAGACTGATAGACAGATATACTGACAGATAAGGTACACAGACTGATAGACAGATATACTGACAGATAAGATACAGAGACTGATAGACAGATATACTGACCGATAAGGTGCAGAGACTGATAGACAGATATACTGACAGATAAGGTACAGAGACTGATAGACTGATATACTGACAGATAAGATACATAGATTGATAGACAGATATACTGACAGATAAGGTACAGAGCCTGATAGACAGATATACTGACAGATAAGGTACAGAGACTGATAGACAGATATACTGACAGATAAGGTACAGAGATTGATAGACAGATACACTGACAGATAAGGTACAGAGCCTGATAGACAGATATACTGACAGATAAGGTACAGAGACTGATAGACAGATATACTGACAGATAAGGTACAGAGATTGATAGACAGATATACTGACAGATAAGGTACAGAGCCTGATAGACAGATATACTGACAGATAAGGTACAGAGCCTGATAGACAGATATACTGACAGATAAGGTACAGAGATTGATAGACAGATATACTGACAGATAAGGTACAGAGATTGATAGACAGATACACTGACAGATAAGGTACAGAGATTGATAGACAGATATACTGACAGATAAGGTACAGAGATTGACAGACAGATATACTGACAGATTTCATGTTTGATATAATTGGCATTTGGAGTAATAGAAGAAAAGTTTATTTTATTCATATCCTGTGTTTATCCAGCAGAATAAACAAAACCAAATGAGAATAATCTTTTTAAAAAGGGGGAAATGTGTCATCTTCATCATCATCAGTTTGGTTTTGCAGGGATCAGCTCCACCATGTGGTCAATCGCGGCATTACTCTGCAGTGATAACATCAGCTTCAATGCATCTCTGCTGCCACCATGAGGATAATAGTAGAATAAGATTCACACACAACATATAGGTTATGATGGGGGTACGGGTGATGGGGGTAGGGGTGATGGGGGTACGGGTGATGGGGGTACGGGTGATGGGGGTACTGGTGATGGGGGTACTGGTGATGGGGGTACGGGTGATGGGGGTACTGGTGATGGGGGTACTGGTGATGGGGGTAGGGGTGATGGGGGTACTGGTGATGGGGGTACTGGTGATGGGGGTGCTGGTGATGGGGGTACGGGTGATGGGGGTACTGGTGATGGGGGTACTGGTGATGGGGGTACGGGTGATGGGGGTACTGGTGATGGGGGTACTGGTGATGGGGGTACTGGTGATGGGGGTACGGGTGATGGGGGTGCTGGTGATGAGGAAGCCACTCCACTTAGCAGAAGCATTATTCAATACTAGAGTTGAGCGAACCCGAACAGCAAAGTTCTGGTTCGTACCGAACATTATGGTTTTTGGACCTCGGACCCGTAAACGGACATTCCACTGTATGTCCGGGTTTGGGTTCGGCGATTTAATGGCGCGTTTTGAATGGCTGCATCATTAATAAATGTGAGGCTAAATCCTCCTGAATGCGAGTAGGGGCATATCGCCTAAACAAAATGTAAAATCCTGCTGCCACAAATAAAAGTGACTAGGGGTGCCCAGCCCCTAGTCACTCCCCCCCAATAAAAAAATGCCTACCTACATATCCCCCCCCCCTCACCCTAATAATAGTGAGGGGGTGGGAAATAAACTAACCATTTGATGTCTTCTTCTTTCTTCAGCCCCAAAAAGGCCAATGAAGTGTCAACAAATTCCACATTGCTATGTAACAGAATTACAGTACATGTAACTAGTGTTGAACGAACCCAAACCACACTGTTCAGGTTCGTACCAAACATTACGGTTTTTGGACCCCGGACCCGAACACGGACATTTCACTGTATGTTCTGGTTGGAGTTCGGGGTTCGGCGATTTAATGGCACATTTTGAAAGGCTGCAGGGCGGCCAATCAACAAGCGTTTGAATCGTTTGCCCTTAGAAGCCATCACAGCCATGCCTACTAATGGCATGGCTGTGATTGGCCAGTGCAGCATGTGACCCAGCCTCTCTATATAAGCTGGAGTCACCGTACATCACATGAGCTCTTCTTAGTGTAGGGAGAGGATGCTGCAGCTGTGAGGGACAGATTAAAAAAATATTCTGGTGTTGAATCTGCAAACTACAGCGATTATTCAAACTACAGCGATTATTCAAACTACAGCGATTATTCAAACTACAGTGATTATTTTAGTGGGTGCTATACTACATATTTGTACCCTGCCCTGAGCCCAGTGCCACAGAGAGTGCAGTGCACTTGCAACTGCATGTGTGCCAGGCACATGACTTTAATCCTGTTCTGTTAGCTCAATGGGCAACATCTAGGCATTTTTAAATACAATTTGTTGGCGTTAAATATTACATTTGCGTCCTGCACTTCATATCTGAGAGTCAAATAGAACCGTCCAATACTGTGCTTACAGCGCACTTTGAAAAATTCTAATAGTTTTGGGTGGTAAATAGTACATTTGCGTCTTGCGGTGCACTTCATATCTGAGAGTCAAATAGAACAGTCCAATACTGTGCTTACAGCGCACTTTGAAAAATTCTGGCTACCTCCTCTGCCTCCTCCTCCAGCGCCGCATCCACCTACACCGCCACGGTCACCGCCTCCTCACCCTATGGGTCACTTAGTATAAACTGAAAGAGAATACCCTGCACTCCAACCCTCTCTCAAATGGATAATTCTGTTGATCCTCCTGGCAGCCATGCTTTAGATTTAGATTTATGTTCTTCCAAAGCTAAAATCAAAGATTCCATCTAGTGCTATTTTATTGCTCAGCTGTATTTGTAATTTGTATGTATTTTATGTTATTTGAAGTTATTTCCCTATCCACATTTGTTTGCAGGGCACTTGTCCTACTCTTACCCAAATTTAACTTCATTTTGCAGCCCTCTAGCCCTTTCCAGGACTTTTTTAGAGGCATTTTAGTGGCCAAAAGTCTGTGTCCCCATTGACTTCAATGGGGTTCAGGGTCAAGTTCGAGCACGGACCCGGATATTTTTTCGAAGTTCTGTCAAACCTGCCGAAGCCGAACATCCAGGTGTCAGCTCAACTCTATTTAAAAGTTAAACCAGAGACCGAAAGAAAAAACTGCTAACAATGCAGTTCAGTGGTAACAACATTAATAAATATTGGCCAGTGTTACTTAAAGACCCTACTCTGCGATCCATTCTGGCCCCACGTCCTCAAATCATTTACAGAGGGGTTTTCACTTTAAAGATCCATTTAAGCCAAAGTTATTTTAAAAAACAATGAAAACAAAACAGTCTGGGAACAGGAACAATTTTTGGGGGGCGATTTAGCAGGTTTCCACAGAATGTGCCAAGCTTGTAAAGAATAAAGCACGAAAGAAGACTTCCCCAAACCGATAAAACATCCGGGATGAATGATGTGATTACGTGTGAGTCCAGTGGGGTCATACACGCTGTGGTGCCCTTGTGGGTTACATTACATGATTGGTAGAACCTCCAGACCCCTAAAAACCCAGATAGGAGAACATGTCGGAAATCTTAACCAGACATCCAAAATATCCATCCACACTCCAATTTGTAGCCATAGATAAACCCAAAGTACAATGACAGGGTGGAGAGAAAATTAGGATTCTGGGACAGGACGAAATGAGGTGGATTTTTGAGATACTTTGGCTCCCAGGGGCCTTAATGCAGACTTCGAGTTATGTCATTTTCTTTAATATTTTTGATATATGATAAGAATTTATCTGATGTTTTTAGGTCATTTCCTATATTTACCAGGGATTTGTACAATATGGATCCACTTGTCTATTAGCTGATTGGAATATTGAAGTATTGTTAGTGTTTTTTAATCAATTTATCGATTATTCACATCCATTTTTTCTGCTGCTTTTGTAATACCCCTTATTTATATAGTGTCCTTATTATTTATGTCTGAAAATGCGTTTTTCTCTAGGTATTTAAACCTATGTTTTGATCGAGTACCTTTAAGAAGTTGCATTATGCACTTTACGTTTTTACTTTTATTTTATTATATTTACATCTATATAGCGATTGAATCTTTGGTAAATTACTCTATCTGAGACGTCCTGATCTTCATCCCCATTGCTGTCTACCTACACCACTTCCGTGGATGATAGGACTTTGAGTCCTCCTTGCTTTATACACCCAGAGCCGGTATTAAGGGCTCAACACTGGGGGATATTACTTATACATTATCTCCTATTTACTGTACTGCTCATTATAACTGTATTTTTTATATGTATCTCTGCTGAGAACAATTTGATTTAAAGATAAGTATTGTTTAATTTCTTTGCACAACAACTTATTATTTTGTATTTCTATTTAAACTGCCTGCACTTAATTCAAACTTTAAATTAAACTGAATTAAAAAACACGACATTCAGAAACCAAAAACACAGCGAAGAGGCTTATTTAATGTAGATCTCATCACACTCCTTCCCAACGCCATTCTACTCGCATTCAGTGGTGTCTTGGACGGGCGCGCCGTACACTTCCACCTCACACAACGTCAGGTACTCTCTGCGTCCTGGGATAACGATGGCCACATAGCGCCCCTCCATCCGCTTACAGCAAATGCTCACGGAGGGCAAGAAAACATCGAGGATTGTGTCACATCTGTGGGGAGACAAAGGGACAAGACATATTGGGGGGAAAGAGATGTAAAACAGGCCTAATGGTGGAGCAAACTGCTAAGAGTGGCTCAGTCGCCATGGAAACCAACGGAATGTCCTGCAGTCACCATGGAAACCAACGGAATGTTCAGAGTCACCATGGAAACCAGTGGAATGTTCAGCAGTCACCTTGGAAACCAGTGGAATGTTCAGCAGTCACCATGGAAACCAATGGAATGTTCAGCAGTCACCATGGAAACCAGTGGAATGTTCAGCAGTCACCATGGAAACCAATGGAATGTTCAGCAGTCACCATGGAAACCAATGGAATGTTCAGCAGTCACCATGGAAACCAATGGAATGTTCAGCAGTCACTATGAAAACCAGTGGAATGTTCAGCAGTCACCATGGAAACCAATGGAATGTTCAGCAGTCACTATGAAAACTAAGTGGAATTTTCAGCAGTCACCATGGAAACCAGTGGAATGTTCCTGCTGATTACATCACCTCTAGTACTTTACCCCAGACATGACCTGAACGTGTGGATTCCCTTGGAGGGCCCCTATTCACTAAGGTTACTCACAGGGTATTCTTGCTGTATTCCTCAGAGTTCCCAATCCATACTTCAGCCCCTTCCAGGCGCTCCCTGCAGCAGTCCCCTCTGTTCATAACAACCACAGTGTTTATTTTATGACTTTCCTTCAGGTCCACCCTCCACCAGGCTGGGAAATCATTATCAGTGTGGGTGCAGGAACCAGCGGAGTAATCAGCATCCTTCCTGCCATCCACAGCGCGTCTGGGACCCCCATCAGCCATCACCGAGCTCTGACAGACTGGATGGGCTAAGGCCACGTTACGCTCTGAAAGAATCATCAGATCCTGCGTTACGTTGGGAGAGAAGAGGCCGAGCGGGGACCATGGGGGGGGATCAGTCTTCAGCTGGGTATGTAAGTTAATCGGTTCGCTGAACGAGCGAGGAAATCTGCTGTGTCCTGGCTCCAAGAGTGAGCGGAGACCTTTTTAGGGTCCTGTCCCGTGACATTTTAGCTTGTTTAGGCACCTTGGGAGGGCCAAGTCCATGTGCCCCTTCCAGTCACAGGAGGTGGGTGTATTTTGCTTTTGAAATGTCCCCAGCACCCACATTGCACACCAGGCCATGCCCCCAGCACATGATCAAGCACCCACGTTGCACACCAGGCCATGCCCCCAGCACATGATCAAGCACCCACATTGCACACCAGGCCATGCCCCCAGCACATGATCAAGCACCCACATTGCACACCAGGCCATGCCCCCGGCACATGATCAAGCACCCACATTGCACACCAGGCCATGCCCCCAGCACATGATCAAGCACCCACGTTGCACACCAGGCCATGCCCCCGGCACATGATCAAGCACCCACGTTGCACACCAGGCCATGTCCCCGGCACATGATCAAGCACCCACATTGCACACCAGGCCATGCCCCCAGCACATGATCAAGCACCCACATTGCACACCAGGCCATGCCCCCGGCACATGATCAAGCACCCACATTGCACACCAGGCCATGCCCCCAGCACATGATCAAGCACCCACGTTGCACACCAGGCCATGCCCCCGGCACATGATCAAGCACCCACATTGCACACCAGGCCATGCCCCCAGCACATGATCAAGCACCCACATTGCACACCAGGCCATGCCCCCGGCACATGATCAAGCACCCACATTGCACACCAGGCCATGCCCCCGGCACATGATCAAGCACCCACATTGCACACCAGGCCATGCCCCCGGCACATGATCAAGCACCCACGTTGCACACCAGGCCATGCCCCCAGCACATGATCAAGCACCCACGTTGCACACCAGGCCATGCCCCCAGAACATGATCAAGCACCCACATTGCACACCAGGCCATGCCCCCAGCACATGATCAAGCACCCACGTTGCACACCAGGCCATGTCCCCGGCACATGATCAAGCACCCACATTGCACACCAGGCCATGCCCCCAGCACATGATCAAGCACCCACGTTGCACACCAGGCCATGCCCCCGGCACATGATCAAGCACCCACATTGCACACCAGGCCATGCCCCCAGCACATGATCAAGCACCCACATTGCACACCAGGCCATGCCCCCAGCACATGATCAAGCACCCACATTGCACACCAGGCCATGCCCCCAGCACATGATCAAGCACCCACGTTGCACACCAGGCCATGTCCCCGGCACATGATCAAGCACCCACATTGCACACCAGGCCATGCCCCCAGCACATGATCAAGCACCCACATTGCACACCAGGCCATGCCCCCAGCACATGATCAAGCACCCACATTGCACACCAGGCCATGCCCCCGGCACATGATCAAGCACCCACATTGCACACCAGGCCATGCCCCCGGCACATGATCAAGCACCCACATTGCACACCAGGCCATGCCCCCGGCACATGATCAAGCACCCACATTGCACACCAGGCCATGCCCCCAGAACATGATCAAGCACCCACGTTGCACACCAGGCCATGCCCACAGAACATGATCAAGCACACACGTTGCACACCAGGCCATGCCCCCGGCACATGATCAAGCACCCACATTGCAGCCCCAGCACCCCCAGACCTCCTCCCATGCCTGTGTATTGCCCAGACCGTCTGAGCAATACACAGGCATGGGAGGAGGTCTGGTGGTCTGGGCAATACACAGTCACCCAGCTACCTACTTGCCCACAGAGCCCGGTAAGGGTGAGATCTTTTGATCGTCTGCTCGAGGATAAAATTTAAAATTCTGTCATTAACCTACAAAGCCCTCCACTCCTCTGCTCCTACGTACATTTCCTCCCTTGTTAACCGCTACTTCCCTACACGACCTTTGCGCTCCTCCAAGGGGTTAACACTCTCTTCTAATCTCATCACCACTTCTCACTCGCGTCTCCAAGATTTCGCCCGAGCTGCCCCCTCTCTCTGGAACTCCCTTCCCCGGAGCATCCAGCTCTCTCCCTCGTTTTCAAACTTTAAAAAGTCCCTCAAAACTCATCTCTTTAGAGAGGCTTACTACCCAACCTAGCTGGAACACACACTCCCTCTTTGACCTATCCCACCTAATGCCTCCCATCCATTCTACTGTTTCTACAACTTCAATCCCTCTGACCTCTTCAATCCCTTAATTGTGTCATTGACCCCATTCCCTCTAGATTGTAAGCTTACGAGCAGGGTTCTCTACCTCATGTACCAGTCTGTACTAGTTTGTCCAAATTAGTATGTAGTTCCTTTCTTTGCTCTGTACCAAGCGCTTCGAGAATTGGTGGCGCTGTACAAATAAATGTTAATGTAATGTAATGTAATGTAATTTTGCCAGCCTGCCTCTGCGGGCAAGCTTTTTTTTCCAAGCTCTTTATGGGGGCAGAGTTTTTAATCACCCCTCCATGGAAAATACCACCCAGTGGTCTTTCTCCCCTCCTTCCGGCACACAGAGAGTCACGAGACTCCGCCCCATGCCACCACAATATAATCAATGAGAACACTAAAGGTGACTATCCATCTCCAAGCAAAACCCAAAGATATGAGAGCAGATGAGTTTACCATTGGGCAGCGGTGTGCAGGCTGCATGGATCAAAGCCAGACCAGACGAGCAGAGCAAGATCAGGAACAAGATCATCATCATCATCAGAGCCCCTGCAATCTGGAAAACTGACAGTCACTCTCAACACAGCCAGGCATCACTCAATAAAAGCTTCATCAGAATCAAAATATTCATTTGAGAAACACAGGGCTTTATAAAGAAACAAAGCAAGTTTGCTTTTGATCCATGCATCTGCTGCAATACTGCAATGTATAGACTATTCTAGATGTTCTGTATTTACCCTGCAGGTTAGAGACGCACTGTACAAACTCCACATACAGACCTCTATCATCTCCTTTTTACAGGGTTTTATAACTTCTTCGCAGCTTTATCTCCTTTAATACGGGTTCAAAACAGCCGATTTGAACCCAAATTAAAGCATATCGATTTGCCGGATTTCAGATAACTAGCTCGGCCCGGTGTATGTTGGTTACACAATAAAGATTCTAGAAAATATAGAGCAACCGGTTTATTGAGAATAAGGTAGAACATAGAATGTGTCGGCAGATAAGAACCATTCACCCATCTAGTCTGCCCTATTTTTATAAATAATTTTATTAGTCCCCTGTTCCCGGTCTTATATCTAGGATAGCCTAATACCTATCCCACGCATGCTTAAACTCCTTCACTGTATTAACCTCTACCACTTCTACTGGAAGACTATTCCATGCATCCACTACCCTCTCAGTAAAATAATAACTTCATTAGTCCCTGGCCTTATCTTATAGCTAGGATAGCCTTATACCTATCCCATGCATGCTTAAACTCCTTCACTGTATTAACCTCTACCACTTCTACTGGAAGAATATTCCATACATCCACTACCCTCTCAGTAATGTAATACTTTCATTAGTCCCTGGCCTTATCTTATATCAAGGATAGCATTATACCTATCCCACGCATGCTTAAACTCCCTCACTGTATTAACATCTACCACTTCTACTGGAAGACTATTCCATGCATCCACTACCCTCTCAGTAAAGTAATACTTTCATTAGTCCCTGGACTTGGCTTATATCTAGGATAGCCTTATACCTATGCTTAAACTCCTTCACTGTATTAACCTCTACCACTTCTACTGGAAGACTATTCCATGCATCCACTACCCTCTCAGTAAGGTAATACTTTCATTAGTCCCTGGCCTTATCTTATAGCTAGGATAGCCTTATACCTATCCCATGCATGCTTAAACCCCTTCACTGTATTAACCTCTACCACTTCTACTGTAAGACTATTCCATACATCCACTACCCTCTCAGTAATGTAATACTATCATTAGTCCCTGGCCTTATCTTATATCTAGGATAGCCTTATACCTATCCCATGCATGCTTAAACTCCTTCACTGTATTAACCTCTACCACTTCTACTGGAAGGCTATTCCATACATCCACTACCCTCTCAGTAATGTAATACTTGCATTAGTCCCTGACCTTATCTTATATCTAGGATAGCCTTATACCTATCCCATGCATGCTTAAACTCCTTCACTGTATTAACCTCTACCACTTCTGCTGGCAGGCTATTCCATACATCCACTACCCTCTCAGTAATGTAATACTTTCATTAGTCCCTGGCCTTATCTTATATCTAGTATAGCCTTATACCTATCCCATGCATGCTTAAACTCCTTCACTGTATTAATCTCTACCACTTCTACTGGAAGACTATTCCATGCATCCACTACCCTCTCAGTAATGTAATACTATCATTAGTCCCTGGCCTTATCTTATATCTAGGATAGCCTTATACCTATCCCATGCATGCTTAAACTCCTTCACTGTATTCACCTCTACCACTTCTACTGGAAGACTATTCCATGCATCCACTACCCTCTCAGTAAAGTAATACTTTCATTAGTCCCTGACCTTATCTTATATCTAGGATAGCCTTATACCTATCCCATGCATGCTTAAACTCCTTCACTGTATTAACCTCTATCACTTCTACTGGAAGACTATTCCATACATCCACTACCCTCTCAGTAATGTAATACTATCATTAGTCCCTGACCTTATCTTATATCTAGGATAGCCTTATACCTATCCCATGCATGCTTAAACTCCTCCACTGTATTAACCTCTACCACTTCTACTGAAAGACTATTCCATACATCCACTACCCTCTCAGTAATGTAATACTTTCATTAGTCCTTGGCCTTATCTTATATCTAGGATAGCCTTATACCTATCCCATGCATGCTTAAACTCCTCCACTGTATTAACCTCTACCACTTCTACTGGAAGGCTATTCCATGTATCCACTACCCTCTCAGTAATGTAATACTTTCATTAGTCCCTGGCCTTATCTTATATCTAGGATAGCCATATACCTATCCCACGCATGCTTAAACTCCGTCACTGTATTAACCTCTACCACTTCTACTGGAAGACTATTCCATACATCCACTACCCTCTCAGTAAAGTAATACTTTCATTAGTCCCTGGCCTTATCTTATATCTAGGATAGCCTTATACCTATCCCATGCATGCTTAAACTCCTTCACTGTATTAACCTCTACCACTTCTACTGGAAGACTATTCCATACATCCACTACCCTCTCAGTAATGTAATACTTTCATTAGTCCCTGACCTTATCTTATATCTAGGATAGCCTTATACCTATCCCATGCATGCTTAAACTCCTTCACTGTATTAACCTCTACCACTTCTACTGGAAGACTATTCCATACATCCACTACCCTCTCAGTAATGTAATACTTTCATTAGTCCCTGGCCTTATCTTATATCTAGGATAGCCTTATACCTATCCCATGCATGCTTAAACTCCTTCACTGTATTAACCTCTATCACTTCTACTGGAAGACTATTCCATACATCCACTACCCTCTCAGTAATGTAATACTATCATTAGTCCCTGACCTTATCTTATATCTAGGATAGCCTTATACCTATCCCATGCATGCTTAAACTCCTCCACTGTATTAACCTCTACCACTTCTACTGAAAGACTATTCCATACATCCACTACCCTCTCAGTAATGTAATACTTTCATTAGTCCTTGGCCTTATCTTATATCTAGGATAGCCTTATACCTATCCCATGCATGCTTAAACTCCTACATTGTATTAACCTCTACCACTTCTACTGGAAGGCTATTCCATGTATCCACTACCCTCTCAGTAATGTAATACTTTCATTAGTCCCTGGCCTTATCTTATATCTAGGATAGCCATATACCTATCCCACGCATGCTTAAACTCCGTCACTGTATTAACCTCTACCACTTCTACTGGAAGACTATTCCATACATCCACTACCCTCTCAGTAAAGTAATACTTTCATTAGTCCCTGGCCTTATCTTATATCTAGGATAGCCTTATACCTATCCCATGCATGCTTAAACTCCTTCACTGTATTAACCTCTACCACTTCTACTGGAAGACTATTCCATACATCCACTACCCTCTCAGTAATGTAATACTTTCATTAGTACCTGGCCTTATCTTATATCTAGGATAGCCTTATACCTATCCCATGCATGCTTAAACTCCTTCACTGTATTAACCTCTACCACTTCTACTGAAAGACTATTCCATACATCCACTACCCTCTCAGTAAAGTAATACTTTCATTAGTCCCTGGCCTTATCTTATATCTAGGATAGCCTTATACCTATCCCATGCATGCTTAAACGCCTTCACTGTATTAACCTCTACCACTTCTACTGGAAGACTATTCCATGCATCCACTACCCTCTCAGTAAAGTAATACGTTCATTAGTCCCTGGCCTTATCTTATATCTAGGATAGCCTTATACCTATCCCACGCATGCTTAAACTCCTTCGCTGTATTAACCTCTACCACTTCTACTGGAAGACTATTCCATACATCCACTACCCTCTCAGTAAAGTAATACTTTCATTAGTCCCTGACCTTATCTTATATCTAGGATAGCCTTATACCTATCCCACGCATGCTTAAACTCCTTCACTGTATTAACCTCTACCACTTCTACTGGAAGACTATTCCATGCATCCACTACCCTCTCAGTAATGTAATACTTTCATTAGTCCCTGGCCTTATCTTATATCTAGGATAGCCTTATATCTATCCCATGCATGCTTAAACTTCTTCACTGTATTAACCTCTACCACTTCTACTGGAAGACTATTCCATGCATCCACTACCCTCTCAGTAATGTAATACTTTCATTAGTCCCTGACCTTATCTTATATCTAGGATAGCCTTATACCTATCCCATGCATGCTTAAACTCCTTCACTGTATTAACCTCTACCACTTCTACTGGAAGACTATTCCGCTGTTAAATAACCCCCATTGTATTTTATAGTTTACCCAGTTTAATAGGCAGACGTCTGGTGACAGCGTATATGGGGCAAACACATAACATTAAATATATTAACATAAAAATGATCTGGGTAAAAGGAAATCTCAATACTCACCAACTGCTATTTACTCTGCAGACCTTCTACAAACACTGACCCAAATAACTCACCCCTGATTGAACTGGCTGGATTAATCATGATCTGTCCCCAAAATCTGGATCTGGATTGTACTGGAGCCGGACAGAGATTAACTAGATCTGAGCAGCAGATACTGGATTTTATATAAATAGAAACCGTGTTAAAATATTAAATGGACGTTTTAATATTATAGTCTTACACCTTTATTGTGCAGGGTCAGATGAGCTCTTCTATATATTCCTCTATACATTGTGCAGGGTCTGGTGAGTTTCTCCTGCTAGAAGAACAGAGTTGGCCCTGTATAATGCATTGTTATATAGTGACAGTGTGTAAAGATGTAACTCTGCATTATCCATGGCCAGCTGAGCTCTTCTATATATTATTCTATACATTGTGCAGGGCCTGGTGAGTTTCTCCTGCTAGAAGAACAGAGTTGGCCCTGTATAATGCATTGTTATATAGTGACAGTGTGTAAAGATGTAACTCTGCATTATCCATGGCCAGCTGAGCTCTTCTATATATTCTATATATTGTGCAGGGTCTGGTGAGTTTCTCCTGCTAGAAGAACAGAGTTGGCCCTGTATAATGCATTGTTATAAAGTGACAGTGTGTAAAGATGTAACTCTGCATTATCCATGGCCAGCTGAGCTCTTCTATATATTCTTCTATACATTGTGCAGGGTCTGGTGAGTTTCTCCTGCTAGAAGAACAGAGTTAGTCCTGTATAATGCATTGTTATAAAGTGACAGTGTGTAAAGATGTAACTCTGCATTATCCATGGCCAGCTGAGCTCTTCTATATATTCTTCTATACATTGTGCAGGGTCTGGTGAGTTTCTCCTGCTAGAAGAACAGAGTTGCCCCTGTATAATGCATTGTTATAAAGTGTCAGTGTGTAAAGATGTAACTCTGCATTATCCATGGCCAGCTGAGCTCTTCTATATATTCTTCTATACATTGTGCAGGGTCTGGTGAGTTTCTCCTGCTAGAAGAACAGAGTTGGTCCTGTATAATGCATTGTTATAAAGTGACAGTGTGTAAAGATGTAACTGCATTATCCATGGCCAGCTGAGCTCTTCTATATATTCTATATATTGTGCAGGGTCTGGTGAGTTTCTCCTGCTAGAAGAACAGAGTTGGCCCTGTATAATGTATTGTTATTAAGTGACAGTGTGTAAGGATGTAACTCTGTATTATCCATGGCCAGCTGAGCTCTTCTATGTAGTCTTCTATACATTGTGCAGGGTCTGATGAGTTTCTCCTGCTAGAAGAACAGAGTTGGCCCTGTATAATGCATTGTTATAAAGTGACAGTGTGTAAAGATGTAACTCTGCATTATCCATGGCCAGCTGAGCTCTTCTATATATTCTTCTATACATTGTGCAGGGTCTGGTGAGTTTCTCCTGCTAGAAGAACAGAGTTGGCCCTGTATAATGCATTGTTATAAAGTGACAGTGTGTAAAGATGTAACTCTGTATTATCCATGGCCAGCTGAGCTCTTCTATATATTCTTCTATACATTGTGCAGGGTCTGGTGAGTTTCTCCTGCTAGAAGAACAGAGTTGGCCCTGTATAATGCATTGTTATAAAGTGACAGTGTGTAAAGATGTAACTCTGTATTATCCATGGCCAGCTGAGCTCTTCTAGCAGGATGAGCTGCACAGGTCTCTATATAAATGTATAGTTACACCTGTGACATGAAATGTTCATCTTACCTCAACTTATCACAGTTGGAATTGGTACAAATAGCTAATGAAAGACTCACCTGTGTTGAAGATAAGAGTACCTGAAAGTCTGACTTTCATGTACAGCCTGGACCTGGCCAGTACATACGGGATCAGTATCCAGGCTTTACATACTTACTATCTCTTCAGCTCAATCAGGATCATGGCAGGTAATTAGGGTACCTTTAAAATCCGCCCCTGGGGGGGAGGTCAGTGTGCAGGGTAACTGAGGAGGCGGCTGTACAGAGAGTGAAGGTTGGTCAGTGTTTAGGTAGAAGTACTTGTATTGATTTCTGGATAGATAAGGTATTGGCAGCTCCTGGGATAGTTTGCTCTCTGTGTACAGCCGGGTGGCTGGCGGTGTACAGCCGGGTGGCTGGCGGTGTACAGCCGGGTGGCTGGCGGTGTACAGCCGGGTGGCTGGCGGTGTACAGCCGGGTGGCTGGCGGTGTTACTGGTCTATTCTGGGATTTTACACAAAACTAAAGGGGGCAATTAAGAAGAGAACTTCAGGCTTGATGTCAGTTGAGTTTCCAGTAGACCTGGAGCATGTTTAGGTGTGTGTGTGTGTGTGTGTACCTTGACCTATACTGTCGATCTGTAAAACCCAGGCGTGTGTCTTGAATAAGAGAAGTATGTGGTTTACATGTCTGTGCTGTCTCCTGCTGTGTTATCAATACAATGTATAAGCACTGCTCAGCTGATCCAGTCCATTTTTTGTATACCGTTCCCTTTCATGTGTAAAGCCCTATGGATCGCCCGCACCTCTTGCATGCTGCCCTGAATGTATACTTTGTTTTATAGGGAAACCTGACAATCAGACAAGGTTGGTCCTATAGGTTCCCCCTCCTTGATTAAGTGGTTCCCCCTGGACACGTGCATTATACGTGTTACACCTGGAGCCCCTGACACTGGTAACCAGAACTTCCATCTGGTGTTGATCGGAGTATAGGGAGAGCAGTGCCTAGGGCGCCATCGCCCCCCAACACTGACCTGCATATTAGCCCGATCGTGATACCTCTGGTGCTACGTTCAGGCTGGCTGTGTGTTTTTTTTTTTTTCTTAGGGGTTAGAGTGATGACAGGTCACGTGACCCAGCGCTTAGACATGCGCCGGGTCACGTGACCTATCTACGCTCACCGCAGGGAGCTGAACAGGCAGCATGGTAGGACACCTGGGATGAGGGGGCATGTAATGGGGGTGATGTGGGTTACGGGACATGTCATGCGTGGGTAGGGGGGTGCCTGAATTTTGTCTGCCTAAGGCCGCACAAAACCAAGGTTCACCACTGTGGTGATGGGGGGCATGTAATGGGGGTGACTGGGGCATTTAGTGTGTATGCAATGTGTGTGATGGGGCATGTTGTGGGTGTGGGGTGCCGAATTTTGTCTAATGCAGTACAAAACCAAGCTACACCACTGTGTATAGGTCTATGTCTTGCTAGTCGTCTTTCTTCCAGTCCCTATATATCATTATGCAATAATGCCCCCTTTAGGCTCTGCCCAACTTTGACCTGGCAACCTCCAGTTGGAAGTTGGCAACAAGGTCTGTGGTGTCTTCGGACACATTAATCGGTCATACTTTCCACCTGAGAGTCCTGTGCATTGGCTTCTAATGCAGGGAAAGTCTCTTTAGAATGACTCGATGGAGTTTGTGTGGTTTTCATTATCTCCTTGTTTAATGTGTTTCTGAATTGATTCCTTCTCCTAGACACAAAGCCGGATACAATGATCTTCTGCCTGGTCTCTTTGGTTGGCATCTTCACAGTTGGGCAGTCAGGTCCATCCTGTGCCCCGGGCCCACGCGGTGAGTGATCTCTATTAATAGACGTCAGGTTAATGGGGTGTGTATTGGGTAATCATTGGGAGTGTTACACTCTGGCGTCTCTTCTTATAGGTAAGAACTTGGCCTTGGCTGGTGAGGTCTATCCCAGCTCGGAGAACATCCTGGGAGCGGCCAGGCGAGTCATCGATGGGAACAAGGCCACTGACTTCAGAAGTGGGTCCTGCTTTGAAACGACCCTTGAAAGACCCAGCTGGTGGGCCCTGGACCTCATGGCAAACTACAAAATAAACACCATCGTTGTGGTGAATAGAGGGGACTGCTGTGAGGAGCGACTCAAGGGGGCACAGGTCCGTATAGGAAAAACCCTGAGCACCACCACAATGTGAGTGTCTGAATCCATCCATTAGTCCCTGACCTTATCTTATATCTAGGATAGCCTTATACCTATCCCATGCATGCTTAAACTCCTTCACTGTATTAACCTCTACCACTTCTACTGGAAGACTATTCCATACATCCACTACCCTCTCAGTAATATAATACTTTCATTAGTCCCTGGCCTTATCTATCCCACGCATGCTTAAACTGCTTCACTGTATTAACCTATACCACTTCTACTGGAAGACTATTCCATACATCCACTACCCTCTCAGTAATGTAATACTTTCATTAGTCCCTGGCCTTATCTTATATCTAGGATAGCCTTATACCTATCCCATGCATGCTTAAACTCCTTCACTGTATTAACCTCTACCACTTCTACTGGAAGACTATTCCATGCATCCACTACCCTCTCAGTAATGTAATACTTTCATTAGTCCCTGGCCTTATCTTATATCTAGGATAGCCTTATACCTATCCCACGCATGCTTAAACTCCTTCACTGTATTAACCTCTACCACTTCTACTGGATGACTATTCCATACATCCACTACCCTCTCAGTAATGTAATACTTTCATTAGTCCCTGGTCTTATCTTATATCTAGGATAGCCTTATACCTATCCCATGCATGCTTAAACGCCTTCACTGTATTAACCTCTACCACTTCCGCTGGAAGACTATTCCATGTATCCACTACTTCCTGATGTTACTTTAAGACTGTGTCCTCTTATGCTGATTGTTCTGTGATACAGACATAAAGATCTTTGTAATCTTTCAGTAACACAGAACTGGCCCTGTTACCTGTGAGGACGTTGAAATATATGGAGCATAAAAACGAAATCTGTTTAGAAAAATTGCCACCTCCCAGTGGTATCTAGGACATTCAGCGCTTACAAACCTACAACCCCCCTCCTAATAAATCAACCACCTTAACCCAGACCCTAATGCTAACATTAACACCCCCCCCCCCCCCCCCCCAGCCTTTTTAGATGCTAGTTTCTTCCATGGATTTTTGTTTAATCTAAATTTATTTCAATCACAATGTAATTTGCTTTGATAAAAACAGGGAGATGTTTTTCTTGTGGTTTAATCCGATGTCATGTATAATGGGGATGGTATCGGCACTCATTAAAGTCCCAGTCTGGGATATTTTCTTTCTTTTCTAACCCATTCTGAATGTTTTTAGACCGGGCTAACCTCCTGGATCTAACCTAAAACGCCCATTATTTATAGGAAACGTTAGTCGGAGGGGCTAATGGAGAATAATCTATGTAATCAGGGCCATGTTGGAAGCCAGTAGAATCAAAGTACAGATCATTATCTAGCTGTTTGATTGCAAGCTTTCAAGACCAGGTTACTATCTCCCTACAGAGCGTATGTTCCAACGTGTCCCAGACTGGCTCCTTTATTTGCTCCTTGTTATACCTGGTGTAAGAATCTCATGTGATGTGTGAATCTCTCCGCAGATGTAGTGTGATTACAGACGTCCGCTCTCCAGAGATCACAATCTGCTGTAAGGGGCAGGTGGGCCGCTACGTAACAATCATCATTAAAGATCGGCGCGAGTATCTGTCTCTGTGTGAGGTGGAGGTGTACGGCGACATGTTTAATGACCGGACAGTGTGTCAATAGGAGCATGCCCTGACCCCTCTAGTCACCACGGGAGGATCACCTGACCTCCAATACACGCCTAATGTCAGCCAGCATGGGAGGATCACCTGACCTCCAATACATGCCTAATGTCAGCCATCACGGGAGGATCACCTGACCTCCAATACACGCCTAATGTCAGCCATCACGGGAGGATCACCTGACCTCCAATACACGCCTAATGTCAGCCATCACGGGAGGATCACATGACCTCCAATACATGCCTAATGTCAGCCATCACGGGAGGATCACATGACCTCCAATACACGCCTAATGTCAGCCATCACGGGAGGATCACCTGACCTCCAATACACGCCTAATGTCAGCCATCACGGGAGGATCACCTGACCTCCAATACATACCTAATGTCAGCCATCACGGGAGGATCACCTGACCTCCAATACACGCCTAATGTCAGCCATCACGGGAGGATCACCTGACCTCCACTACACGCCTAATGTCAGCCATCACGGGAGGATCACATGACCTCCAATACACGCCTAATGTCAGCCATCACGGGAGGATCACATGACCTCCAATACACGCCTGTCAGCCACGCTGGACATTTGGGAAGGAGGGAATTTAAGAGAATTTCAAACTTAAGGCCAAAGTAGCAGAGTTGGAAAAGTTCTCCCATTCAGTGGTGTTGGAGAATATCCCTAACTCGGCTACTTTAGCCTTGAGCTTGAAATTCCCTTGTCAATTCTCTGCTATTTCAGGACTAATACCCTCATGAAACTTGTTTAAAAAAATAAAATAATCCCCTGCTAATGAGCTTGCCTCTAGTGCAGTGTGAGGTTTTTTTTGTAGCCGGTGGTGGGGTGCAGTGTATGTGGGGTGGGCTGTTTCAGGAGGAGAATCTACCTGTAGATAGGCTGGGGGTATCAGAGGGCAGTCCCCTCATCTCCCAAAATGCTGTCACCCTGCTCTAAGCCATGGTTACGACCCCCTGCCTGCTGGGCAGCCCAGGGCCGAGCCCATTGCTTATCTCTGGCGGTGGGTGTGTTGTACGCAGGGCCGCCATCAGAGGATTACAATCTTTACAATAAGGGGGCTGGGGTCCTTGCTGGGAGTGGTGCTGGCTGGAGAGATCTAACGATCTTCTCTCAGCAGCCCTCTCTATGGGCAGGCAGCAAGCTGGATGTCTGTGTGCCTAGGCTGAGAGGATGTCTGTGTGCCTAGTACCGTGGATAGAATCTTAGTGCTGGGGTAAGTCTTGGGGCTGCTACACGTGATGCTGGTGTAAGTGCTATGGTAATGGGATGGATGGGGGGGGAGGGAACGCAGTTTGCTAATCCCAGGTGTCTGCAGGTAATCTGGAGCGTAGCAGGATTATGCTGCAGCTTTCTAGTAATTAATGTTTTCTTTCCAGCATCTGCCGGGGAAGCGTAACGCAAATATATTAATCACTCATCTCCCGGAGACTGGTCTATAATGTCACTGACACCACTGTACAGAGGAACTCGCCAAAACAACACATACAGCACATACATACATACATACATACAGCGCATACAGCACATGCATACAGTACATACAGCACATACATACAGCACATGCATACAGTACCTACAGCACATACCGCACACATAGGAATAATCAGCAACGAGCCACAAAACTGATCACGGGTTTCTTAAAGGACAACTGGAGCGAAAAATATCTGCCCCCTGATATAGCTATACAGAGCAAAAATTCGAAACATGTCTGCCCCTGATAGAGCTATACAGAGCAAAGATTCTAAACATGTCTGCCCCCTGATAGAGCTATACAGAGCAAAGATTCTAAACATGTCTGCCCCCTGATAGAGCTATACAGAGCAAAGATTCTAAACATCATGTCCACCCCCTGATAGAGCTATACAGAGCAAAGATTCTAAACAACATGTCCACCCCCGATAGAGCTATACAGAGCAAAGATTCTAAACAACATGTCCGCCCCTGATAGAGCTATACAGAGCAAAAATTCTACACAACATGTCCACCCCTGATAGAGCTATACAGAACAAAGATTCTAAACAACATGTCCGCCCCCGATAGAGCTATACAGAGCAAAGATTCTAAACAACATGTCTGCCCCCGATAGAGCTATACAGAGCAAAAATTCTACACAACATGTCCACCCCTGATAGAGCTATACAGAACAAAGATTCTAAAAAACATGTCAGCCACCGATAGAGATATACAGAGCAAAGATTTTAAACAACATGTCCACCCCCTGATAGAGCTATACAGAGCAAAGATTCTAAACAACATGTCCGCCGCCTGATAGAGCTATACAGAGCAAAGATTCTACACAACATGTCCACCCCCGATAGAGCTATACAGAGCAAAGATTCTAAACAACATGTCCGCCCCCTGATAGAGCTATACAAAGCAAAGATTCAACACAACATGTCCACCCCTGATAGAGCTATACAGAGCAAAGATTCTAAACAACATGTCCTCCCCCTGATAGAGCTATACAGAGCAAAGATTCTAATCAACATGTCCGTCCCCTGATAGAGCTATACAGAGCAAAGATTCTACACAACATGTCCACCCCTGATAGAGCTATACAGAACAAAGATTCTAAACAACATGTCCACCCCCTGATAGAGCTATACAGAGCAAAGATTCTAAACAACATGTCTGCCCCCTGATAGAGCTATACAGAAAAACGATTATAAACAACATGTCCACCCCTGATAGAGCTATACAGAGCAAAGATTCTAAACAACATGTCTGGCCCCTGATAGAGCTATACAGAGCAAATATTCTAAACATGTCTGCCCCCTGAAAGAGCTATACAGAGCAAGAATTCTAAACATGTCTGCCCCCTGATAGAGCTATACAGAGCAAAGATTCTAAACAACATGTCCAGCCCCTGATAGAGCTATACAGAGAAAAGATTCTAAACAACATGTCCTCCCCCTGATAGAGCTATACAGAGCAAAGATTCTAATCAACATGTCCGTCCCTGATAGAGCTATACAGAGCAAAGATTCTACACAACATGTCCACCCCTGATAGAGCTATACAGAGCAAAGATTCTAAACAACATGTCCACCCCTGATAGAGCTATACAGAGCAAAGATTCTAAACAACATGTCTGGCCCCTGATAGAGCTATACAGAGCAAATATTCTAAACATGTCTGCCCCCTGAAAGAGCTATACAGAGCAAGAATTCTAAACATGTCTGCCCCCTGATAGAGCTATACAGAGCAAAGATTCTAAACAACATGTCCAGCCCCTGATAGAGCTATACAGAGAAAAGATTCTAAACAACATGTCCTCCCCCTGATAGAGCTATACAGAGCAAAGATTCTAATCAACATGTCCGTCCCCTGATAGAGCTATACAGAGCAAAGATTCTACACAACATGTCCACCCCTGATAGAGCTATACAGAGCAAAGATTCTAAACAACATGTCCGCCCCCTGATAGAGCTATACAGAGCAAAGATTCTAAACAACATGTCTGCCCCGTGATAGAGCTATATAGAGCAGAGATTCTAAACAACATGTCCGCCCCCTAATAGAGCTATACAGAGCAAAGATTCTAAACAACATGTCTTCCCCCTGATAGAGCTATACAGAGCAAAGATTCTAAACAACATGTCCAGCCCCTGATAGAGCTATACAGAGAAAAGATTCTAAACAACATGTCCTCCCCCTGATAGAGCTATACAGAGCAAAGATTCTAATCAACATGTCCGCCCCCTGATAGAGCTATACAGAGCAAAGATTCTAAACAACATGTCTGCCCCCTGATAGAGCTATACAGAGCAATGATTCTAAACAACATGTCCACCCTTGATAGAGCTATACAGAGCAAAGATTCTACACAACATGTCCAGCCCTGGTAGAGCTATACAGAGCAAAGATTCTACACAACATGTCCACCCCTGATAGAACTATACAGAGCAAAGATTCTATACAACATGTCTGGCCCCTGATAGAGCTAAACAGAGCAAATATTCTAAATATGTCTGTCCCCTGATAGAGCTATACAGAGCAAGAATTCTAAACATGTCTGCCCCCTGTTAGAGCTATACAGAGTAAAGATTCTACACAACATGTCCACCCCTGATAGAGCTATACAGAGCAAAGATTCTACACAACATGTCCACCCCTGATAGAACTATACAGAGCAAAGATTCTTTACAACATGTCTGGCCCCTGATAGAGCTATACAGAGCAAATATTCTAAACATGTCTGCCCCGTGATAGAGCTGTACAGAGCGAAGATTCTACACAACATGTCTTCCCCCTAATAGAGCTATACAGAGCAAAGATTCTAAACAGCATGTCGGCCCCCTGATAGAGCTATACAGAGCAAAGATTCTAAACAACATGTTGGCCCCCTGATAGAGCTATACAGAGCAAAGATTCTAAACAATATGTCCGCCACTGATAGAGCTATACAGAGCCAAAATTCTAAACAACATGTCCGCTCCCTGATAGAGCTATACAGAGCAAAGATTCTAACAACATGCCCGCCCCCTGATAGAGCTATACAGAGCAAAAAATCTAAACAACATGTCCGCCCCCTGATAGAGCTATACAGAGCAAAGATTCTAAACAACATGTCCATCCCCTGATAGAGCTATACAGAGCAAAGATTCTAAACATGTCCACCCCTGATAGAGCTATACAGAGCAAAGATTCTAAACATGTCCGCCCCCTGATAGAGCTATAAATGTGATGGAGATTTTAGAATATATTTTGTAATGACACTATGTGATTCCTTTCATCCCTCTTTCTTTCGTTGTATCTCTCTCTCTCTTTCTTTCCCCCAGATTGGGTTTGGTCTGAGAAGCTCACAGGTTTCTGTGGGTCAGTTCTCGCTGTCCTGGGCTCGTTACCGTTAAGAGATGAACAAACATTTTAGTCTGACAGCTCTTCCCAGGACAAGATTAGGGTAAGATTCTTATTGCCGGATAATTTAGACTAGATTTCTTCTCCCCCAAATATTCTAGAGATGGACACATTATAGGCTTTCTAATTGTGCCACGACAGTAATTATGTCTGGAGAATTTGCTGCAATCATTTCTACATCACTTGTAGTCAACAAATGAAATCAAATCTACGGAGAGGTTAAAATATTCAAAACAGTTTCCTGGGTTTTTGTTATAAATCTGGATATAATGAATTAGTGCAACAGAGAGGAA